>JAPFFP010000103.1:8836803-8885266 GCA_026153255.1 Solanum medicagineum
TGTGCTGTGGAACCTTGAATTTGCTCTGCAACTTCAGGAGAGTGCAGAGGAGTGTGGCAAGGGTTTTGGGAAAATGGACATTGAAGAAGGCTTTGATGTCACATGCAAAGGAAAGAAGGAATTAAATGAATCCCCAGGTTATGATGCGAGCATGACTGATTCAAGAAGCAGTGGAATATCTATGAGCATTGGCGGCCGCAGCCTTGCCAGTGAAGACTCAGACGGGCTAACACCTAGTGCTGTTTTCTCTCAAATCATGAATCCTAAAGGACGCTAAAATCTCAGATCTTGAAAGCAAATACATGTTCCCACCACATCATTTTACTATCGCCCTCTTTAACAACACAAGTCACTTTTTCCATTTTTCCTTTTCCTTTTTCTTTCTGCCTTATTCTTTTACTCACTATTTATTTTGTGATTCATATGTTTTGTTTAAACTTCGATCCTTTGTAAGTTGTATCTATCAATACTCAAAAGTGTGAAATAATTTTCCTTTGTTCTATTAACTGATCATGAAGAGGTTGTTCACCATGACAGTTTGATCTCATGCTTCATGTAGAATTGATGATTGTTCTACATGATTGTACTATTAGCTAGTGATTGTTCTATATAGTGCTTCTGCTTGGGAAGAAATGAATAGATCTTATTAAGATCTCCAGCAAAAAAAGAGTTCAGAGGCAACAAGGTGATTGCCACATCAAGTCAATGTTGACAAGGTATAGTAGTGTTGTATGACATTTTGCTGGAAGAAAATTCCTACTACTTACCGCTATATCCACTAGAATTGTTTTCTCCATTGCGTTTGTTGCTAATATCGCGCCATTCCTAGTTAGTGTCTGGTGGTTTGGACATTACAACTTTTTTTTTTTTTTTTTATATAGATTAAAGAAATAGTTGAGGTGTGTATAAATTGAGTCGCACATTTCAATTATCAAAAAAATGATCGCTGACTTTGGTCGGAGATTTTGAGCGTTATCTGTATGATTTTTTTTATTGTCCATTAATTTGATTGTGCAAGTTGTATAAACGTTTGAAAGTAGGGCGATGAGTGTGAACTGTGAAGCAATTTTAAAAAGGATGAATTAGTTGAGTTGCATACAGCCAGCCATACATGATGGAGAGACATTGACATCTTTCTACTAATTATTATAATCACAAGAATGGGTAAACAAATATTTGCACAAGTTGTCTTTTGCTAATTTATTTTGATTGAATGACGTGCATGCCATATTGTTGGCAAATTTTGGTCTGACCGCTTCCATTGGAGTTTTTTTATGAAAATTTCAATTGATCAACCAACTAATTAGTCGAGATAAGCTTATATGATTCTTATATGTCAATTCAATTTATTTAGGTGGCCATAATTAAATGGGAAAATTTCAGAAGATTGAAACTACATAATTACTAAGTGAAAAATATATTATTAATATTAACCATTATATTTGTTGTCAAAATAAATCACTAGTATTTAGGATAAACAAAAAATATAAGTGAGGAAGAATTAAAATAAATATTTTACATAGAAAGAAATGAAATATCAAAATAAGTTAAAACAATTAAATAAAGCATAAAAAAAATTAAACTTTAAAATTAAAGAATACTTTTTTATTTTTTTTGAAAGAAGTACACATAATATTTTTAAAAAATAATTAAAAATGGAAAGATAAGAAATTAGTTAAAAAAAATTAAAGTGAGGAAGAAACTAAAATAAATATTTACATAAGAAATGAAATATAATAAGAAGTAAAGAAAAGTAAATAAAACATAAAATATTAAAAACATTAAAATTAAAGAACACTTTTTAATTATTTTTTAAAAAAGTTCACATGATTTTTTGAAAATAATTAAAGGTGAAAAGATAAGAAATTAGTGAAGAAAAAAAAATTAAAAAGTTTAAAGTGAGGAAGAAATTAAAATAAAAATTTACGTAGAAAGAAAAGAAATTAATTAAATATTTATAAAACTTTTAATATAAATAATTATGTGTACTAACTAATTGTAAATCTACCAATTAAATAAAGACACATGTCCACTTTTTTTTTCCACTCATCACTTGCCTTTAAGAGAGTGTGCACACTCTTTACGCCATGACAACTTTTAGGGCGTATTTAATCTATTTTAAAATAATTTGGGTGGGGTGGGATGGGGAAGGGGGAATATAATAGGATCCTAGTTAAGTTAAGGTGTGTTAGTTAGATTTCGGTCATAATCGAGGAAGGTAATTATGCATTATCCCAAAATATTTCTTAAAACTCTCTTTTTACTCTCTCAACCACAATCCACCTACACATCACTGGCCCCTGACCCGTGACCCCAACTTGTTGACCTATCATCAATCATGCAACCTATAAGTCAAGTCTCAAGCTGGGGGTCAGCGAGTTAGGTTTCAGTTTGAAGATGGAGTCAACACACAGAATCAGACTTGGGGATCAAATATCTGGTTGATCGAGGTTCGATTTCTGAGTTGGTGTCGAGATTCGAGTCGGAGTCAGGAAGTCGAGTTTCGAGTTGAGTTTGGATCTTGGGTTGAGGTCGAATACTGGAAATCAAATCACAAGTCAAGGTTGGTGTTCTGTGATCGAGTCTCGAGTCAAGGTCGGGTTCGAGGGCTCGAGTCCCAAATTTGTGTCAGAGTTGGGTCTTGAGTTGAGGTTGGCCTAGATGCTGGGTCTTGGACTCTGTTTATGGTTGGATTTCAAGTTGAGTTAGGGTAGGTGATATGGGGTCAACCTTTGCGATCTAACCTACTTAGGCAGCCTAGCACCCTTAGACTCAACTTTCTTTTTACTTTAGATCTAGTCCAACACAGAAAAATTACTACGAATTTAAGAATGCATGCACGTACAGACACAAGTCCCAACTTTGTATTGAACTTGTGCCACAAAAAAGCACATAAAACACTCAGCCTTACAAAATTCTCTGTCACGACCCCAGCCTAGGGCCTAGACGTGACTGGCAAATGGGGACCCCGAAGGAACCCCAAACGAGCCTCATAGCATATCATTACACATCCTTGGTCGCGAAAATAATTAAAATAACAATGAGAGATAAGCATAAACAAGGGAATTGAGACTAAGGGTAAACATCCATATCATAACATCAAGAAATAAGAGAGTCAATTCTCATAGCATAGATACATAACATGTCCAACATCACCTCTACTACATAGATAAAAGCGGGGACCATGACAAATAACCGAGCTGACCCTCATAGTCAATACGTAAATAAAGGAAAGGTAGTCTTAATATATAACAAGAGATCATAAGTAGTGTCTCCGGAACGGAGGACGCACCAACTAGCTTGAGAGACAATCGTACTAGCCATGTGGAGGAGGAGGATGATCAAGCGGTAGTCCTACATGGTGACATCATGTAGGCATAGAGTATGCGTTAGTACATTTGAATATACTAAGTATGTAGGATGCAATGCAACAATAAATAGGCATCATAGGCAAAATGCATAATAATTCTCAATAGGTAGCATAATAGCAAGATGGCATGTAAGATTGATGCTTACATAAAACATGCTTACATAGAACATAATACACGTGTAAGAAGAGATCACTATCATTTTGGTGGATCCTTGCACCCTAGCATCTTTGGTGGTTGAGGTCCAAATCCTTTCAATTGGTTGGTGGATCATCGCACCCTACCACCCGTGGTGACCAGAGTACAAACCCTCTCGACATGGTTGCCAAGGTACAAACTCCCCGACATGGTTGGTGGATCGTCACACCCTACCACCCGTGGTGACCGAGGTACAAACCCCCTGAATGATTATCAAGGTACAAACCCCTCGACATAGTTATCAAGGTACCAACCCTTTGACATGGTTACACGGCGTGCAACCCCCGAGTAGGGCATGGTCACATTCTAACACTATATAGAGAATACCATATACATATGTTCATTTCATCATCATATAGTCATTCAACTCATAAGACATGCATTGAACCTTCAATTCCTCAAGAACTCATAACCGGACATTTTATCAAACACTTAGAGAGTGTGTAAAAGTGCTAATGTAAAACCACGCAATTCAAGAGTGTTATCATGATAGAAAATTCAATGTAAAACCATCAATAGATACTTAGTAACATCCTCAAGCAATATACATCAAAACCCTTTATCAAATCTCACATTAGATCTTAGATTCATAGCCCAAAACATAGTAAAACAGTTACAATTTCATAATCTCCAACATAGTGTGCAGTGATTTTCATAATAAATAAGACCCATTTGTAAATCAACTTTAAACTATGCAATTTAGGGAAAAAGGAAACTTGGGTATCATGGGTAGAAGGACACCCATGAAACAAACCCACATACCTTAGCTTTGAAGATGAACTTGATGAAGATTAGAGATGGAGGGTTGAAGCTTGAGAGGAAATCCTTAGATCCGGAGAGGGTTTTGAGACTTGAATTCAGGAGATACAATATTGGCTAAGTGTTTGAAGAAGTATTGGGAAATGTTTAGAATGATATGAGGGTGAAAAATAGCTAAGTGTAGGTAATTTCACGTTTTAGGGACACTTAGGCCCAAGACCTAGAAGTCTTAGACCGCACAAAAATTAACTGGACAAAAAATACACAGGTCTGCGTCACGTACCTATTGCAAAAACAGGACTTTTTTTCATCTACTTGCCCTAGCTGCGTCGCGCTAGGGGTACGTAAACCTCACTGGAATTTACATTTTTGAAAAATCGAAATTGCTAATCGTTTGCTCTTAAATAGGGGTTAGACCCATCTTCCACTCAATTTGACCCCCTGAACAAGAATATGAAGTCAGATTTTTGATATCACACATGGATTTTGAGATATACAAAAATTATGAATCCTGGACACTTCCGAGGCACATTTTCGGGCACTTTTTGGGGTCTTCACAATATCTATCCCTTGGGAACATTCGTCCCTAAATGTCAAAGAGACGTATATAAGAGATTAAACATGAAAAATCTCAGCCCACATAATGATGCAACAATGCACTTAAACATCATTTCAAAAATTTTACCATAAGTGTAAAATCATCATGAACTTGTCAATTAAGCATGAACGTATGAATATGTCATGGGCTGAGCTTAGACTTGAGATCATCTAAGAGACTACGATTAATACCTTAGGCTTGAGTGGAGTAGAAAATGTAAGGATATTGCTTTTTCATGTTCGCTTCGGCCTCCCAAGTAGCACTTTCAACATGTTGATTCCTCCAAAGGACCTTAACGGAAGCCACCTCTTTGTTTCTCAATCTCTTCACTTGCCTATCCAAAATCTGAACCGGAACCTCTTCATAGGTCAAATTATCTTCAGTAACACCGACAACATCAAGAGGTACAATGGCATTGGATTACCCATAGCTCATCCGATAGTGACAATATAGGAGTGGACACAAGCTTATCTTTTAAGGTTTGGAAGCTACTCTCACACTCATCGGTCTACACAAACTTGACCTTGTTTTGAGTCAATTTTGTCATAGAGGAAGTAATAAAAGAGAACCCATTCACAAATCTCCGATAGTAATCCACTAAGCCCAAGAAGCTTCTAATGTCCAACGGGGTCAATGGTCTAGGCTAATTTCTAATCACATAGGTCTTCTTAGGATTCACCTTAATGCTATCCCCGACACCACATGTCCTAGGAAGGCAACCTCCTTCAACTAAAATTCATATTTTTTATATTTAGCATATAGCTTCTTTTCCCTCAATTTTTGCAACACAACCTTCAAATGAGCCCTATGCTCCTCCTCACCACGACAATAGATCAAAATATCGTCAATGAATACCACAATAAATGAATCGAGGTAGGGTTTGAAGACCCTATTCATAAGGTCCATGAAGATGGCCGGTGCTTTGGTCAACCGAGAAGACATCACGACAAACTCATAATGCCCATATCTAGTCCGGAAGGCCGTCTTGGGAATATCACATTCCCTCATCTTCACTTGATGATACCCGGATCAAAGATCAATCTTAGAGAAATGGATAACCCCTTGCAATTGATCAAACAAATCATCAATTCTTGGAAGAGGATACCTATTTTGGTGGTGACCTTATTAAGTTGCTTGTAGTCAATACATATTCTAAGAGACCCATCCTTCTTTTTCACAAACATCACTGGTGCACCCCAAGGGGATTGGCTAGGCCTAATAAAACCCTTCTCCAACAAGTCCCTCAATTGTTCCTTCAACTCCTTTAACTCCACCGGGGCCATACAGTAAGGGGGGATAGAAATGGGTTGAGTACCGGGGAGAAGGTTTATATCAAAATCTATTTCCCTTTCGGGAGGAACACTAGGAAGGTCATTTGGAAAGACATCAAGAAACTCATTTACAACCGGAACTGACTCTATGGGACGGACCGTGGACTTCACATCCCTAACCCTCACAAGATGGTAAAGGCACCCTTTAGAGATCAATTTACGGCTCTAATGTAAGAGATGAACCTACCCTTGACCACCACATCATGACTCTCCCACTTAAGGACGGGCTCATTTGGGAATTGAAATTTGATCATACGGGTTCTACAATCAATAGAAGCATAGTATGTATGCAACCAATCCATCCCAATAATAACATCAAAATCAACCATGTCTAACACAACAAGATCACAAGGCAATATTTTATACAAGATGTAAACGGGACAATTTCTATAGACTTTCTAGCAACAATAGATGCACCAATAGGAGTAGATACCCCATATGACTCACACAACAACTCGGGGTCAATATGGAACTTTTTGGCAACAAAGGGTGTAACAAAAGAAAGAGTGGCACCCGAATTAATCAATGCATACACATCAAAGTCAAAAATTTTCAACATACTGGTAACAACATTGGGGACCTCATCAACCCTTTGCCTTCCATGCAAAGCATAAAACCGATTGTGCCTTGGGGCACCATCTTGTCGGCCACCTCTCCCCAAAGGAACCACATTAGCACCTTGAGGATGAACATCCTTACCCTTGTTGCGATTTTGTGGGCAATCCACCTTTTTTTGACCCACTTCACCACAATCATAGCATGCATTAGTATCTCTCAAGCATGGGCCCTTATAAACCTTACCAAACCTAGGACAGACCTCATCAGGAACCACCACACCATCACCATGGGTTCTTGGGAAGTCATTGGGAAATCCCCTATTAGAAGCATGTGAAGACCCTTGGCCTTGGTGGAATCAGCCACCCCTTCGGCTTTGGAACTTGCTATCAAAACAGGCCCTCTTGGCATCATGGCCCCTTCTCTTCCTCATTTTCTCCTCTTCCATTTGCTTGGAATAGGTTATCAAATGTGACAAGTACATATCACTAATCAACACGGCGGACCGACAATCCTCACTAACCAAGTCGGAAACACCCATCACAAATTTGTTCATCCTAGATCTTGAGTTGGCCACCAAAGGTGGAGCACATTTCGAAAGTTGGTTGAACTTGAGCGCTTACTCCCTCACACTCATAGACCCTTGTCTCAAATCCATGAATTCCACCAACTTAGCTTCTCTAAGTTCAAGGGGGAAGAATCAATTAAGGACCTATTAAATCCTCCCAGAGAACCACATAGTTGATTCCCTTCTCTTCCTTCCATTGGTTATAGCATATTTGAGCTATCCCTTTGAGTTGGTAGGCCGCCAACTAAATAAAATGGAGCATCTAACAACACATCTTCACAGATCAAGAACTACGGCCTTATCCTCCGACCTCACACCCATGATAGACAAAATCTTGTAGACCTATTCGATGAATTCTTGAGGGTCCTCACTCACCTTTGACCCATAGAATTCTGGGGGATTCATTCTTATGAAGTCTCTCTCCCGAGAAGCCATTGTAGGAGCATGAGGGGCTTGGGCCCCTTGGTTAGGTTGATTAGTCGTAACTTGTGCAAGCAAGGTGAGAGCATCCCTAAGCTCTCCATTGGCTGGTTGCTCCTGGGGTGTGCGGGCTCGTCTTCCTCTTGTGTTACGCATGATCTAGCATAGCAAAGAACAATCATTAGGGGAAAAAACTCACTTCAACTCTATGGCATAACTTAAAACATGAAAAAGGGAAACATTTCCTAAAATGTCTCATAGCCTCCTACTTATAGTTGTGGTGCACAACACAACCATGAATAAGACTAATCAATGCGGTATGTTGGACTCCGAGGATCTAACAAACTAGTACTCTGATACCATCTTTGCCACGACCCAAGCCTAGGGCCTAGGCGTGACCGACGAATGGGGACCCCGAAAGAACCCCAAACAAGCCTTATAACATATCATTACACATCCCTTGTCGCGAAAAGAAATAAAATAACAATGAGAGATAAGCATTAATAAGGGAATTGGGAATAAGGGTAAACATCCATATTATAACATCAAGAAACAAGAGAGTCAAGGCTCCTAGCATAGATACATAACATGTCCAACAACACCTCTACTACATAAATAAAATCGGGGGCCATGACAAACAACCGGGCTGACCCTCATAGTCAATACATAAATAAAGGAAAGGTAGTCCTAATACATAGCAAGAGATCATAAGTAGCATCCCCGGAATGGAGGACGCACCAACTAGCTTGAGAGACAATTGTGGAGGAGGAGGATGATCAAGCGGTACACCGGTTCCTACATGGTGACATCACTTAGGCATAGAGTATACGTTAGTACGCATGAATGTACTAAGTATGTAGGATGCAATGCAACAATAGATAAGCATCATAGGAAAAATACATAATAATTCTCAATAGGTAGCATAATAGCAAGATGGCAAGTATGATTGATGCTTACGTAAAACATGCTTACATAGAACATAATACATGTGTAAGAAGAGACCACTATCATATTGGTGGATCGTCACACCCTACCACCCTTGGTGACTGAGGTACAAACCCCTTCAATTGGTTGGTGGATCGTCGCACCCTACCACCTGTGGTGGCCGGAGTACTATCACGACCCAAGATTAGGGCCTAGACGTGACTGGCAAATGAGGAACCCGAAGAAACCCCAATCAAGCCTCATAGCATATAACTACACATTCTTGGTCGCAGAAGCAATTAACATAAGAATGAGAGATAAGTGTAAACAAGATAATTAGGACTAAGGGTAAACTTCTATATTATTACTTCAAGAAACAAGAGAGTCAAGACTCATAGCATAGATACATAACATATCCAACAACACCTCTACTACATAGATAGGGGACCACGACAAACAACCAGGCTCAACCTCATATTCAATACACAAATAAAGGAAAGTTAGTCTTAAACATAGAAAGAGATCATAAGTAACGTCCTCGGAATGGAGGACTCACCAACAAGCTTGAGAGACAATCGTACTAGCCACGTGGAGGAGGAGGATGATCAAGCGGTGCACCGGTTCCTACGTCGTAATATCATGTAAGTATAGAGTATGCTTTAGTATATTTGAATGTACTATTTATGTAGGATGCAATGTAACAAGTGATAGAAACATAATCAAAATGCATAAGCATAGGCAATAAGTACATCTAGCAATATGGCATGCATGAAATATGCTCGTAGTAAATCATGCTTATATGGATCATAAAATAAGTGTAAGTAGTGACCATTCTTAATACAATCCAAGGCCTACCACCCCCTTGGATAGGCGCAGGAGGTACAAACACCTTCATGAGGTTGATGGGGTACAAACCCCCCAACAAGGTTGATGGTGTACAAACCCCCAAAAAGGTTGATGGGTACATACGCCCAACAAGGTTACCGGGCCTACCACCCCCTAAGCTAGGTGATCAAGGTCCCAACCCCTCAACAAGGTTACCCGAGCCTTCAACCCCTCAAGCTAGGCTTGGTCATCCCCAACACTATAGAGATAGTATCATTTATATACCCTCCTTTCATCATCATATACATACATTGCTTTTTCATCATCATTTCATCATCATTTCTTCATCATTTCATCATCATTCATTGATCATTTCATTATCATATAGTCATTCAACTCATAAGACATGCATTGGATCTTCATTTCCTCAAGAAACCATAACCGGACATTTTATCAAACAGTAGAGTGTGTAGCGCTAGTGTAAAATTATCCAATTCAAGAGTGTTATCGTGATAGAAAATTCAACATTAAACAATTAATAGATACTTGGTAACACCCTCAAACAATATACATCAAAATCCTTTATCAAATCCTACAATAGATCTTAGATTCATAGCCCAAAACATAGTAAAACAGTCACAATTTCATAACCCCCAACATAGTGTGCAGCGATTTTCATAATCAATACACATTTGTAAATCAACTTTAAATCATGCAATTTAGGGTAAAACAAAGTTTGGGCATCATAGGAGATGGAGGGTTAAGGCTTGAGAGGAATCCTTAGATCCGGAGAGGGTTTTGAGACTTGAGTTTAGGAGGTGAATATTGGCTTAGTGTTTGAATGAGAATTGGGGAATGTTTTGAATGATATGAGGGTGAAAAAAGGCTAAGTAAAGGTATTTTCATGTTTGGGAACACTTGGGCCCAAGACCCAAAAGTCTTGGACCGCACAAAAATTAACTTGGAAGAAAATACATAGCTTCACGTCGTGAACCTGTCGGAAAAATCAATTTGTTCATCTGCATACTCCAGCCGCGTTGCGCCAGGGGCACGCAAACCTCATTGGAAATTGCATTCTTGGAAAATAAAAATTGCTAATAGATTGCTCTTAAAACGGGGTTAGACTCATTTTCCACTCATTGCGGCTTGGTTCCTTCTTTCATATCTCCGAGGGACATTGACCCTCTATACAAGAATATGAAGTCAGATTTTTGATATCGTGCACAGATTTTGGGATATAAGGAAACTACGATTTCGGGCACTTTCGAGGCACATTTTCGGGCACTTTTTGAGGTTGTTACAATATCTCCCCCCTGGGAACATTCGTCCCCGAATGTCAAAGAGATGTATATGAGAGATGTAAACATGATAAATTCAGCCCACATAGAGATGTAACAATGCACTTAAACATCATTTCAAAAATCTCATCATAAGTATAAAATCGTCATGAACTTGTCAATTTAAACATTAATGTATGCATATGTCATGGGCTGAACTTAGACTTGAGATCATCTAAGAGACTAAGATTAATACCTTAGGCTTGAGTGTAGTAGAAAATTTAAGGGTATTGCTTTTTCATGTCCGCTTCGGCCTCCCAAGTAGCACTTTCAACATGTTGATTCCTCCAAAGGACCTTAATGGAAGCCATCTCTTTGTTTCTCAATCTCTTCACTTGCCTATCCAAAATCTGAACCGGAACCTCTTCATAGGTCAAATTATCTTCAGTAACACCCACAACATCAAGAGGTACAATGGCATTGGATTACCCATACACTTCCTCGAAATAGACACATGAAACAGCGGATGAACCAAGTCCATTTCACTAGGTAACTCCAACTCATAAGCTACCTTGCCAGACCTTCTCATCACCCTATAAGGACCCACATATCTTGGACTCAACTTTCCCTTATTACCAAAAGGACCACACCCTTCATGGGTGACACCTTCAAATTGACCCAATCATCGACATTGAATTCAATCTCCCTTCTTCTCACATTGTCATAAGACTTTTGACGAATTTGGGCCATCTTCAACCTTTCTCTAATCATCCTAACCTTCTCAAGAGCCACCATAACCAGATCTGGTCCTAACAAAGCCACCTCACCAACCTCAAATCATCCCTCCGATGATCTACAACGCGTACCTTAGAGAGCCTCAAAAGGAGCCATACCGATGCTAGAAAGATAATTATTGTTGGAGGCAAACTCAATCAACAGAAGATGATCATCCCAGCTACCTTTAAGTTCTAACACACAACCTCTAAGCATATCCTCAAGGGTTTGGATGGTCTTTTGGGCTTGGCCATCCGTTTGAGGGTGGAAGACCATAGAAAGCTTAACTTGGTACCAAAACCCCTTTGGAAAGACCCCAAAAAACATGAAGTAAATTGAGCACCACGATCCGATATGATGGACAAAGGAACCCTGTGCAACCTTACCAAGTCATGGATGTATAACCTTGCTTAATCTTTAGCCTTATAGGTGGTCTTAACCGGTAGAAAATGAGCCGATTTTGTCATCCTATCAACTACAACACAAATGGAATCAAAATCTTTTCTAGTCTTGGGAAACCTAACTAGAATATCCATATTAATCACCTCCCACTTCCAAGTAGGAATATCTTTATGTCTTGGGTTAGGCCACCCAGCCTTTGATGTTCGACTTTGACTTGCTGACAACTATGACATCCAGAGACGAATTTGGCAATGTCCCTTTTCAATGCATCCCCACAAATACACATCCCTTAAGTCTCTATACATTGTGGTAGAACCAGGGTGGATAGAATAAGAAGAGTTATGGGCCTCATCAAGGATCTTTTCTATCAATCCATCAACACAAGGTACACACAACCTACCTTAGTTCCTAAGGGCACCATCTCCCCCTTGGGAGAAAATCTCCACTTTGCCATCTTTCACCAAGGCCTTCAATTCTAACAAGGAGGGATCAAGATCTTGTTTTGCTACCACCTCATCAAAAAAGGAGGACTTAGAACCATCCACAACACCAACATCACCATCACCAACCTCCTCCAACCTAACCCCTAATCTAGCCAACCGATGCACTTCCCTAGCAATCTCCTTAGCACCACCATCAACATGAGCTAGGCTACCCTTGGACATCCTACTCAAGGCATCCGGCACGATATTTGCCTTACCTGGATGATAATGCACACTCATATCATAGACTTTAAGAAGTTCTAACCACCTTATTTTCCTCAAGTTGAGATCTTTTTGAGTGAACATATATTGGAGGCTCTTATGATCAGTAAACATGTCAACATGCATCCCATACAAATAATGTCATCAAATCTTTAAAGCAAACACCATGGTGGCTAATTCAAGATCATGAGTAGGATAGTTCTTTTCACGCACTTTGAGTTGCCTAGAAGCATAGGCTATCACTTTACTATTTTGCATTAGAACACAACCCAACCCAACTCTAGAAGTATCACAATACACAACGAAACCCTCTAGCCCATCCGGTAGTGCAAAATAGGAGCAGACACAAGCTTATCCTTCAATCTTTGGAAGCTTCTTTCACATTCATCAGTCCATACAAACTTGGCCTTCTTTTGAGTCAATTTGGTCATAGGGGAAGCAATAGAAGTGCACCCATTCATAAATCTCCGATACTAACTCGCTAAGCCCAAGAAACTCCTAATGTCCGACGGGGTCAATGGTCTTGGCCAATTTCTAATAACATCAGTTTACTTAGGATCCACCTTAATGCCATCTCCCGACACCACATTACCTAGGAAGGAAACCTCCCTCAACCAAAACACACATTTTTCATATTTAGCATATAGATCTCCTCTCTCAATCTTTGCAACACAAACCTCAAATGAGCCCTGTGCTCCTTCTCACCACGAGAATAGATCAAAATATCATCAATGAATACCACAACAAATGAATCAAGATAGGGTTTGGAGACCCTATTCATGAGGTCCATGAAGATGGCCGGTGCATTGGTCAAGCCAAAAGAAATCACAACAAACTCATATTTCCCACATCTAGTCCGGAAGGACGTCTTGGGAATATCACACTCCCTCACCTTCACTTGATGATATCCGGGTTGAAGATCAATCTTAGAGAAATTGCTAGCCCCTTGCAATTGGTCAAACAAATCAACAATTCTTGGAAGACGATACCTATTCTTGATGGTGACCCAATTAAGTTGCCAGTAGTCAATACACATTCTAAGAGAGCCATCCTTCTTCTTCACAAACAACACTGGCGGACCTCAAGGGGATTGGCTAAGCCTAATAAAACCCTTCTCCAAAAAGTCCTTCAATTGTTCCTTCAACCCCTTTAACTCCGCCGGGGCCATACGATAAGGGGGAATAAAAATGGGTTGAGTATCGGGGAGGAGGTCTACACTAAAATTTATTTCCCTTTCGGGAGGAACACTGGGAAGGTCATTTGGAAAGACATCAAGAAAATCATTTACAACCGGAACCAACTCTATGGGACAGACGTTGGACTCCACATCCTTAACCCTCACAAGATGATAAAGACACCCCTTAGAGATCAACTTACGGGCTTTAATACAAGATATAAACCTATCCTTGACCACCACATCATGACTTTCCCACTCAAGGATGGGCTTATTTAGGAATTGGAGTTTGTCCCTACGGGTTCTACAATCAATATAAGCATTGTATGCATGCAAACAATCCATCCCAAGAATAAAATCAAAATCAACCATGTCTAACTCAACAAGATCACAAGGCAATATTTTATACAAGATGAAAATTGGACAATTTCTATAGACTTCCTTAGCAACAATAGATGCACCAATAGAAGTAGACACCTCATATGACTCATGCAACAATTCGCGCTCAACATGGAACTTTTCGGCAACAAAGAGGGGTAAGAAAAGAAAGAGTGGCACCCAGATCAATCAATGCATACACATCAAAGTCAAAGATTTTCAACTTACCGGTAACAACATCGTGGACCTCATCAACCCCTTGCATCCCATGCAAAGCATAAAAGTGATTGTGCCTTGGGGCACTATTTGTCGGCCATCTCTCCCCAAAGGAACCCCATTAGCACCTTAAGGAAGAACCTCCTTACCCTTGTTGCGATTTTGAGGGCAATCTATTGCCTTATTCCCCATCTCTCCACAACCATAACAATCACCAGCATTCTTGAAGCATGGGCCACCATGACCCTTACCACACTTCAGCACACATCAATAGGAGCCACATCCCTAACACCTTGGGCCCTCAGAAAGTCATTGGCAACCCTCTTTGGTAATGCATGAGAAGACCTTTGGCCTTGATGGAACCGGCCACTCTTTTGGAACTTACCCTCAAAAGGGTCCTTCTTAACCTCATGACCCCTCCTCTTCCTCAATTTCTCCTCTTCCATTTGTTCAGCATAGGTCATCAACCGGGACAAGTCCATATCACCAATCAACATAGCGGACCGACATTCTTTACTCACTAAGTTAGGCACACCCATCATAAACTTGTTCATTCTAGACCTTGGGTCGGCAACCAAGTGAGGAGCAAACTTTGAAAGTTGGGTGAACTTGAGGGCATACTCCCTCACACTCATAGACCCTTGTCTCAAATTCATAAATTCCACCAACTTAGCTTCCCTAAGTTCAAGGAGAAGAACCGATTATGGAAGGCCACCTTGAAATCTTCCCAAAGCACTACATAGTTGACTCCCTTTTCCTCCTTCCAGTGGTTGTACCATATTTTTGCTACCCCTTTGAGTTGGTAGGCTGCCAACTTCGCCTTATCCTCCGACCTCACACCCATGATAGACAAAATCTTGTAGACCTCACTAATGAACTCTTGAAGGTCCTCACTCACCATTGATCCTGGAATTCCGGGGGGTTTATTCCCATGAAATCTCTCACCCGAGAAGCTGGTGTAGAAACATGAGGGGATTAGTCCCCATGATTGACTTGATTAGCCACAACTTGTGCAAGCAAGGTAAGAACATCCCTAAGCTCTCCATTGGCCGATTTCTCCTCGGGTGTGCGGGCTCCTCTTCCTCTTGTGTTAGGCATGATCTAGCATAGCAATGAATAATCGTTAGAGGAGAAAAGCTTACTTCAACTCTATAGCACGACTTAGAACATGAAAAAGGGAAACATTTCCTAAAATGTCTCATAGCCTCCTATTCATAGTTGTGGTGCACAATACAACCATGAATAAGACTCTAATCAATGCAGTGTGTTGGACTCCGAGGATCTAACAACCTAGTGCTCTAATACCATCTTTTTCACAACCCGAGCCTAGGACCTGTACGTGACCGACAAAGGGTGAACCTGAAGGAACCCCAAACAAGCCTCATAGCATATCATTGCACATCCTTGGTCGCGGAAGCAATTAATATGACAATTAGAGATAAGCATAAACAAGAGAATTGGGACTAAGGGTAAACTTTCATATCATAACTTCAAGAAACAAGAGAGTCAAGACTCATTGCATGGATATATAACATGCCCAACAACACCTCTACTACATATAATAGGGGCTGCAACAAACAACCGGGATCATCCACATAGTTAATACACAAATAAAGGAAAGGTAGTCTTAACACATACCAAGAGACCATAAGTAACATCCTTGGAATGGAGGACTCAACAACAAGCTTGAGAGATAATCGTACTAACCACGTGGAGGAGGAGGATGATCAATCGGTACACTAGTTCCTACATGGTGACATCATGTAGGCATAGAGTATAAGCTAGTACATTTGAATGTACTAAGTATGTAGGATGCAATGCAACAAGTGATAGCAGCATAATCGAAATGCATAAGCATAGGCAATGAGTACATCTAGCAATATAGCATGCATGGAAGATGCTCGTAGTAAATCATGCTTAGATGGATCATAAAATAAGTGTAAGGAGTGATCATTCTTAGCGCAAGGCAAGGCCTACCACCGGTTTGGATAGTCACATGAGATACAAACCCCTTTATAAGGTTGATGGAGTACAAACCCCCCAACAAGGTTGATGGAGTACAAATAAAGGAAAGGTATTCTTAATACATACCAAGAGACCATAAGTAACATCCTCGGGAATGAGGACTCACCAACAAGCTTGAGAGATAATCGTACTAACCACGTGGAGGAGGAGGATGATCAATCGGTATACTAGTTCCTACATGGTGACATCATGTAGGCATAGAGTATGAGCTAGTACGTTTGAATGTACTAAGTATGTAGGATACAATGCAACAAGTGATAGCAACATAATCTAAATGCATAAGCATAGGCAATGAGTACATCTAGCAATATAGCATGCATGGAAGATGCTCATAGTAAATCATGCTTATCTGCATCATAAAATAAGTGTAAGGAGTGACCATTCTTAGCGCAAGGCAAGGACTACCACTCGTTTGGATAGTCGCATGAGGTACAAACCCCTTTATAAGGTTGATGGAGTACAAACCCCCCAACAAGGTTGATGGGTACCAACCCCCAACAAGGTTACCCGGGCCTACCACCCCCAAGCTAGGCGATCGAGGTACCAACCTCTCAACAAGGTTATCCATGCCTACTACCCCCCGACTTAGGCTTGGTCATCCCCAACACTATAGAGATAGTATCATATATACACTCCTTTCATAATCATATACATACATTCCTTTTTCATCATAATTTAATCATCATAATTTAATCATCAAACCTTCATAATTTCATCATCATTTCATCATTATATAGTCATTCAACTCATAAGACATGCATTGGCCCTTCAATTCCTCAAGAAATCATAACAACACATTTTATCAAACACTTAGAGGGTGTGTAGTGCTAGTGTAAAATCATGCAATTCAAGAGTATTATAATGCTAGAAAATTCAATGAAAAACCATCAATAGATACTTAGTAATACCCTCAATCAATATACATCACAACCCTTTATCAAATCCGACAACAGATCTTAGATTAATAGCCCAAAACATAGTAAAACAGTCACAATTTCATAAACCCAAACATAGTGTGCAGTGATTTTCATAATCGATGGGACCCATTTGTAAATCAATTTTAAATCATGAAATTTAGGGTAAAAGAAATCTTAGGCAACATGGGTGAAAGGAACCCATGAAAAAAACTTACATACCTTAGCTTTGGAGATGAACTTGATGAAGATTGGAGATGGAAGCTTGAAGCTTGAGAGGAAATCCTTAGATCCAGAGAAGGTTTTGAGACTTGAGTGGAGGATGTTCAACATTTTCTAAGTGTTTGAATGAGAATTGGGTAATGTTTTGAGTGTATATGAGGGTGAAAAATGGCTAAATATAGGTATTTTCACATTTGGGAACTCTTAGGCCCAAGAGGCAAAAGCCTTGGACCGCACAAAAATTAATTAGGTAGAAATTCACAGGTTGGCATCACGAACCTGTCGTGAAAATCAATTTGCTCATCTGTGCGCCCAGCCGCATCGTGCCAGGGGCACGCAAACCTCACTGGAAATTGCATTCTAGGAAAATCAAAATTGCTAACCGATTGCTCTTAAATCGGGGTTAGACCCATTCTCCACTCAATTTGACCTCCTGAACAAGAATATGAAGTCATATTTTCAATATCAAGCACAAATTTTGATATATAAGGAAATGATGATTCCCGGTACTTCCGAGGCAAATTTTCGGGCACTTTCTGGGTCGTTACAAATACAAACCCCCGACATGGTTGACAAGGTACAAACCCCCCGACATGGTTGGTGGATCGTCACACACTACCACCCGTGGTTACCTAGGTACAAACCCTCTGACATGGTTATCAACGCATAAACCCCTCGATATGGTTATCAAGGTACGAACCCTTTGACACGGTTACCCGACGCGCAACCCCCGAGTAGGGTATGGTCACATTCCAGCACTATATAGAGAATACAATATACATACATTTATTTCGTCATCATTTCATTATCATTTCATCATCATGTAGTCGTTCAACTCATAAGACATGCATTGGACCTTCTATTCCTAATAACCCATAATCGGACATTTTATCAAACACTTAGAGGGTGCGTAGTGCTAGTGTAAAACCATGCAACAAGAGTGTTATCATGCGAGAAATGTCAATGTAAAACCATCAATAGATACTTAGAAAGATCCTCAAGCAATATACGTCAAAACCCTTCATCAAATCACATATTAGATCTTAGATTCATAGCCCAAAACATAGTAAAATAATCACAATTTCATAATCCCCAATATAGTGTGTAGTGATTTTCATAATAAATAAGACCCATTTGTTAATCAACTTTAAATCATGCAATTTAGGGAAAAAGGATGCTTGGGTATCATGTGTAGAAGGAACCCATGAAAGAAACCCACGTACCTTAGCTTTGGAGATGGACTTGATGAAGATTCAAGATGGAGGCTTAAAGCTTGAGAGGAAATCCTTAGATCCGAAGAGGGTTTTGAGACTTGAATTTAGGAGATGAAATATTGGCTAAGTGTTTAAATGAGTATTGAAAAATGTTTAGAATGATATGAGGGTGAAAAATATTTAAGTAATTTCACGTTTTGGGGACACTTAGGCCCAAGACCCAAAAGTCTTGGACCGCACAAAAATTTACTGGGCAGAAAATGCACAGGTCCACGTCACAGACCTATCATGAAAATAGGATTTCTTCATCTGCGCGCCCTAGCTGCGTCGCGTCAGGGGCGCATAAACCTCATTGGAATTTGCATTTTTGGAAAATCGAACTTGCTAATTGTTTGCTCTTAAATTGGGGTTAGACCCCTTTTCCACTCAATTTGACCCCCTGAACAAGAATATGAAGTTGAATTTTTCATATCGCGCATGGATTTTGAGATATATAGAAATTACGATTCTGGGCACTTTTGAGGCACATTTTCGGTCACTTTTTGGAGTCGTTACACCGTCCAGGCTAACATACTGCCTATGGCAGGTATGCTTGTGTCTTTAAATAAGATACAACACCCAGTGATGTGCCAGTCATGTCCCTACTAAGCCAGTTGACATCCCCAACTAATAGGCCAACTTTTAAATTCCAATTTAGAAGTTTATCTAAACATGCTGTCAATTCCCAAACGACTAGAAATCGCCAATTGCCCATGCATGTGCAAGGCACATGCTAGTACACTTCAAGTTTGGCGCCAATATAGTGTCTTTTGGCTCCTAGACTCACGCCTGCCCACGTGTCTGTGCCATGCCCGGGTCCTGCCTTGCATAGCTTACCATTATGGTCCAGTTTCCTGCTCCATTGCCCTCGCCCATCACATAGCCTCAAACATATTTGGCCACGACCCTACCATGCCATAGCCTTGCCTTGCCTTAGCTAGCCCAACTCTTTTCACTCGTTAGCCACGTCTTGCCTTGCATGCCCTGGCCACGCCAATGCCAATGTCTTCCTTCACTTAAACTTAACCTTGACCGAAGTCATGGGTCCTTGGTAGGTTCATCAGGTAAATCCCTGGCCAAGCCCCAACAGCTCAAACTATCAAGATAGGGGTCTGACAAACTTCTCCCACCTAATGATCTCATCATCCTCGATGAGGCATAATCAAGGTACGCTTTAATCTATCCTCAAACTTCCATAGTGATGTTCCTTTCTCCCAAATTGCATCACATGCCTACTTGCCTTGCAATGAATTAGAAACTCTATCCTCCTGTCTTCTTGTTGTATCCCAAAGTCCTATGATCTAGAATTTTCTTAATCTGATGTTCAAACTGTGCCCACACATCAGGAAGAGCACATCTGGATTCCGACCTTGTTGGATCCTCAGCATCTATATAGAAAAGCTTCAAATAGCTCACATGGAATGTGAGGTGAATCTTAAGTCTTTTCGACAGATTGAACCAATAAGAAACTTCACCCACTTTTACTACAACTTCAAAAGGTCCATCGTGTTTTGCAATCAAAGAACGCTGAACAATTTTGCCACTAATTTTCTTCCAAATCAGTGGAGTCAATTTAAGCAAAAACTTGTCTCTAACTTGGAACTCTAAAGCACGTCAATCTCTGTTAGCATACTTTTTTATTCGTTTTGCTGCCTTCCTTAAGATGTCTTGAGCCTCATCTAGAATTTCTTCCTAGTCAAACACATACTTGTGAGCAGCATGACATTTTCCTTGTGCATTAGACCTTGCGACTTCCAATGGTGTATTAGGCTGTATGTCCAACACCAACTCAAACGTACTCTACGATATTGCAGAAGACCTGTACAAGTTATAGAAAAATTGTGCATTGTCCAACAACGCAACCTTGTTCCTCTGGTTCGTAGTCACTTAGTGTCTGAGATATTCCTCAAGTAGATGATTGATTCTTTCTATCTGTCCACCAGTTTGTGGGTGGTTTGCCATTGAGAACTTTAAATCAGTGCCCATTATATTGAACAACGAAGTCTGAAACCAGCCAGTGAAACTAGCATTATGATCGCTCATAATATCTAATAGAACACTAAAGTTTTTCATAATATGCTTATAGAACAACTCAGCAACTACTTTAGAAGAACATAAAGTAGGGCAACAATGAAGATACTATATTTTGAGAATCTGTCAACCAAAACATGATTGATATTTCTCCATCCGTCTTTGGAAATGCGCTAATGAAGTCCATTGGAATAGAAGCCCATGGACACTCTGCAATGGGTAGAGATTGTAGCAATCTTGCTTCCTTCTTTTATTCCATCATATGCAGTTAAGACATTAGACATGATTTTACATAGGCCTCAATGTCATCTTTCATTTTTGGCCAGAAATAATTTCGGGACAATAATGCCATCATTCTTTTAACACTCAGATGTCCAGTATAAACAACAACATGTGTTTCTTTTAGGAGTTTTCTTCGTAGCCCATCACATTGAGGTATAGTGACTCTACCCTCTTTGAAATAAAAAAGATCATTGTAGATCCAATACCGCCTAACTATTCCCTCTTTAACTTGATTCATTAACTTGACATATAATAAATCATATGTAGCACTCAACTTAATCTTATCAAGGAAATCGGATTCAAGTTTAGTAATTGCATAAAAAGCGACAAATACCTCTTTGCGAATCAATGCATCAACCACTTGATTTTGTTTTCCTAGCTTATGTATCCGGACAAAGTCATATTCTACCAATATATCTTGCCATCTTGCCTGATTGGAACTCAATTTTTGTTGAGTTTTGAAGTAAGTATTCGCCACATTGTCCGCCTTGGACATAAAATTTGTTCCTAGAAGAAACAACCTCCATGTTTGAAGACAATGAAGTACTGCCACCATCTCCTTTTCATGTGTAAAAATATCTTTGCTCCGTAGGATTCAATTTCTTGCTCTCAAATGCAAAAAGATGATCATTTTGTACCAGCACACCTTCAACAACATAAACAGAGGCGTCTATATGCACTTCAAATGTTTGATCAAATTCATGCAACCACAATATTGGTTCAGAAGCAATGGTCTTATTCAACAACTTTAAAGCCTTTTCTCTTGCAACTAACCAAGCCCATTTCACATTCTTCTGAAGCAAATCCGTCAATGGAGCAACCTTTTCCGAATAACCAGTAATAAATTTTCGATAATAGTTTGCCCATACTAAGAATGATCTTAGTTCCTTAACCCCATTGGGTTCTTGGCACTCTTGCTTGCACTTTTTTAGGGTCCATATGCACTTGGTTTTCACTAACCAAATGGCCTACAAGCTTGATTTCACGACTAGAAAATTCATATTTTTCCATCTTGACATAAAGTTGGTACTCTCTAAGTCTTTGCAACACCTTCCTCAAATGCAACAAATGATCTTCTAAAGTTCTACTATATATGACTATGTTATCTAAGTTGACAACTACAAATTCATCAAGATAATAAAACAGAACATTATTCATTAAGTTGCAGAAACTAGCTGAGGTATTAGTTAACCCAAACGACATTACAAGGAATTCATAGCTACCATATCTAGTTACACAAGTGATCTTTGGAGCATCCACCTTCGCTGTGCGAACTTGTTAATAAAAAGGCCTAAAGTTTAACTTAGAAAAGAAATTAGCCTTAGACAGTCTATCAAGTCTTGAGCCAGTGGCACTAGGTACTTGTTATTCACAGTCACTTTGTTCAACGCCCTATAGTCAACACACATCCTAAGACTGTCATCTTACTTTTATTGAAATAGAATATGAGCACCAAATGGAGCCTTGACAGCCTGAATCATGCTAACATTAAGCAATTCAAATAATTTCTTCCTTAGTTCATCCAACTCTAACGGTGACATGAGATAAGGAGGTTGTACCGGTGGCACTAATCTAGGAATCAAGTCAATCCTATGATCAATTTTCCTCGTTGGAGGCAAATCTTTTGGAAGTTTTGGAGGTATCACATCCCTGTATTCATTCAGCAACTTGGAAACATAATGATGAACTTCAATTTGCACATCTGACTTGACTTCCACCAAAGTAGTAAGATATGTAGGTTCATCTCTCTTCAAACCCTTCTTGAAACCAATAGTAGAAAACGATGCAATGGTTCTCTTATTCTTATCTTTGTCATCAAAAGGATTTATTCCCTTCATGAAGCCTGGGTATTTCTTACCTATAAACATTATGTAATCCAATGAGGAATTGGGGCAACCTTGAGCTTCCTCATGAAGTCAATTCCTAGCAGCACATTTAAGTCATCAAGTGGTACCACTGTCAAGGTATGCACACCAGACCAGTGCCCAACTTTCAGAGGCACATTTGTTGCTATGCCATAACTTGGTTGTGCAGTAGAACCTTCATTTTTGTTGGACAATCAGTCACTTTTAGTCCATACTCTTTGGTAATCTTTGAGGGGCCACAAACGTGTAAGTAGCACCAAAGTCTATTATTGACACTACATTTTTGTCCCCAATTTTCATATCAAATGCATCAAAGTAGCATAAGCGTTAGAAAAGTCTAAAAAATTAACAACACTTACATAGGCAACATCCTTCATGGTTTTCACCTCATCTGTGTTTATCCCACAAACACTAGACATAGTGTTGATCAAATGCAGTGAGTTAACATATGCAATAACTTCCTGTCCTTTCCCGCTTGTTTGCTTCTCCTCCTCAGCCAAGAGTGCATTGGTCTTCCCATGCTTTAGACAGTTCCTTGCCTGATGCCCTGGTCTCCGACAAGTCCAACAAACTTTTTCCCCACCTTGTTTGTTTTGACTAGACGAGTCAACATCCACTTTTCCTTTGCTTTGTCATTTCCTTCCTTTGTTCGTTTGTGTTTCTTCTGGTCCTTGCCCTTTTCCTTATTCTTTGTCTTCGAAGAGTGAGTTGTGTTAGTGGTAACATTGTTTAACTGGAAATTGATTAAGGCATCTGCAGTAGCAAAACGCTCAATAGATCGTGCATTTTCTGCTTGCGCGACTCATTTTGTATACCTTCCTATTCCAACAATAAAATTGTGCAACTTATCTTCGTTTGACATGTTTTAAATGTCCAGTAACAGTGATGAGAATTCTTTCACATAATCTCATATAGATCCCACTCATTTGAAATGTTTCATCCTATTCCTAGCAACCCAATACGAGTTACTTGGCAGGAATTTCTCAAGAAGTGCATCCCTCAACTATACCCACATATTAACTTTGGGTTTGTTTTCACTCTCATCATCAACACACTTAGTCCATCACCAGAGAATTACATCCCTATGAAAGTAGAGAACTTCCATAGTCAAGTTGTCATTTTCAAGGACATAGGCAATAGCAAAATAATGCTCTAATTCCCATAAGAAATTTTTCAAGTCTTTGCCCCTGCACAAACTGTCATGCCCTGGGAGGATACCCTAGATTTAACTGGCACTCAAAGACTATGGCACTCAACCACCTGGCCTCATCACATTTGCTTAATCAATTTATCAGCGGTAGACATCAGAACTACCAATGAATATAGTGGGCTACTCTACCTCATCACATCTACGTCAAGAAATAAGGCTCTAGGCCATAAGACTAGTCAACAACGTCTATAACATAAGATAGAATTATGAAAATTTAATTTAGGAAGGGGGAAACACCCCAACATCAATCCATCATCTCTCTATGTCTATGAAGCCTCTACTTACAGTCTAAGAAGGTACTATAACAGGCCATGGTTACCATAAACTCATAAGAAATAGCTCTAATAATAGTGGAATAAAATAATTGGTATCCTCTGAATGCAGGGGAGGACTCACTAATGACTCGAACTAGGAATACTCTGAACCTCAACAAGTCGCCTGCTGAAGTCCTCTGTTTGCTGAATCTGCATCATGAAATGATCCAGCGCCAAATGGCATCAGTACGTGAAATCTACGGTATGTAAAATGGGCTGAAAGTAAACAATATAGACAGAATAACATGGAATAACATCAACTCATTAGGTACTCACCTCATCTCAAAAAAAGGAATAGACAATATCGCATTAACACCAATCAAGACTCATACCTTCACATCAACATCAGAGTACTATCAAGATGAAACCTATCTCGTAGTTTCTCTAATCAACAACCATCACCTATGATCCAGTAATGATACAATGAGGCGATGTTGTTGCCACATTCATCCAGTACCTTGCTGAGGTAGAGCATGTTTCTATCGATGGATCCATAATACCATCAAGTCCTCTTTTGGGACTAAGGAAGCATCCACTTTTGCAGTTCAATCCTCTCCTACGCTGGCCACATAGTTAATGAGTGCGAGTGGGACTCACTCATGCTCATTTTCGTGCTCAATACTCCTCCCATGTCCCAACATGCTCATAAGTCCTCAAACATCTGAATTACTCTACAATCATTCTCTTTCGAACAAGAACATGAACTCATCTCGTCATCTATCAACTCAAGGCATTAGGAATATTCTTCTAAGATTAAGTTCAACCCATATAAGACTCTAAAGGCATCAATCTCACTAACATCATCATCAACACACTTACTTCAGGACTTGAAACATACAAAGTCACATATATATCAGTAGGGCTCTAGACATCCACCCCTAAGTTCATTCTTGTAATCTTTAGCAAAGAAAATCATGTAGGGTTTTATATAATAATTCAAATAAGTCTTGTAAGCAATCATTCAAGTTTGTGATGATCATCAACTTAAGAAAATACATAAAACAAGTATAAATTTCAATAGAATATGCAAGAATTTAACGTATAGGTCTCTTCATCTTCAACTATCAATTTACTTCATTCTTTTGTGCACATGGGAGAAGAATCCTATATTTTGGGTTAGCCTTACATACCTGGAATGAAAAATAATACCAGTTCTTGCAAGAATTCGATCCCCAACTCAAGGCTTCAAGCTTTCTCCTTCAAGGTTCTTCTTTTAGAGGTTGAATAAAAAATGGGTTTTGAAACCCTTAATTTGAATTAAACGACTCTTAAACAACCTTCTCACAGAACTCATTGTAAGTGCTTCTGCCAGCCATTTTTGTGTTGAAATAACTTTGCTCTAATACAAATTGATATGGGGCCAACCCTTTCGATCTAAGACACTTAGGCAGCCTAGCATCCTTAGACTCAACCCTCTTTCTTTTCACTTTTGATCTAGTCTAACATAGAACAATGACTATGAATTTAAGAACACATGCACGTACAGGAACAAGTCCCAACTTTGTATTTAACTTGTGCCACAAAGAGTCACACAAAACACTTAGCTGTATAAAATTCATCCACACCAACACACTACCTATGACTTGTTTGCTATGCCTTTAAATAGGCCACAACACCTAATCATGTGCCAGTCATGTGCCTACTAAGTCAGTTGACATCCCCAACTAGTAGACCAACTTTTAAATTTGAATTTACAAGTTTATCTAAACATGCTGACAAGTTCCAAATGGCAAGAATCTACTAAAACCGCCAACTGCCCACACATGTGCAAGGCACATGCGAGCAGCCTTCAAATTTGGTGCCTACATAGTGCTTTTGGCACCCAAACTTATGCCTTCCCACATGTATATGCCATGCCTAGTTCTTTCTTTGCATAATATACCATTGTGGTCCAGTTTCTTGCACCATTGTCCTTGCCCAACACGTAGCCTCAAACTTGTTTAGCGACAACAATTCCACGTCATAGTCTTGCCTTGCCTTAGCTTGCCCAACCTTTATCATGCCTTAACCATGTTTTTCCTTGAATGCTCTGGCCATGCCAGTGCCAAGGTCTTTCTTTACTTAAACATAACCCTGAATGAAGTCTGGGTCCTTGGCTAGGCTCATCACATAAATTCTTACCCAAGACCGAGCTGCCCGAACCATCAAGTTGAGGGTCTAACAGTCCAAGTATGTGGTGAAGAACTGAAGTTCGGGTTCAGGTCTTAAATCATAGTAATTGTATATATTATACATACTATTAAAATAATATTTTTTCTTCACTAATCAAACAATAGAAAATAGTCAACGCTATGTATTCTTTCTCAACTTCGTCAACTCGAAACCCAATTGCTACACTTCCTATATATAAAAAAATAATAATAAAAAAATAAGAGACAAAAAATAGTAAGAGAACTACTTGTTTTTTGAGAAAAATATTTTCCTTCCTATCAAACACACCCATGCCTACCGTTTGATAAGAACAAATTATTCTTTCTTGATATATGGCCAACTAGAGACGGTCCAGAATCTACATAAACTTTGAGATCGTATATAGTCAAAGAAACACTAATGGAAATGGAAAAGAAACTAGCCTACTTTCAATAATTTACTATGGCTTAGTGCTATACACTAATTAATATGTGTAATCATATAAAATTTACAATTCTATAAAATGATTGAAATTATATTAAATTCAAAATATATTAGTCCAAATAGATATTGAGGATTGAGTTAATTATTTCATCCAATAAAATATGAATTCAATTGAAAGCCCAAATTCATTTATTTGGGCTACAAAGGATGAACCACTTTATTAAACCCAATATTCTCTCGTCCTAGAGGCCTACTTGATGCCACGTGCCAGATGATGTGGCATGCCAAATTAAAAAAGAAGTCAAGAGGATCATGCCATGTGTTAAAATAACATAACATTCCTATCTCAACCAAAGGTCAACAAAAATATGCCACATGTATAAGTGATGTGTTCCAACCAATCAAATATCGCCATGTCACTTAAACGAAATCTATTCCTATCACTTTTCCTATGCCATGTCACTTAAATCTGATTGGTTGAAAGAAAGGCTGATTCTATCGTAACTCCTCTATTTTATAACTATATATAGGGTTCCTCATAATTCATAATTCAAATACAAGAATTCTAACAAAAAGCCAGAGAGAGCTTGTGAATCAAATGCCACAGATTTTTCTACCATCATCAAGTTCTAGAATTCAAGCACGCAAGTTCAAGAACGCATCAACATCAAGACCACAGAATTTAAGAACAAACCCAAAAGCTCGTGAATTCAAGTACAAGTCAAGATCAAGTTCAAGAACAACTCTATATCAAGTCCAAATTCATATCAAGACTACCTCAAATCAATAAATCAAGATCAAGACTACTGAATTCAAGAGCAAGTCCAAAATCCCTTGAATTCAAGTACACTTCAAGATCAAGTTCAAGAACAAGTCTATAGCAAGTTCAAATTCATATCAAGACTACATATAATCCATAAATCAAGACCAAGACCATTGAATTCAAGAACAAGGACAAAAGCCCTTGAATTGAAGTACAAGTGAAGATCAAGTTTAAGAACAAGTCTATATCAAAGTTCAAGTTCATCAAATTCAAAAATCAAGATCAAGGTCACAAGATTCAAGATTGACCACAAGATTCGTTGAATTTAAGTACAAGTCAAGATCAAATCAATCAAGTTTTATAAGATTCAAGATTAAGATAAAGATCCCTTGAGTTTATATTTGAAAAGGTGAATCGGAGGACTTATAGAGATTGAAGAACTCTCAACTTAAAATAAAATACTATGATTATTGTGATATTTTTCATTCCTTGATTATTATTTTACTAACGTGAATTAGACTATCATACAAATTCTGGTAGCCCAGTAGGACAATCTCTATCTCTCATCTCAACCTTTCAAGCATCAAAGAATACTGAAATGGCTTCCAAGAAGATCAACTCACAATCAACATCCTCGAAGGTTGTTGACTCCAAGTCTCATTGTAAAGTTTTCTTAATCAAAGGCATTAAAAAGAAATGCCTTTAATTGGCACACGAATCTTGAGCCTCATTCCATTAGGAGAAACTAGAATATGAGTTTCTCAATCACTTCTATAGCACAAGGTGCACAATGAGCATGGTAAACCTTATAAATACTCACTAAAGAAAGGATGAAATAGTCATCAACCTCATAAATCGATGGATGAATGCGAGCTTAAATTTCAAAGATAGACTTAGTGAAGGTTCGACAATAGAAATGTGTATCCAAGGAATGCACTGGGGGATTATGGCAACCACCTTGAGGGAGGATGCCACTTTTATACATTCTAAGCTTATATAACACTTACTAGCATACGAAGGATTTAACGCTGACAAATTAATCATATTTAAGTAATGAATTCAAAATAGCTAAAGGTATAGTATTTTGTTCTAAAGGTGGTTTGGTTGATTTCTAGCTCAAGTTCTTGGTGTAAGTACCTTGCAAGTAATTTAAACTACTATCTTGCGAGATATTCATATATTTCTAATACTGTTATAACACGCTGAAAAGTATTACCAATGTTAAAATCCAAGGAAATAAAATGTACCAGTTTCGTTTCATACAAACATCTTAGCATAACTAGCATTTTACTATAGGAACAAGCTCGCCTGGTCAAATTTAACTAAACAAGCCAAAACATAAAGTTACAAAACATGGTGCCATTATTTCCACTAACATTCAAATTTATACATACATATGAAATAGAAGAATCATGTACATGTCCTGAAACTACTACAATATCTATGTTTAGATGCAAATGTGATCTTCTGCACCGCTCCCAAAATTTATCTTCAATGGACATCCTCCTTAAACATCATTTCGGGTACTCCCTACAATAGAAACGACTATCGCTAAGCATGAAACTAGTAGTGTAAAAGCTAAAAGGTGAGAACCTTAAATCCCTCAATTTACCCATCTTAAGTCACAGGGAAATACAACAGAAATATAGTAAATAGAACAAGTGAACAAATACATCAATAGTATCAAGTATGATATTTAAAGATCTAAGTATCAACGGTTGCTGGAACAATTTTTACAATACATTCAAATATGAAGTTTCGCCCAGTATGTAGGTCATGCCGTCACACATAACATAATCAAGTATCAAGGAGGACTGAAGCCCTATATCAATAAGGGTAAAAAGCCAATTATGAAGAGAACCAAGAACCATATTAAGAGTGACTTTCTAGTTTGTACATAAAATAGATTGCTTCCATACTTAGGATAGACCAAAAATTTACAATCAAGATGACAATTGATCCGATAAAAAGGCATGCCAACAGTGAAAAAGTCACATCCATAAGAAGGACAAATTCCACAAGGATGTCAAGTGATCAGGCAATTCTTACAAATGGGCGAATCAAACAAGTTCCGTGCAAGTCCCAAAATGTATCAACACAACCAAATAAAATGACAAAAACATAGCTAAGATACCAAGATAACATTAAAATGTACCAGCAAGCGACAAAGGAACAAGAAAAAGTTTTTAAACGAACCTGAACCTTTTAGCATGCAATCGACCCTACCGATTCCAACTCGTGGATCAATACGAAATCCGCTTCTTCAATCAATTTCCTTAAGATTGTACAAGAGGGTCAGCACCTTAATACTTATTTACATGCTCATTTAATATTCAACACTTTCAATTGGTAGAAACTAACAAGATAAATGCCAAAGCTGAATCCTATTTCTGCAAATCACACTATTCTCAGCAGCTTTACTGCCTTGCAATGAAACTAGACTTTGAATTGGTAAATAGAAAAAACTAGGCTTTCCAGTCTATATGAAAACCGTAGGTATATGAATATAGGTTGCAAATGATCAAGAGTCACTTTAAAATACCCTTTGTACATGTATTTACAATCAAAATACTAACAACACACCCCCAGGGATTTCTATGTCAAAACTTTGGACAGAACTTGTCCTAACTTACCTCCACTGTTTTGAATCCATAACTACAAAATTAGGTGTCAACATAACATAAGAGTTGTAGATACATGTCTTGGGGTTGTTAATAACTAAGAAGCATCACAAATTACATCTCACACATCAAGATTAAAATGCTAACAACAGTACATAGAAGGCTTCTCATACAGAAAACACGCCAGAACTTTCACTATGTTTCACGCCTTTTTTCGATATCATACAAACGGATTTAGATTTTCACATAAACATAAAAGTTGTAGGTATATGATTTAGATTTCCAAAAAATGTTTACACACTAAAAACACGGCTATATACAATGAGATATTCCATAATTACTACACACTATGCAATTTAAAGACAGAATTCAACAGCCTACTAAAGAATAAGGGACTTCTAACTTTGCTTCAAGGAACTGATTTATTTCGTGTATGTTTGTCAAATATAAGGTTATGAGAGATCTTATAAGCTTTTATAAGGTCACTAAACCAAACTTAGTTTGGGGAAAACATATTTTATGTCAAAAGCATCTTAAGAGAAAAATGATCTAATAGGGTGGCTGCCCTAATTTTCTCTTTTTCCTTCCTTAATTATTTTATTCACACATAATAATTATTATTAACACTTGTCTAACATGTATAATTGTATAAAAGTAAATATATTGCACTAAAATGAACTCCTCCCTCATTCCTTTCTATGATTTCAAGAAAATCGATTTCTCTAACGACACAAACTCACATCAAAGAGTTGCGAAGTAGGGGTTGATTTTATCTTGTGGGAATACCTTTTCTAAATGAATACATTATTTAATAATAAGGGCATTACAACTCTCTCCCCCTTAAGAAATTTCATCTCAAAATTTACCTTATGCTAGTCTCAAAATAAGTGCGGATATTGGCTCCTCATGTCTTGTTCCCTCTCTCAGGTGGCTTTTTCTCCTGATTGGTTCCTCCTAAGTACCTTTATTAAGGGACTTGTCTTGTTTCTGAGTTATTTTATTTCTCGTGCTTGAATATGGACCTGTTCCTCGTCATACATCAAATCTTGATTAACCTCAATAGATTCAACTGGTAGGACATGAGAGGGGTCAGAATGATATCTTTTGAGCATTGAACCATGGAAGACATTGTGGATCTTGTCCAACTTGGGTGGTATTTCTAATTTATATGCAACTGGTCCCACTCTTTCAAGTATTTCATAAGGTCCAATAAATCGGAGACAAAGTTTTCCCTTTCGGCCAAATCTCATAATCTTCTTCCATGGAGATACTTTTAAGAATACCTTATCCCCAACTTGATACTCAATATCATGCCTTTTAAGATCAGCATATGATTTTCGCCTATCCGAAGTAATCTTTAGATAATCCTTGATCACCTTTACCTTTCCTTTGTTTGCTGCACAATTTCAGGACAAGTAAGTTTTCTTTCACCAACTTCACTCCAACAAAGAGGAGTCTGACATTTTCTTCAATATAAAGCTTCATAGAAGGCATTGCAATACTTGATTGGGAGCTATTATTGTAAGCAAATTCTACTAACGCCAAATGTTTGTCCCAACTATCCTCAAACTCCATGATACATGCACAAAGCACATCCTCCTGAATTTGTATCACTCTTTTTTTACTGCTCGTCTTTTGAGGTTGAAATGAGTGCTAAAATTTAACTCGGTACCTAAGGCCTATTGCAAGTGAAATGACCCTACAAAGTTTCCAAAAACATGCCTCGAAATGCCTAGAATTTGAAATTACATATATCTCAAAATCCGTTTGCTATTTCAAAAATTTGACTTCATATTCTTGTTCACGGAGTCAAAATTAGGTGAAAAAGGGTCTAACTCCGATTTAAGATCGAAAGATTAGAAATTATGAAATTCCAAAGTACAATTTCCAATGGGGTTTTCGTGTTGCCTCCGCAACGCACCCTTGTATATTTTGGTGATTGTTTTTTTAGTTCGATCCAAGACTCTAAGTCTTGGGCCAAGTGTTCCCAAATGTGTTTTTACCAATACCTAGCCAAATTTCACCCTCATATTACCCAAACATTTTCCAATACTCACTCAAACACTTAGTCATATTTTCAATCCCCAAACTCAAGTCTCAAACCCTCATCCCAAGCTAAGGTTTTCCTTCAAGGTTCTTCTTCAAGCTTCAAGTCTCCAACTCCAATCTTCACCAAGTTCATCTCCAAGATAAGGTATGTGAGTTTCTTTCATGGGTTCCTTTCACCCATGATACCCAAGCCTCCTTTTACACAAATTGAATGACTTAAAGTTGATTTACATATGGGTCTTGCATATTATGAAATTCACTGAACACTATGTTAAAGCTATGTAATATTGTGACTATTTTGCTATGTTTTGAGCTATAATTCTTTGATCTATTGTAAGATTTGAGATAGGGTTTTGATGTATATTACATGATGGTGTTGCAAGGTTTTGATTAATGTTTACAATGGATTTTCTTGCATGATTTTATCTCTATATTTCATAATTTTATACTAGCATTACACACCCTCTAAGTGTTTGATAAAATGTCCGGATGTGGTTTCTTGAGGAGTTGAAGGCCTAAAGCATGAGATATGATATGAATGACTATATGATGATGAAATGAGCTTATGTATATGATATACTTTATATAAAGTGTTGCATTACACCATACCCGGTTTGGGGGGATAAGAGCCCGAGTAACCAAAGTAGGGGCTTGTACTCATCAACCATGTAAGGGGTTTGTACTTCGCCACTATGGTGATAAGATGTGATTATCATCAACCATTTGAGGGGTTTGTACCACACAACCACCAAGAGGTTTGTACCTTGAATAGCTAGCTTGGTCTCTTCTACACATATGATATCATATATAGTAGTAGTTACTTAAGCATGATTTACTTAAGCATTGTTCATACATGCCATATTGTTACATTATGTCTATTGCTTACTATTTTGTATTTTGATTATAATGCCTATCTATTGTTGCATTGCATCCTACATACTTAGTACGTTCAAATGTACTAATCATACTCTATGCCTACATGATGTCACCATGTAGGAACCGGTGCCCAAGTTGATCATCGTCCTCCTCCACGTGGCTAGTTTGGTGCTATCAAGCTAGTTGGTGAGTGCTCTACTTGGGGGACCTTAGTCTACCTACCAAAGGGTTGTACATTTGGAAATCTAGCTTGGTCTCTTCTACACATGTGATATCTTATATGAGCATGAGTTACTTAAGCATGTTTTACTTATGCAGTGATCATACATGTCATATTGCTAGAAGATGTCTATTTCCTATTGTTATGCATTTCGATTATGATGCTTAATTCTTGTTTGCATTGCATCCTACATACTTAGTACATTCAAATATACTAATGCATACTCTATGCCTACTTGATATCACCATGTAGGAATCGGTACCCAAGTTGATCATCATCCTCCTCCACGTGGCTAGTTTGGTGCTATTCAAGCTAGTTGGTGAGTCCTCCACTTCGGGGACCTTATTACATGTTTCTCATACTATGTAATGAGACTGTCTTCTTTATTTTCTATCCTGACTATGAGGGTGAGCCCGGTTGCTTTGTCTTAGCCACCGCTCTTATTTATGTAGTAGAAAAGTTTTTGGACATGCTATGTATCTATGATATGAGCCTTGACTCTTTGTCTCTTGATCATGATGTTATGCAAGTTTTTCCCCTTAGTCCCTTGCCCTTCTTTTCTAAACTTTTACATATTACTAAAGTATTAATCTTTCTCCCTTTTTCTCAATTTCCCTTGTTTATGTCTCTTATGTTGTTTTACATTGCTTCCACTACCAAGGATGTGTAATAATATGTTATGAGGCTTGTTTGGGGTTCCTACGGGTTCCCCATTCACCGATCATATCTAGGCCCTAGGTTTGGGTCATGACAAGGGTTCATGTTGATGTGTTCATCGATCATAAGAGCATCCACTATGTCTTCACTCAAAAAGATCTCCACTTTAGACAAAGAAGGTGGTTAGAACTTCTTAAACACTATGACATGAGTGTGCATTATCATCTGGGTAAGGTAAATGTGGTGGCGGATGCATTGAGTAGGGTGTCTATTGGTAGCCTAGCCCATATTGATGGTGGTGATAGGGAGATGGCTAGAGAGGTGCATAGATTGGCTAGATTTGGGGTTAGGTTGGAAGAAGTGGCTGATGGTGGTGTTGTTGTTAATGGTTCCAAATCTTCCTTGGTTGATGAGGTGATAGCAAAACAAGATCTTAACTCCTCCTTGCTTGAATTGAAGGCCTTGGTAAAAGAAGGCAAAGTAGAGGCTTTCTCCCAAGGGAGAGATGGTGCCCTTAGGTACTAAGGTAGGTTCTGTGTGCCTTGTGTTGATGGTTTGAGGGAGACGATTCTTGATGAGGCCCATAATTATTCTTATTCTATCCACCCCGGTTCCACCAAAATGTATAGAGACTTGAGAGATGTGCGTTGATAGGGAGGCATGAAGAGGGACATTGCTTAGTTCATTTTCGGTTGCCATAGTTGTCAACAAGTCAAAGCCAAACATCAAAGGCTGGGTGGCCTAACCCAAGACATAGAGATTCCTACTTGGAAGTGGGAGGTGATTAATACGGATTTTGTGGTTGGGTTGCCCAAGACCAGAAAAGGTTTTGATTCCATTAGGGTGGTAGTTGATAGGATGACGAAATCGGCTCACTTTATACCGGTTAAGACCACATATGGGACTGAAGAGTATGCAAGGTTGTACATCCAAGAGATAGTTAGGTTGCATGGGGTTCCTTTGTCCATCATATCGGATCATGTTCAGAATTCACTTCACATATTTCGAGGATATTTCAAAGAGGGTTTGGTACAAAAGTTCACCTCAGTACGACCTTTCACCCTCAAGTTGATGGCCAAGCCGAAAGAACTATTTCGACCCTTAAGGATATGCTTAAAGCATGTGTATTGGAGTTGAGGTGTAGTTGGGATGACCATCTTCCTTTAATTAAATTCGCATATAACAATAGCTATCACTCTAGCATCGGTATGACTCCTTTTGAGGCTCTTTATGGGAGACATTGTAGATCACCAGGTTGTTGGTTTGAGGTTGGAGAGGTGGCTTTATTGTGACCAGATCTAGTTATGGAGGCTCTTGAGAAGGTTAGGATGATTAGGGAAAGGTTAAGAATAACTCAAAGTCGTCAAAAATCTTATGCTGATGTGAGAAGAAGAGACCTTGAATTCGAAGTAGGTGATTGGGTTTATTTGAAGGTTTCTCCAATGAAAGGTGTGGTCCATTTTGGTAAAATAGGGAAGTTGAGTTCAAGGCATGTTGGTCCTTATGCCAAGGTAGCTTATGAGTTGAGGTTTCCTAGTGAAATGAATTTGGTCATCTGGTGTTCCATGTCTCAATGTTGAGAACATGTGTTGGTGATCCTAATGCTATTGTGCTTCTTGATGTTGTGGGTGTTGTTGAGGATAACTTGACTAATGAGGAGGTCCCGGTTCAGAGTTTGGATATGCAAGTGAAGAGATTGAGGAACAAGGAGGTGGCATCCGTTAAGGTCCTTTGGAGGAACCAACAAATTGAAAGTGCTACTTGGGAGGCCGAAGCGGACATGCAAAAGCTGTATCCTTATCTTTTCCACTCCATTCAATCCTAAGGTACTAATTCTAAGTCCCCTATGTGATTTCAAGTCTTATGTTTCAGCCCCTATGTCATTCATATGCATTCATGTTTAAGTTGGCCAGTTATGATGATTTTACACTTATGTTTAGAATTTGAAAAATTGTGTTTTAAATGTAATGTTGCATTTTAAGAGGGGCTGGTTTGTTATGATCATTCTTGTCTTGCACATCTCTTTTACATTCGCGGACGACTATTCCTAAGGGGGAGATATTGAAACGACCCCAAAAAGTGCCCAAAAACGTGACTCGGAATGCCTGAAATTTTAAATTCCGTATATCTCAAAATCCATTTGCTATTTCGAAAATTCGACTTCATATTCTTGTGTAGGGGATCAAAATTAGGTGAAAAGAGGTCTAAACCCGATTTAAGAGCGAAAGATTAGCAATTATGTAATTCCAAAGTGCAATTTCCAGTGGGGTTTTCGTATTGCCTCCGCAACACGCCACTGTACATTTTGGGGACTGGTTTTTTAGTTCTGTCCATGACTTCTAAGTCTTGGGACTAAGTGTTCCCAAACGTCTTTTTACCTATACTTAGTCAAATTTCACCCTCATATTACCCAAAACATTTTCCAATACTCACTCAAACACTTAGTCATATTTTCATTCCCCAAACTCAAGTCTCAAACCCTCATACCAAGATAAGGTTTTTCTTCAAGGTTCTTCTTCAAGCTTCAAGTCTCTATCTCCAATCTTCACCAAGTTCATCTCCAAGCTAAGGTATGTGAGTTTCTTTCATGGGTTCCTTCACCCATGATTCCCAAGCCCCCTTTTACTCAAATTGCATGATTTAAAGTTGATTTACAAATGGGTCTTGCATATTATGAAATTCACTGAACACTATGTTAAAGCTATGTAAAATTATGACTGTTATGATATGTTTTGAGCTATAAAGCTTTGATCTATTGTATGATTTGAGATGGGGTTATGATGTATATTGCTTGAAGGTGTTTCAAGGTGTTGATTAATGGTTTTATAATGGATTTTCTTGCATGATTTCATCTCTATATTTCATGATTTTATACTAGCATTACACACCCTCTAAGTGTTTGATAAAATGTCCAGATGTGATTTCTTGAGGAGTTGAAGGCCCAAAGCATAAGATATGATATGAGTGGTTATATGATGATGAAATGAGCTTATGTATATGATATACTCTATATAAACTGTTGCATTAGACCATATCCGTTCTGGGGGGATAAGAGCCCAGGTAACCAAGGTGCGGGTTTATACTCATTAACCATGTGAGGGGTTTGTACTTCGCCACCGTGGTGATAAGGTATGATTATCATCAACCATGTGAGGGATTTGTACCACACAACCACCAAGGGGTTTGTACATTGAATAGCTAGCTTGGTCTCTTCTACACATATGATATCCTCTATAGTATAAGTTACTTAAGCATTGTTCATACATGCCATATATTGCTTACTGTTATGCATTTTGATTATGATGCCTATCTATTTGTTGCATTGCATCCTACATACTTAGTACATTCAAACGTACTATCGCATACTCTATGCCTAGAGGATGTGACCATGTAGGAACTGGTGCCCAAGTTGATCATTGTCCTCCTCCACGTGGCTAGTTCGGTGCTATTCAAGCTAGTTGGTGAGTCCTCCACTTCAGGGACCTTAGTCTATGTTCTCTTGTTATTTGTTGAGACACTCTTTCTTATGTTCTATTTGACTATGAGGGTGAGCCTGATTGCTTTGTCTTGGCCCCCGCTCTTATCTATGTATTAAAGGTGTATGTTGGACATGTTATGTATCTATGATATGAGCTTCGCTCTTGCCTCTTGTTGATGATGTTATGCAAGCTCTTCCCTTAGACTCGTTGCCCCTATACTTACTCTTTTATGTTGTTTATATGCTTCCATGACCAATGATGTGTAATGATGTTCTAAGAGGCTTGCTTGGGGTCCCTTCGGGTTCACCTTGTGCTATGTCACATCTAGGCCCTAGGCTTGGATCGTGACAGCAAGCTAGACCAAAATCTAGATGTAAACCATGGGTCTCTATAGGAGACAATAGAGATAGGGGTTCCGTGCAGCCTTACAATCTTATTAATGTATAGTTCTGCTAATCTCTCAAGTGAATAATCCATCCCGATTGCTAAAAAAATGAGCACTCTTCGTTAATCTATCCACTATCACCCATATTGCATCATGATTCTTTTGAGTGCGAGGAAGTCCAGAAACAAAGTCCATTGTTATTCTCTCCCATTTCCATTCTGGTATCGGTAAGGGTTAGAGTAGCCCAACTGGAACTTGATGTTCTTCTTTTATTTGTTGACAAACCAAACATTTTGAAATGTACTCCGCAATGACTTTCTTCCTGCCATTCCACCAATAGTGTTCTTTAAGGGTCCAGTACATTTTTGTACCTGCATGGTGCATGGCATATGATGAAGTGTGTGCTACATTCAAAATTGTTTTTCCAGTCTTTCATCATTAGGGACACACAACCTATCTTGATAAGATAAGACACTATCCTGTTAACAAAAAATCATGTTTTTCTCTATCTTGAACCTTTTTGGTCAGCTTCATGAGTGTCTCATCTAACTTTTGTGCTTCTTTAACTTGGTCAAGCAATACGGGTTTAACTTGCAGTTGGCAAATAATCGAACCAGATGAATGAAGTACAATACGAGCATTCACTACTCTTAACTCAACAAACAAGGGCAGTGGACTCAAGGACAGGCTTGCAAAGGACTTATGACTTAAGCCATCTGCAACAACATCAACTTTTCCTAGATGATAGTCGATTGTGCAATCATAATCCTTAATAAGCTCAAGCCATCTACGTTGCCGTAGGTTCAGCTCCTTTTGTGTGCCCAAGTATTTTAGGCTTTTGTGATCGGTGAATATTTGACATTTTTGTCCATACAGATAATGTCTCCATATCTTTAAGGCAAATACTACAACAGAAAGTTCCAGATCATGAGTAGGATAATTCAATTCATGTAGTTTTAATTTCCAAGAGGCATAAGAAATAACTTTTCCTTCTTGCATCAGACCACACCCTAAACTACGATGAGATTCATCACTATATATCACATACTCCTTCCCCTCTATTGGTAGAGTAAGTATAGGAGCTTGTGTCAACAAGGATTTAAAAGTTTCAAAACTCTCTTGGCATTTGTCTCTCCAGTTGAACTTTTCTTCTTTCTTCAAGAGATTGGTCAAAGGGGAGGCTATAATGGAGAAGCCTTTCACGAACCTCCTATGGTATCCTTCCAATCCTAGGAAGCTTCTTACTTTGGTTGGACTTTTGGGAGGCTTCCATTCAACAATTGCTTAGATTTTACGAGGATCCACCTTTATACCTTCGACTGACACGACATGTCCCAAAAAGGTACTTATTTAGCCAAAATTCGCACTTAGAAATTTTTGCATAAAGTTCTTTCTCCTTCAAAATTTACAACACAATTCGGAGATGCTTATCATGATCTTCACTACGCTTGGAATACACTAAAATATTGTCTATAAAAACTACCATAAATTGATCTAGATATGACTTGCATATTCGATTCATTTGATCCATGAATATTGCGGGAGCATTAGTTAATCCAAATGCCATCATCAAAAATTTATAATGACCATATCAAGTTGTAAAAGCAGTTTTAGGAATATATTCCTTTCTAACACGCGGTTGATGATTCCCAGACCTTAAATCAATCTTTGAGAATAGATTAGCACCCCTTAACTAATCAAATAAATCATCAATCCTTGGCCGTGGATATCTATTCTTGTCTGTTATGTTGTTGAGTTTTCTGTAGTCAATCCACAATCTAAGAGTTCCATCCTTCTTCTTTACAAATAAAACAAGGGCTCCCTAAGGAGAGACACTGGGACAGATAAAATCCTTCTCAAGAAGTTCTTGCAATTGAGTTTTCAACTCTGTTAGTTCGCTGGGGCCATTCTATAAGGAGTAATGGAAATAGGAGTAGATCCGGGAATAAGCTCGATTGGAAATTCAACTTCCCTTTTTGGGGGTAACCCAGGAAGATTTTCTGGGAAAACTTCTAGAAAGTCACACATAATAGGTATATCTTTAAGACTAGGGCTCTCCAAGTGTGTATCAACTATGTGAGCACGAAACATCACAACCTTGCATGATCATCTTTCTTGCCAAGGCGACAAAAATAATACTAGACGTTAATGATCTTTCACCTTGTACAATAATGAGGAAATCCAGGGCCATTAAAAGTCATATGCTTTGATCTATAGTCCACTACCACATGATATTTATATGACCAATCCATCCCAATAATAACATCAAAATCTTGGAAGGGTATTTCAATCAAATCCGCCGGGAAAACTAGGTCTTCGATCATGAAGGGACAAGCTCAGTAAATTCGATTACAAACAACTCAGTAGCCCAAGGGACATTCAACTAGCACATTATAATCAAGCCTCACAGATTTCACATTTTCAGGAAGAATGCGTGATGAACAAATATAAGAATGTGTAGAACCAGGATCAAACAATGTAAACACACATAAGCCAAATAAGTGAAAATTACCACCACGTCTTGGCCATCTTGATCATCCCTCTGTTTCATAACGTAAGCTCTTGCCGTAGCCCTTGGCACACTAGGTTGATTTACTCCACTTGCTCTAGCTGCTTGGATTTTTTTGGTCTTGAACCACTATTGGTTTGATGAGGAGTAGTAGAAGGCTTCTTAACCAAGCTTTTAGTGTGCAAGGAAGGAACCTATTTAGGACAGTCCTTCACTTTATGATCAAAGCTGCCGCAGCTAAAAGATGCACCAAAAGCTCTCCTGTAAACACCATAATGATTCTTCCCTCATTGTTCACACGTAGGACACGAGTCCTGCCTTGGCCATTATTTGGAGTGATACCTATGGAATAATCTGATCTGCTTTGTTTGATTAAGACGACCTGTGAATATCACTAGCCTTTGAATCATCAAACCTTCCCCTTTTGTATGGACCTCCGAAATCTGATCTAGGTTTTGTGGAGTTTATTTATGTCTAGTAGCGTCTTCCTAATCAAGTCTCTCCTAGGTAAGAGCAGCAGAACTAATTTTAGAAGTTCTCATGTTGGAAGCTTGCCACATTCTTTCTGATAAAATAATTTAAGCCGTCTTCAAATCCCCTGCACTTATCTTTCTCCTCTTTAATAGTATCTCAAGCATAATGAGAAAGTCTTAAGCACTTTTGTTGATATTTAGCAATAGACATGCCCCACTGCCTCAAACTTAAAAACTCCTTTTTCTTAGCATCACAATAGGCAGGTGGAACATACTTCATATGAAACTCCTTAACAAAATCATTCCATGTAAGAAATGGAGGTTTTACCTTGTCATTTGGAACACTCACCCAATAATCATAAGCATCCTTTAGTAACAGTGAAAGAACATATTTAAATTTTGCAACATCTGAACACTCCAATTGCTCAAATACCCTCTCCATGCGTTGCAACCATTGTTCTGCATCAGTGGGATCAATAACACCTTCAAAATTCTACTCCAACCATTTTCCTCATTTTCTCGAAGTTTACCCCATTAGGATCATGCATCGCTTCAGCCTCAGCCATCTGTTGGAAAGTGGGATTCATAACCTGAGTACTATGGCTCATATGAGGATGTGGGATAGGTCTTACACCTTAGTTTCCTGCTTCCAACCCACTAGTGCCAGGGATGTATTGATCTGAAAGATGTTTGCCCACCCCTTCTAGTGCACAAGGTTGAGAATAAGAGTTATCTGATCCTTCTTGTGCTGCTCCGATAGGTCTATTAGAGGAAGAGGCCATAATTTAATTCCTTCAAAAGGGAAGATCATATTGCATTAGGGACATGTACATGATTCATATGCACTTTACAAGCACTAAAATAATATTAATTATGTAAATGAACAAATAACATAGCTTGGACCTTTTACCAAATAGACAAGTATACAAGTAATTCACATCAAAAGTCCTAGAGTCACAAGCCTATGCTCTGATGACAACACTTGTGGCAACCCTCGCGGGAGGATGCCACTTCTGTACTTTCTAAGCTTACATAACATTTACTAGCATACGATGGATTTAACACGTGAAAAATTAATCATTTTTAAGTAATCAATTCAAAATACTTAAAGGTATAGTATTTCGTTCTAAAGGTGGTTTAGTTGATTTCTAAGCTCAAGTTTTTTTGGCATAAGTACCTTGCAAGTAATTTAAACTATTATCTTGTGAGATATTCATATATTGCTCATACTGTTGTAGCATGCTGAAAAGTATTACCAATGTTAAAATCCAAGGACATAAAATGTACTAGTTTTGTTTCATACAAACATCTTAACATAACTGGCATTTTACTATAGGAACAAGCTCGCCGGCTCAAATTTAACTAAACAAGCCAAAACTTAAAGTTACAAACCATGGTGCAAAAATTTATACTAGCCTTTCAAATTTATACATACATATGAAATAGGAGAATCATGTACATGTCCCAAAACTACTACAATATCTATGTTTAAATGCAAATGTGATCTTCTGCAAAACTACAAAAATTTATCTTCACTGGCCATCCTCCTCAAGCATCATCTCGGGTGCTCCCTACATTAGAAACAACTATCACTAAGCATGAAGCTTAGTGGTGTAAAAGCTAAAAGCTGAGAACATTAAATCCCTCAATTCACCCTTCTCAAGTCAAAGGGAAATACAACTGAAATATAGTAAATAGACCAAGTAAACAAATATATCAATAGTATCAAGTAGGATATTTAAAGATCTAAATGTCAAGGGTTCCTGGAACAATTTTTACAAGACATTTAACTATCAAGTTTTGCCCAGTATGTAGGTCATGTCGTCACACCAAACATAATCAAGTATCAAGGAGGACCGAAGCCTTGCATCAAGAAGGGTGAAAACCCAATTATCAAGAGTACCAAGAACCATATTAAGAGTGACTTTCTAGTTCATGCATAAAATGTACTGCTTTCATACTGAGGATGGACCAAAAATTCACAATCAAGATAGCAATTGATACGAATAAGAGGCATGCCAATGGTGACAAAGTCACAGCCACAAGAAGAACAAAGTCCACAAGGATGTCAAGTGATCAAGCAGTTCGTACAAATGGGAAAATCAAACAAGTTCCGTGCAAGTCCCAAGATGTACTAACACAACCAAATAAAATGACAAGAACGTAGATGAGATACCAAGATAATAATAAAATGTACTAGCAGGTGATGAAGGCACAAGAACAAGTTTTTACACGAACCTGAACCTTTTAGCACGCAACCGACCCTACCGATTCCAAGTCATGGATCAATACGACATCCGTTTCTTCAATCAATTTCCTTAAGATTATACAGGAGCATGAGTACCTTAATACTCATTTACATGCTCATTTATTATTCAGTACTTTCAACAAGTAGAAACTAATAAGATAAATAACAAACTGAGTCCTAATTTTGCAAATCACACTCTTCTCGGAAGCTTTACTGCCTTGCAACACAACTAGATTTTGAATTGGTAAATGGAAAGAACTAGGCTTTCCAGTCTAAATAAAAACTATAGGTATATGAATATAGGTTGCAAACGATCAAGAATCACTTCAAAATACCTTTTGTAAAAGTATTTACAATCAAAACACTAACAACACACCCCAGGGATTTCTATGTCAAAACTCTGGACAGAACTTGTCCTAACTTACGTCCACTGTTTTGAATCCATAACTACAAGAATTAGGTCTCACCATAAACATTAGAGTTTTAGATACATGTCTTGGGATTGCAAAGAACTATAAATCATCACAAATTATAGCTTACACATCAAGATATGATTAAAAGACTAACAACAGTATATAAAAGGCTTCTCAGACAGAAAACTAGCTAGAACTTTCACTATGCTTCATGCCTTTTTTCGATCCCATACAAACGTACTTAGATTTTCACCAAACATACAAGATATAGGTATATAAATTAGCTTTCCTAAACATATTTCCACACTAAAAACACAACTATATACAGCGAGATATTCCTCAATTAATACACACTATGCAATTTAAAGATAAAATTCAACCACGTACCAAAGGATAGAGAGTTTATGAACTTTTAGAAGGCCATTAAACCGACTTAGTTTGGGGAAAACATATTTTATGTCAAAAACATCTTAAGAGAAAAATGATCTAATATGGTGGCTACCCTAATTTTCTCTTTTTCCTTCCTTAAGTATTTTGTTCACACAAATAATTATTATTAAGGCTTTTCTAATATGTATAATTGCATAAAGTAAATAAAATGCACTAAAATGAACCCCTCCCTCATTTCTTTCTACAATTTAAGAAAATCAATTTCTCTAACGACACAAACTCAAGTCAAAGAGTTGTGAAGTAGGTGTTGATTTATGTTGAGGGAATACCTTTTTTAAAGTGAATGCATTATTTAATAATAAGGGCATTACGTGGATTCTCTACATCTTCTAAGGAATCAAGACAAAGTCCTTCGCAGATCTAGCTACTCGTGCTCATGACATGGAGCTAAGCATATCTTTTGCGAGAAAAGATATGATGCATGTTCATGATCCTCGCAAAGGATTGACAAGAAAGAACCCAAAAAATAGATCAAATTTGTGCCTAGTAATGACAGCAAGGAATTCATGAATGTCAATGCACCATCTATGAAATTCACTACAAAGGAAAGGAGGAAGCAAAGTGTGAAAAAAACATTTCAAGGGCGTCCAAATCGAAAATTGACCTTAAGAAAGATGCAAGAGAAAGAATACTCCATTTTATATTTTGATATCTCTCAAATATTTGATGAATTAGTAGAGCTAAAACTCATTGAGCTGCCAGAGATAGAAGCATCTCGATGAAGCTGCAAAGACTGACGATTGAAACTATTTCAAATATCATAGACACTTGGGTCACCCTCTAGAAAAGTGTTTCATCTTCTTGGACAAATTTATGCAATTGGCCGGGGAAGAGAAGATTGTCCTTGATGATGAGAAAGCAAGTTCCAACCAAATCTCTATCACTTTTGGCACGCTTGACCTAGTCCAAATATATACCTCTGAAAAAGAGAAGTCATTAGAGCCAAACAAAACCCAAACTGATGGAGATAATGATGAAGGTTGGATTCTTGTGACTAGGCAGAGATATAACAAGACAAGTTCACAAAAAGAATCATCCAAGCAACTGTCCAGAGAGAAGATAGTGAGGAGACCAAATAGCAAAAGCCAGTCAACCATTTAAAGAAAGCAAAGCTGGAAATGACTCACCACCATAAGTCACGACATCTTGTGACTTTTGGGGAGCTCTTACCAACTTAGTTTCACACAAAGACTATTCAAGACGATAGGGAGACATCATGTTTTAATACCCACAAAGGAGAAGCAGTAGGTGAAACTTCATTAAGGATGTCTCCCATGGAAAAAGAATAATAAATAGGTGAAACTCCATCAAAAGTGTCCCCCTTATCTTCTGAAAAAGCCTATAGAACCCTCTTCTCAAGAAGTACATACATGTGATACAAAAATCACATGTACAAATGTTGATTTTCTATTTGGTGAAAAACTAGATAATCATCTTTTGTATATGGTGGGTTACGTGCTGAAGAATAAGATAAATAGAATCTTGATTGATGAAGGATCTGGAGTTAACATTCTACCCATCTATACATTGAAAGAACAGGGCATCACGACTGAGGAACTTAGTGAAAATCATTTGTTAATACAAGGATTTAATCAAGGGGGCAGATCTATAGGCTCCATCAAGTTAGAAATCCATATTGGTAATTTGTGAACTAGTGCATGGAAGCATGTAATCGATGCAAAGACTTCATATAATATCTTTCTTGGTAGGTCTTGGCTACATGAGAAAAAAATTGTCTCATTCTCCTACTATCAATATTTAAAGTATCTTCAACATGGAATTGAAAGGAAAATAGTTACTGATGATAATTCTTTCATTGAAGCTGAGTCACACTTTGTTGCTGCAAAATTCTATTTAAAGAGTTACGTGGTGAAGGAGGCAAAACTTGACAATGTCAAATTGACTAAGTCAGATAAGCTGGCAAGCAAACAAAATAATATGGTTGGTGAAGAAGACAAGACCAATATTAAGGAGTTTGATTCCCGTCCAAATAAAAGGAAGATCATGTCCTCGAAAAAGAAGTCAACTTCTGTACCTTGCTATGTTCCGAAGGTAAAGAAATAAGGTGGGGGAGGGGGGGAGTTGTCAGTCATCTGACATTCAATGAAATGTATTAGGAGTAATAACTCTCCCTGTCAAGTAAATTGATGCAATCAACTTGTCTTCAAAGCTACTAGAAAAGTTTTTGGCTCAAAATCCACTACAAAATATGCCACTACCTACCACTACCTACAAGACGTACAAAAGGCTTTGATCCAAATGATTACAAGTTATTTACAAAGGCTGAATATAACACTAATAAGCCATGTAAATTAGGAAAAATCCCATCAGATGATATTGCTAGGCAAGCACAAGAAGGTTTAGGCTATAACTAACCACCTGTGGTCCGTATCTCCATAAGAAGGGTAAGTAATAGATATATCACCATATAAGATGAGTCTTCTGCTTCTTCTAACAAATGGCCTTCTGTATTTGATCGACTTGGAAGATCCACTACAAGAGCTTTTTATTTGAGAGGTCAGGACAGTTAAAGAAGAGGAATAACAAGCGTCAGAGAATTTACTTAAGGGTGGTGACACTTGCTTTTCCTATCCAAAAGGATATTCAAAGTGCAATCCCCTCTAAGATAAAATGTGAAGTAGAGCTTATGGTTTGATGCAAAAAGGTACTAAAGTCAAAGACTCACACCGTGGTTTACACAAAGGAGCACGAAGAAGATAAAGATAGTGTGGGCTCCTCATATTATGTTACAACTCAAAGTGAGGTCAATGCCTCATCTCAAATGAACATTGATGGAGACATGGAAGATATTGCTTGGTGCTATCATATATCTATCAATGCAATGACCTACAAAAAAAAGAAGATGCTGGAGACGTTCCACTAGAAATGGAAGAAGTAGTGAAGGCCACAATAGATCCCTTAAATGAAATTAACCTTGGCACTGAGGAAGACCCAAGGCCAACTTATCTGAGTGCCTTTCTAGAAGTTAATGAAGAAAGAGCCTATATGAATATACTCAAAGAATATATGGATATTTTGACTTGGAGTTACAAAGAAATGCTTGGCTTAAATCCTATAATAGCGGTCCATCATTTAGCAATCAAGAATGGTGCTAATTCTGTCAAGCAGGTCGAAAGACGTTTTAGGCCAGAGTTCATTCCATTGATCGAGAATGAAGTTAACAAACTCATTGAGGCAGACTTCATTCGTAAAGTTAAATATCCTATGTGGATTTCAAGTATTATTCTCATAAGAAAGAAGAATGATCAAATTTAAGTTTGTGTTGACTTTAGAGATCTCAATAATGCATGCTCACAAGACAATTTTTTGCTTCCCATTCTAGGGCGGATGATTGATGCTACTACTGGTTATGAAGCAATATCACTCATGGATGGTTCTTATGGATATAACCTAATTTACATCGCACCAAAAAATTAAGAACTCACTGCATGCCGCACCCCTAAAGGTATTTGTTGCTATAAAGTGATGCCTATTTATCTAAAAAATGATGGTGCCACATATCAAAGGGTTATGCATAATATATTTGATGACTTACTCCATTAAAATGTCGAATTTTATGTTGATATCATGAGTCAAGCCTAGGGCCTAGATGTGACATGGTGAATGGGGAACTCGAACAAACCCTAATCAGGCCTCTTAACATATCATTACACATCCTTGGTCGCAGAAGCAATTAAACAACAATAAGAGAATAAAATAAGGGTAAAAGGGCTAAGGGAAGTCTTTTCATATCATAAAACATCAAGAGTCAAAGAGTCAAAGATCATAGCATCATTACATAACTTGTCCAACAACACCTCTAAACATAAAACTTAGCAAAAGCCAAGACAACAAATAGGCTCACCTTCATAGTCAAAACATACAATAAAGGAAAGAGAATCTTTATACATAGCATAAGATCAAAGACATTGTCCCTGAAATTATGGACTCACCAACTTGCTTTGTAGATATAATACTAGCCACGGGGAGGATGAGGAGGATCGTGAGGAGCTCCAGTTCCTACATCGAAATATCATTTAGGTATAGAGAATGCGTTAGTACATTAGAATGTACTAAGCATGTAGGATGCAATGCAAAAAGAGATGGACAACATAATCAAAATACATAATCAGGCAATAAATAAGCATATAACAACATG
>JAPFFP010000103.1:8898552-8914297 GCA_026153255.1 Solanum medicagineum
GACTCTATGTTATGACAAGTTCTCCCTTAGTCCCCTTTTCCCTTATTTCCATTCTTCAAATGTCATTTAATTGTTCCACAACCAAGGATGTGTAATTATATGCTATGAGGCTTGTTTGGGGTTCCTTCAGGCTCTCCATTCGCCGGTCACATCTAGGACCTAGGCTTGGGTCGTGACACCAAATGATTCACAAGCTCTAAATAAATCAATACTTCATCACTAGAGACCACCACAAATATGCCAAGGAAGGGTTTTAAGACCCTAAATATAGATGGTGCATAAGTCAACCAAACAACTCCACCCCGAATCACATGCTCATTCCTAGACCAAAAGGACACCTAGGGACATCACCTACCCTCATCCTCTCTTGGGGACAAAGCCCGAACCGAGGGTCAGCCGTAGAGAAATGACTAGCCCCTTTATGTTGGTCAAATAGATCATCCTTCCTAGGTTTAGGGTACTTATCATTTATGGTGACCCTAATAAGTTGCCGGCAATCAAAACACATTCTAAGGGAACCATCCTTCTTCTACACCAACGACACCGGGAAGCACTAGGAAAGACATCAAGAAACTCTTTATCCACCGAAACCAACTCTATAGGAAGGACCTTGGACTCAACATTCCTAACCCTCGCAATATGATATTGACTCCCCTTAGAAGATAACTCACGGGATTGAACACAAAAGTGAATCTGCCTTTGACCACCGCATCATGACTTTACTCAAGAACTGGCTTATTAAGGTGTAGGAATGATAATTCTAAGGGTCCTATGAATATAGGAGACATAATATGCATGCAGCTAATTCACCTCAAGTATGACATCAAAATCCACTATATCAAATTCAACATAGTAACAAGACAAAGTCTATGCATTATAACCATGTAACAATTCCTATGGGCCTTCTTAGCAACAATAGACTCACTATCTAGGTAAACACTTCATAAGATTAATCTAACACCCGGGGCACGCAAGAAGCATATTAGCAACAAAGAACAATGAAAACATATGAGTGAAGGAAATTTTGACATACTGATAGCAACATCGGGGGTCTCCTCCCTCCTTGGCCCACATGGGCACATTGGCCTTGAGGGCCATCATTTCCACCCTTGGGTTGAGCATGAGAACAATGACTAAACTTGTGCCCAAATCCACCACAACTAAAGCAATTGCTGGACTTCTTCAAACATAGGCCACTATGGCCTTTCCCACACTTTCGACATCTAGGCTATTCCACCCCCTCATCACCTCCTTTACTCTTATTGCGTTTATGAGGGAAATCCTTTACCTTATGACCCATCTCTCCACAACCATAACAAGTATTGGTACCCTTTAAACATGGGCCTCTATGATCTTACCACATTTTGGATATATAACATTAGGCACCACAACGCCACCACCTTTGCAACTTTGGAACTTACCCCCCAAACGGGTCCTTTTGGCCTCACCACTCCTCCTCTCACCATTTGAGCTCTCGAGGGCACTCACTTGTTGATTGAGTTGTATTGTCACCGCTTTGGCCAATAGCCATAGAGCATTATGAACCTCCGCATTCGGTATATCGCCAACCTGAGTAGTTTGAGACATATCCTGAAATGTAATGATTAGGGATTAGCAATAAGCCCTAGGGGACCTCACTCTACCATACGACATAAATCATGAAGAGATGAAACATTTCCTAGAACGCCTCATAGCCTCCTACTCATAGTTGTGGCATGCTTCACAACCATGAATAGGACTCTAATTGATGCGGTGTGTTGGACGCTGAGGACCTAACAACCTAGTGCTCTAATACTATCTTTATCACGACCCAAGCCTAGGGCCTAGCTGTGATCGACGAATGGGAACCCGAAGGGACCCTAAACAAGCCTCTTAGCATATCATACGCACATCCTTGGTCATGTAAGCAAGATAAACACAATAAGAGAGACATAAACAAGGCGAATTGGGACTAAGGGAGAGAAAAGGAGTTTAATACTTAAATGACATAGATGAGTCAAAGCTCAAGCATAATACATAACTTGTCCAACAACACCTCTAACATAGAGCTTAGCGGGGGCCAAGACAATCAACCGGGCGCACTATCATAGTCAATACATACATAAAAGAAAGATAGTCTTAGTACATAGCATGAGATCATAGACATTGTCCCCAAAATGGAGGTCTCACCAACAAGCTTGAGAGAAATCGTACTAGCCACATGGAGGAATATGCTCAAGTGGGGCTCTAGTTCCTACATGGTAATATCATGTAGGCATAGGATATGCGTTAGTACTTTTAAATGTACTAAGTATGTAGGATGCAATGCAACAAGAGATAGGCACATGAAAAAATGCAATATTGTAAGCAACAAATAGCATATTAGCAATACGACATGAATGAATGATACTTGAAGTAAAACATGTTTATATAGAATATATTACATGTGAAGAAGGTGAACATCACTATATAACCAAGGCTTACTACCTCCCTAGTGACGCAATTGAGGTATATACCTAATGTGGTCGCAAGGGCCTACCATACCCCGAGTTAGGCGAATAAGGTATATACCCCTCAATATGGTAGCACGAGCCTACCACCCCCCGAGCTACGCGAATGAGGTATATACCCCTCAATATGGTAGTTCAGGCCTACTACTCCCCGCACTAGGCAATTGGTCAACTTTTATCACAATCGATACTTTTCATGAAATCATCATGTACATACCTTCCTTTCATCATCATAGAGTCACTCAAGTCATAGGTCATGCAATGGATTATCAATAGTTAAAGAATTCAAAACCTGACATTTTATCAAATACTTGGTGGGTGTGTAATGCTAGTGTAACATCATGCAATTCAAGAGTCAAATCATGCAAGAAAATCAAATGTAAAATCACCCACCAACACTTGGTAACACCCTCATGCAATATATATCAAAACCCTTCATCAAATCAAACAATGAACCATAGATTCATAGCTCAAAACATGCTCAAACAGTCACAAGTTTATGAAACCCCAACATAGTTCATAGTCAAATTCATAATAAGGAAGTTCCATAAGTAAATCAACTTAGAATCATGTATTTTAGGTAAAAAAAGAAGCTTGGGCACCATGGGTGAAAGGACCCAATGGTTTGAACCCCTATACATTAGCTTTGGAGAATTTCTTGATGAAGATTTAAATGGAGACTTGAAGATTGGATGAATTCCTTAAGATCCAGAAGAGATTTGGACACTTGAATTTTGAGAGAAATATTAGTCCAAGGGTTTGAGAGAGTATTGGGGAATGTCTTGGATGATATGAGGGTGAAATATGGCTAAGTATAGGTATTTTCACGCATGAGAAGACTTAGGCCCAAGACCCAAAAGCCTTGGATCGGAACACAAAAACTAGACAAAATATCACTATGGTGTGCCACAGCCGTGTCGTGCTAGGGGCGCGCACTGCGCACTATTTTTCGTCACTTTGAATTTTTTGATTTTTCTACGATTACTCTAAAATTGAGGTTAGACCTATTTCCCACTCAATTTTGCCCACTGAACAAGAATATGGAGTCGGACTTTTGAAATCGCGCACGATTTTGAGATACATGAAAATTATGATTCTGGCACTTCCGAGGCACAATTTCGGGCACTTGTTGTGGTTGTTTTATGCCTACTTACATAGTACTTTCAATGTACTAATGCATACTCTTGCCTACATTGTTTTATGATGTGTCGTCTAGCAGCCCTCCATCATCTAGTGTCTAGCTTGAGGACCTCTTGAATAAGGATTAGTGAGTCCTCATGGTTGTGGGCAAGCCTGTAACTTTATGTTTTATTGTTCTTTGAGCTTACTTTGCTACTTTGAGACTATGTCTTTTTCACCTATTACTTTATGTTTCATTATTGTTTTAGCTTACTTTACTACTTTGAGGCTATGTCCTTTTATTTAAATTGAGTATGGGTGAGCTATGAACTTGTCTTGAGTCTCTATTTATGCTGACCAGTAGAGGTATATTAGATGTAAAGAGTCTATGATGTCTTTCATTTTTGGAATAAAACTTGCTTCTTTCCTCTTATGAAGTCTATATGAGACTCATTTCCATCCCTTATAGATTGTGATAATGTTTAAATTGCCTTATGAATTATTATTGATAGGCTAAGATGGCTTGGTTTGGATGCTTTGGGATTTGGATTGTTGTGTGACACCTAGGCCTTAGCTTGGGTAAACTTTGCATTAGGGCACAAGGTTTAATGTGTCCTGCAAAGTCTAACATGATGCGTCAAGTAAAGTTTTATTCATCGGTATAAAGCATGCCACATCTTTGAGTAGGAGGTTGTGAGGTATTTTAGGAGTTTTCACTCTTTCATGATCTATGTATTGCTATGGAGTGTACCATAAGGATTTTTCCCTCCAATGTTGTTCTTTGCAATTTTCAAAAAAATGCCTCCTTCCAGGAGGAATGAGAGAATAACATGGATACTTGAGATTCATACTTAAAACATCGTAATAAGATGAAACCATACTTAATCCAATGAAGAAATCAACAATTGAAGTATACTTGAAATGACTCATGCATAAATTCATCATTAAAAGGGATATGCATACTCAAATCTCATGAAATCCATGTAAATCAATATAATAAGATTTAAATCATGTTAGAATTGACAATTGATAATGATCCATATCACAATTTCATTAATTTCAAGCTAAATCATAAAACTCACTTGTAATTCATAGTTAGAGATCATGAAATTCAAGAAATAGATTTGGGGCTTCATGAATGAAAGGAAATCATGAATGAAACCACACATACCTTGAAAATATTAACAAGAGTATGATAAATTAGACTTGAGATTGAAGTACACTTGAATCATTAAAACCTCAAAGCTTGATATTGAATGGAGTTTTAGGAATTTGAATTTCTAGCGTTAAAGTGTTAGAATGAGAGCGAAGTGAATGAAAATGACTTAGTCATGACTTAAGGGTCTTAGAATAGACTTAAAAGTCCAAAACCAATGGATACCCAAAATACCCTTAATGAAATAGGATAAAAAATTTACGTAATGCAACGTACAACCCCCTACACAGATCGTGGTGTGCACCACAGGCCGTGAGGGGTTTTTTGGTGTGCATACTTGGCCAAACATGGGTCTCAAATGGAGGGTGCCCTCCAGGAGACCCTCCACGGGCCATGGTGTGCACCACGGACCATGAAGGGCTCCGTGGTGGAACCCTTCATGTGAAACCACCAAGGTAGCCTCCAATTGGACCAAGGCCACTTCCAAGGCACCCTACATGGTCCGTGGAGTGCATCACGAGCCGTGAAGGGTTCCTTAAAGGGGACCCTTGGCTAAAACTTCAAGGAATCACTAGGAGGAGCTGTAACTAGACCCAAGGGACCCTCCACGTGATACACCATGATCAATGGTGAGCACCACGGGCAGTGGTGAGCACCATGAGCCGTGGTGTGCAGCCCCGGCCAAAAACTTTCGGAATTCGATTTTTAAGCGACGTTAAGGCCTTTCAAGGGTCGGGTCCTTATGTTATGATTCATGGTACCGTTTACATGATTCATAAATAATATATGTTGCTTTCTTTTTCTCAATTTATATGGCATTGATAATATTTCAAATGTCCATCTAACTTTTAATTTTATTATGTCTTTTTAATATTTTAAATTGCTAATTATTATGATTTATAATATCTTTCTACGTAATTTTGATTTATATTTACTCCCTTCATTCAATTTTACTTATCACATTTGGATTTGATACACCCATTGAGAAAATAATATTTCCTCGATAGAAAAAATGACCTCCTTTTCTTTTGGTCTTTTTAAAAAAGAATGATCAATTTTCTCTTTGCAAGAACTTTAATTCTAACTATTCACATGACATATTTATGCCCACAAGATAAAAGAGTATTTTGATACATTTAATATAACTTTAATTTAGGATCACATAATTGCATTTTAAGGTTTGTTGTTCACACACGGAAACATATAACACTTCCACGTATATAATACCCAATTAAGAGTTCTCACTTGTTTAATGCCCAATCAATGTTGGGCCAAATATTTGTGCAGCCATGGCACACCTCTGATAGCTCTAAGTACAATACTGAGCAGCTGTTGTGGCCCTCTCATTGTTTGCTTAAGGAAAATATATATTAAAAGCAACACATAAAAGTTAAATTTATTTTAGAAATAATGGACAAGTTAAAGTGAAAGGAAGTATACTCTCTTTGTTCCAATTTATATGGTACAAATAGAATTTCAAGAGTCAATTAATTTTTTTTATATTTCTATGTCTTTTTTAAATAATACATGTTAATTTTTTTTGTTCTAATTTATATAACAGATAAAATTTCAGAAGTCAACCAAACTATTTACTCTAGTTGTTTCAAAGTATTTGACCTACTTGACTACCTTTTTTCTTTTTTGGCAACTTTTTAATTATAGTTTTTTACATGACATTTTAAGATCATAAGATTAAAAGATATTTTGATATATTTAACATTTTTTTAATTTAGAATCACATGATTCAAAAATCATTTTTATTTTATCAAACTCCGATGCTAAATCAAAATAAGTCAAATAATTCTAAACAAAGGAAGTATATGTTTGCTAAATATTTCAAGTTGTTATTCATTTTCAATTAATACAAATTAATTTTTTTTGTCCCAATTCATGTGGCATTGATAGGATTTCAAAAGTCAACCAACTTTTTGTAACGTCTTTTACCTTCTCTATTCCATTTTAATTGAATTTTTGAGATTTTTTTCATTGTCTAGAATAATTTTGAATAGTTCAAATTTCAAGACGGATGTTTAAAATCTTTTTCGATGTTTATTTTTTCATTTATTAAAGTTTCATATCTTTTAGGAGATAAATTATATTAGTTACAAAATTATATTTATAATTTCACAATAAACAATAATGGGAATTATGATTCATATTATGTCCTTGAGTGTTTTCTTAATATGTATGCATTGCGTTGCAAATTAAATTAATATGGAATAAATGGAGTAATACTTTAAGCTGTTAAAACATAGAAAATTACTAAATTGCCCTTACATGCCAAAGCAAGAAGGTTGACTTGCTATCTGTTTTGGCAGGTATAAGGTAGGTAATTCCTAAAGACAGAAAACGGATTGAAATTAAAATTTAAAGTGGCTTAAACTAATAATTATTTCAAAATGGATAATGCTTGAAGGAGATATAACTTTATCTAATTTTATATTTTTTCAAATCCAATCCATAAAAATCAGGATTAATTGAGCAGGTCGTTCGTTTGTGGGCTTAGTTTGACAACCCTACTCTATGCTCAAAACTTCCCCCAACCCCACAAAGACAAAAGCTCATGAATGGTCAGGAAAGAGAGCAAAGGTGAGAGCGACCCTTTGGGCCTGGGGAAGCAGGCATGTGTTTCAGTGGGGGACACACATCAATGGCTTTTCAGAAAAATGATTAAAAAAATTTAAAAAAAAATTGCCAAACAACCCCACTTTATGAATTATTGAGTGAACGAGAGAAAAAACTGAATGGAAATATATGGTAGTGTCATAAAAGTGCTGACAACCCATTTATTTGTTCTTTGGATTAGTAGATACTGCATAGCTGAAAGATGTAATCTGGTGGAAGTCACGAGAATATTTAATAGCTCCAATCAATTAGTAGAAGCATTTTTAGTTTTGTAGCTTGCTTCTCCTTCTACTTGTTCCCCAGTTGTTGAAACATGCCTAAACCTGGTCCAAGACCCTATGAATGTCTTAGAAAAGCTTGGCATAGTGATAGACACCAACCAGTCAGAGGTTCGCTTATTCAAGAAATTTTCAGGTACTTTACTTTCCCATGTTTTCTTTTTATCAAAGAAAAGTTTTATTTATGATCTGTTATGTAGGATTGTGAATGAGGTTCACGGGTCAGCAACCAAGAAGAATAAGGAATGGCAAGAAAAGCTTCCTATAGTTGTGTTCAGAGCTGAGGAAATTATGTATTCCAAGGCCAATTCTGAGGTTGTGCTTTTCGATCCCCTTCTCATTAGCTTTTGAACTCATCCTGTTTGTTTATGAGTTGTTTGGACCTTGTTTATTTAGGCCGAGTATATGGATCTTAAAACTCTTTGGGATAGACTGAATGATGCCATTGACACTATCATTAGAAGGGATGACAACATGGAATCTAAGTCTAGAGACCTCTTACAACCTTGCATTGAAGGTACCCTAAATCTTCCTTTCCTTTTTCACATTTTTGGCTAGTGAGAGAATGATTTGATTTAAACATCTTTTTGGTGCGTAGCTGCTTTGCATTTGGTCTCACCAAAAAGATCATCGAGGAGCCAAAGGAACACTTGTCCAAGATATTATCCAACTCCACAGTCTAACTCAGGACCTACTGGAAATTCACATGACAGAAACAGTGGAAATCCTTTTCCTAACACTCAATTTTTATCCAAAGAACATAAATTCATCTCTGCGACACTCAAAAATTCAAACCCTTCTTCTCCAGAAACTAACAAAATGCTTCCTTTTTCAACTCTGAAATTTCCTTCGTCCGTCGGCATACAAACTTTACCAATGCAGACTGCCCGTGTCACACCTACTTCTTGTTCTGTATATCCATTGTATTATGGTTGTCAATTTGAACCTTCTGGTCCTAAATTAGGCTTCCCCAAATCGAATGCTCAGCTTGTGGATGACAACATGAAGATTTCTCTAAGAAATACTCTGTCATGTAACTTAAGTGAAACTTGTCAGACAGAGTGTGAAGATGTTTCTGAGAATCAGACTGCAATAGGGTGTGATTTATCATTGCGTTTGGGCTCGCTTTTGGTTCCCTGCAATAGAGTTCATAACGCTGCTTTGTGTGAGAATGACAAAGCTGGTGATATATGCAAGTTGACTGATCTATCTCCACAGTTCAATAGAGGTTTGTCATTCTTCTTGAAGGAAAATGCTGATAAAAAACAGTTGTCAATGAGTTCAAATAACCAAAATTTGAATGTCGGGTCAGTTTCGGCAAAGAGAAAGCAAGGTGAGGATCAGCAGATTTATTGGCCAGTGAAGCTCCCTTTTAACAAATTCAGGTCCTAGTTTATTAACTTAGGTTTCAGTATTTCTCTTGACAAACTTGGAAAAGGAAAGTTAAAATCTGTCTTTAATGAGCTTTCTTTGTAACATTGTATTTCCCTAATTTGAAGTGTTAATATTCAGTGAGTTCCAAATCCACGTAGAAAAACCCAATTTCTATTTCCTTTGTCCATGAAACATGATGCGTCCCCTTGAATAATTCCACTTGGCTTGTAAAATCAAGAACCAGAGCCAAAATGGTCCCAAAATCAGACCACACGTTATTATGTTGGGGGAGTCAGAATAAAGTGATTGATAGAGGCCTTGGTTTTTTATAAGTGAATTAAGTGTCTTTTTCACTATGAAGTGTTGATATTCAAATCCATGTAGAATGATCAAGTGCTACTTTCTTTGTCAATATAACTGGCTTTCTGCTCTTAATCTTCATTTGGGATATATGTACTTGTGATTCTTGCATACACCCAACTGCAAGATCCATGAACAAAGACAAATGGCCCCAGAAAAACTTAAGACCACATGGCTATACACTGTTGGAAGTACTGAAGCTGTGATCAGGAAAGGATGAAGTTATGGATGGATAGGTACCTTGTTGCTTTTCAACTGAAATGAAAGGTCATTTTACAACATCTGATCATTGAAATGGGGATAAATGGACCTCCATTTCCTTTTGCTCTTAGTTCAAATATTTATCCACAAACTAAAGAATGAATGACGTCAACATGTGTTTTTCATATACAATTATCACCTAGTTAAATGATCTGAATTTTAACTGCTACAGTTGAATTTTTTGTTTCCTGTAAAATAGAGAACTCCACGTCTAAATGACCTTTGTGAAAAGAGTGGAGTTTTGCACATGACCTGTTTTCTTTTTTTGTTCTGTCGCATGAGTGACTTTCACACTTCATACACCATGATACATAGCATGTCTGATGCTCTCTTGATTCTAAAGCCCCTATGACCCGCCACAAATTTTGACATCTTTTACTTGGACTTCATATTATATCAAGCATGAACAAGAGTAACTAGACAAAATTGAAGTGTAATTCTTTTTGCCAATCCTTTGTTACCTTTGTCAAAAAAAATTTCTTTTTGCCAATCCTTGTGGCCACCGTCTATATTCTCAATTGCAAGGTATAGTTGAGCGTTCTCAGACATGCACAGTGTCATCCCTACAAGGGCACTGTGAAACTTATTGAACTTTTAAGCTACTTCACGCAGTGATTTTCGATTTTGGTATTTAGAATTCATATTGTTTTCATGATGTTAACAATACATAACATTCTTGAAGCACCTTCATGACACAGTTTAACCATGTTTGATATAACATCTATAAAAGCATTAAGAGTGTACAATGTCTCTCGTCTGTCAAGTCAGTATGCTCATATTTGCAAATCGGCAGTACTACAATACAGATCACACTAGGCAAATTCAATTTACATATGAAGAAGTAGCAGAAGAAGAGAAAAGTGATGATGTCAAAGACGATGATGAAAAATATAGCAAGTAGCTCAAGTTGAACTCTATCTGCAACCGATGATGAAGCTATAAATAAGAAACTGTCTCCTTTATCTCTTGCTCCTCGAGTTCCTTTAGAGGGATAGCCACGAGAAATCTCTTGATGAATTCTCTGCAGCATTCTTTCCCCTTGCATATCATCTTTTCCTTATCCATTGTATCATTTTTCTGTGACTTCTCTTTTGCAACGTTCTGATAGATTATAGTGTTATCGTCAAACCTTAAAATGTAGGCTTTGTTGCAACCCTCAAATAGCCTTTCTCCCAACGTATCAATAATGTACTAAGAATTTGCTTCCACCTTCAATACGAAGAAATGGTCGTTCCAACTCATAATATAGACTCTAGGTTCAAATTCAATATCATCTGTGGCACTACTAATCTTCTCCCATGTATGATCAAATGACATTACTCCATCCAATGAGTCAAATCTCTCAGGGCTGAAAAATCCAACAAAGGATTCATCATGCGAGATGGCTAAAGGTCGAATACAAGAATGCAGAATAGTCTCTAAATCGAAGTGCTTGTTTGGGAAATCATTGATGTAAATATCATTTTTGCATAGCTTTCTCCATTCTGTAGAACCTTGTAGTATGAGTTTATCAAATTCTGATCGCGTGGGCATTTCATCTCTATTCGAATGCAGCCAATGGGAGATAACAGCTACTAATGCTGTGCATGCACTCTCTCCAGCTGCTTTGTCACTGCATTGGTCAAAAGATGCAGAGAAGACATCAGTTTTGAGCTTTGTTTGCCCATCTCTACTCTGTAATTCCTTCACTTCCCAAGCAGCTTTTTTCCTGCTCCCTTCATTTTGGTCCCTTGATTCAGTAGAAGGCTGAGGCTTCTCTACATTCTGTTAGTCAAAAATGCACAAGTATGAGAGGGGAAAGTTTCTACTTATACCAAATTAGTTTAGGATAAGAGAAATTTCCTGATTATATTAGGTATACTTCCAGCCTAAACATAAGAAGAATTGACTCAATGATTTACTTGTCAACAAGGTTGGTGGTTTAATAAGAATTTTTGATAAATGTGACAGCCAATAACAGAGAGTTAAAAGTTCACGTGAATATACAGTCTAGAACTAATGATGTACAACTGTTTGATAGAGAGATTTGACCTTGACCTGTTCCAAATTTTTATAATACTTAGATGATAATGACCACGTATCTCTTTGGACAAAATTAAGCTTTGGTAGACACTGACTTGCCAACTTTATCTTGTACTTTTGTTAAGCATGGAATCATTGATCTTCTTTCTAAATTCCAAGACCTGTACTAACTTTTAGCCATGTCAAACTTGTTTGATTGTTATCCTAAATTGCAGAAACTTTTCATAACAAGTTGCCAAAAGTTATTGTTTATTGATTTTCCATGACTAAATTATAAATTTAGTATTTAAATTAGTAAAACTCATTTGTGAAAGAATGTTAAATTTCTCAACGCTCAAGCTTAGCATCTGTTTATCACATGTTAGGGGTTCAACAAAAAATCGTACTTGTCAACATAATTGAATTCCTGTTATTATTGCATACACATTTTTGGAAAACAAGAAGTCATTATTATTATTCAAATCTATTAAATATTTTGTAAATGTACCAGTTGGTTGAGTGGTGAGTGAACATCAAAGCTACGAGTCCTTTTCACGAATGGTTCTTCTTTATTCGGCCTGTTTGGTCTAAGACTTAATCGCCTTCTCTTCCAAGAAAACCACCCAACTTTCTTGACTGAGTCAGGCTGAGTTTCTAAACTTGATTCAATCGCCTTCGGTACCTCTGCTTCAAATGTGAATGACTCATCCGTGCATCCCTTTCTCCCACATATCACATTACTCTTTGCTAAACATTGCAGCTGTTTTGACTCGCTCATCATCTCACCAAATGTTACTTTGACCTGGAATTATTTGAATATGACAAAGTCAGAAGAATAATGATAATCATCACAACGGATAGCTAAATTGAAAATACGACGACACTTTCTTCTATCTATTTCAACATTGACTTTTTTCTAGAATGTGGTCCAGAAAGATAGGCTTGGAAAATAATTGATTACATTATCAGTCCTTGTCTTTCAACTGCTGGAATACCACGGAATTAGTCAACCAAAATTAGCTCTTCACTTTCACTTAGTTTATTACTAATGTATAAGATAACAAGTTTTCCATAACATATTGGAAAATTTACGGAAATCCCTTATTATGTTAAATTATTTTCAAATATTCCTTACTATTTTTACAAATTTCAAAAATTCCTTCAAGCACAATGTTTTTACGTATAATGAAATCTTTCTGCTCAAATTTGTCATTTTCAAAAAGTAAGCTTCAGTGATAGAAGAAAGAAAAAGAAGAGAAGTAAACTTCAGTGATAGAAGAGAGAAAAGAAGAAGAGAGAGAGCTCTTCCCCCCAATTTATCCTCTCTCTCTTTCACCACCGCCATGGACGGAGCCGTCGACACTCAAGAAGAAGAGTCAGTCGGAGTTCAGATCCAGCAGAGTAGGAGGCTGCTGGATTTGTTGGAGTTGTGGTGAGCCAGTCGGAGTTCAGATCTAGCATTTGTTGGCTTTGTGTTTGATTCCTGTAATGATTGTGATTTTAATTGAAGTTTCACAAATGAATCCTGATGATATTCATCAGTTATGGCTACATTTGAAGTATAATTTTGTTTCTGTAATTATTTGTTTGGCTGTTTTGGTTTTCAGATTTGTTAACCAAGAATCATGCAATAATGATGTATCATTGTGTTAAGATAATCTGCATTGAATACAAACAAGTTTTCACAAAAATAAATCAAGATATACGATACACTACATGCTTGATTCAATTAATTAGACAACTTATATAGGTTTGTATAACAATTGATCATACAATATGATATTGCAATAAAATAGTTTAACACACGGTTGGTTCACTACATCAGATATTGATTACAATGAACCATGACTTATAAATCATGTATGAGTGCCAGTGTATCTACATAGTGGTCAGTGTATCCATATAACTTATATAGGTTTATATAACAATGGATCATATAATATAATTCATTGCAATAAAATAGTTAACACATGTCAGGTTCACTGCATCAGATATTGATTACAATGAATCATGACTTATGAATCATGTATGGAGCCAGTGTATCTGGAACATGGCAGTATATCCGCATAATTGTCTTTTTATGGGATTTTTATAATATGGAAAAAGTTGGGATAAATTGAAATTTCTTTACTCCAATATGGTAGGAATTATGTAAGTTACCCTAACATAGTATACTACCGGGCCAATATATGTTATTTATTTTGTTTTAGTTTATGTGATACAAATCAAACTTTGAGTCAATCAAATTTTTATACATTTTTGTAAAAAATATTTTAAATTATTAATTATTGTGATTTATATTACTTTTACGTAGTTTTCACAAAGTTTCTCCCAATTTATAAAGTCAACAAATTTTTTATAAGTCTTTTTTAGATATTAAGTAGATACTTATTGTGATTTATATATATATATATATATAATTTTGAGATGATATATATTACTTCTTTTGCTCTAATTTATGTACATAGGTGGAGTTTCGAGAATTAATCGAATTTTTCATAAGGCTTTTAAATATTAAGTTGTTAATTATTGTGATTTATAATATTTTTAATGCAATTTTTAGATAATATATGTTACTTTCTTTGTCTTAGTTTAATTTATATGGCATAGACAAATTTTTAAAGTAAATCAAAATTTTTATATATCTATTTTTAAAAATATTTTATATTAATTAATTATTATAATTTATAAATTTTTTAACTTAATTTTTAAATATATAATAAATTAAAAAGGACAAAAAATGATAAATTTTGGTCCTACATCAATTGTCTTTTGCGTTTGAAGTAATAGAGGTAAAAATAATTTTTAAGGTTCTTGTAAGCTAACACAAATTTACAAGGTTGATAAATTGTTTATTTTTTTAAAAAACAAAAACAGATGGAACTTACATGTAGCGCAGCTGATATGGAAGTAGTACCGATATTTAAAGTAATGGGAATCTTCTCTTCAACTGCAGACATCATTCTTTCAGCCAATTCTGCTACGTTTAACCACGACTTTCCCAATCGCCACCATTTTGGCCGATGAAATCTCCAAACTAGTTGTGTACAAGACATTAGGCGAGACATCCCACGGTAAATACTTTAGACTGTGACAACAACCTGAAACATGTGTAAAACAACAAACGTTCTCAAACTCATCTGCGTCATTATCCCATCCAATGGAATTGAATTTCATAATTCTCCGACTTGTGAAATCTTTCTTATGCTTATGAAATGTGACTAAACCAACTTGGGTTCTCCTTTCCATTTCATCTTAATTGTCACCACTTTCACGTTTCTTAGTTCTTCATTTTCTTTATTGAAATCATCAACTCCTAATTCCAGCTTCAACGGCCTTAGTTTCACGTGATACTTCCTAGTCACTGCCATTCAAAAATAAGACAGAAATATTCATCTATGTTTGACAAGACAGATATATAGTTTCGTTAGGAAGCAATGAAACAGAGGAAGGAAGGAAATGATAAAATGTATACAAATAAAATAAAGATGAGAAACGGTGTGATAGGACAAATGAACAAGGCACACGTTAACGCGGGAAAGGAATTTCAACACGTGGAGACGCGTGTGTCTGGAGGAAACCAAATCATCTCATAGATTTAGAATATTCGTTTAACATATTTTTATTTTTATTTTATTTTTTTTGTTTTGTTTTCCCCCACCCACTCCTTTTCTTTCACGCCCTCCCCTCTTTCCAAACGTGTTAAATTTGTGTTCTAAGGGGTCGTTTGCTTCGATTTATTAAAATTTTGTTGGTTTCAATTTATTTTCTTAATATATATATATATATATATATATATATATATATGTATATACTAGAAGGAGTACCGATGACCCTGTCAGGAGGTGTGAGAGGCTGGTTTTGGGAGATACTTGGAGGGGTAGAGGTAGACCGAAGAAGTACTGGGGGATGTGATTAGACAGGATCTGGCGGAACTTGATCTTACTGGGGACATGACCTTAGATAGAAAAAAGTGAAGGTCACGAATTAGAGTAGCAGGCTAATGGTATGGTTAAGCTCCTGTTATATCATGTGTTAGTTTACCTTATTTACATACTTTCTTTAATAATTGCTCTTTTCTG
>JAPFFP010000103.1:8916740-8934674 GCA_026153255.1 Solanum medicagineum
ATACATCGCACGTGCCTTGTCTTGCCATTTGACTTTTCCCGTGTAACTAGGAATGCTCAGTGACACAGAGAAACGTGTGGTTTCTAAACCCATTGAAATGACCCAAGAATTTCGCTATTTCGATTTGTGCTTAAATCTGGTATTAATATAAAAGAAAATTCAATTTTAGTACTTATTATACCATCCATTTCACAAACTATATGCTTAGAGAAAAATGTCATCATATCTTTCAATGATGGACATTCCACTGCAATCAACAATAAGATGGTATATTGACGGTTTAGTTGACGCTAAATGACATATCTTTTACAAAATGATATTAAAAGTCTAAAATGTCTTCAGTATTGAGTTTTAATTTCATAAAATGGTCATATTGACCATAGATTCTCACTCACTCTTCTAATATAGTATATCCTATAATCCAATAAATATTGGATTTAGGATGTACTAATGTAACTTATTTTTCTTAGAGAATTCATTTTTCTAATGAATTCGTACATGTTTTTCTTAAAAAACTCATATCATGTAACACAATCAAATCTTCCTTGAAAGATATCTACACATAAGCCACTACTCTCTTTTTTTGGATTATTCATTCTTTCTTCATACAAAAAGTTAATTTCACTTATCAGATAACAGAGGAAACCCAACTTGGCAGCGATTTTGTTGGTGCATATGCATTTTATTATTAAAATAAAATATTAAGTGCATATGTTAGTGAATATAAATTGTGGTAGAAATGATTATTAGTTATTGTAACTTATATGACAAGAAGGGTTTCTCCTTGTTGCCAATTTGAAGTAGGGGCATGAGAAACATAGCTGGATCTGGTGCTTTTAACACCAACGCCATCATCGCCGCCCCGTCGAAACCACCGGATAAAGAATAATATGATACAATGTCAATGTAGATGCATGTTAATCCAAGTGAATTGTCAGATAAAGCAGAGGTGGCGGAACAACCGGATGCAACACCTATGGAAATCAATACAACCGCAATCACACCATCAAAGCCATCCTACCAAAATATACTTCTAACACCGATCCCTAACCAGGGCAACAGAGTAACAGTAGTAACTGTACAACTAACCTATGATATGTGTCATGATCCAAAATGGGATCATGACCACAAAGCCATTAAATTTTCAAACCCGAAGATAAAATACATTAAAAGCAAAAAAACTCAATAGATAAAAATCATATCCCAAAATCGATTGTCACGAGTGTAAAAAACATCTAATACATAAACGAGTGAAATAAGTACATTGCAATATTCGAACAAAAATAAAGACCATACAACTAGGATAAAATCAAATGGAAACTTGAAGCCCTTGAGTCTCACCACTAGATCTAGTATGAACCAATTACATGAGCAAATCAACTACCACGTGGGTAATCCTGACGAGAGTCTACGGGGGAGAAAGCAGTAGGGGTGAGTACACATAATATGTACCAAGAAGGTTTAACCGACTGGGACTCAAAAATTGAATAAACTATGAAATAATCCAAGAACGCTCCCATATGCAACAGAAAATCAATCCGACATTGATGCCGCCAATTTATACAGAATGACGACAATGAAGTAAACATATAATCTCAATTAAGTCAATCCAAAACAACCATAAGTAATACAATGGTATGATATATAATGCAAGGTGGAATTAAGACTGTCGCAGAACTTATCGTATAATCTCAATATATCAATTACCTTGCCACCTAACTCGTGGTCAAGGACTCATGACAATAACCTCAATATATCAAATACCTTGCCACCTAAGTATTTATGATCAAGGACTCATGATACAAATCACCATTCTCAACTTCTCAAAATATCATGATATGCAGTATGAAGATGCATGCAATCAAGACATAAGTATGGAAACAATATTTCTCTCAATTAGTACATTAATTATCAAAATTATATATTCACCCTCTTTTATACATTTTGAGATATTGTTCTCTTTAAAATTCTTTGCCATTTTTTTTTAAAATCATCTCCTAATGTCACGACCCAAGCCTAGGGCCTAGACGTGATACAACGAATGGGAACCCGAAGAGACCCAAACAAGCCTCTTAGCATATCAACCTTGGGCGCAGAACCAAAGTAAACAACATCAAGAGAGTATAAATAAGGATAAATGGACTAAGGGAAGTTCTAGATAATCATAAACAAACAAGAGTCAAGAACATAGCATAATTACATCACTTGTCCATTAACACCTATAACATAGATAGAGTGGGACCAAGACACTTTCCAGGCTCACCCTCATAGTATCAGGAGTTCAACATAAAGAAATAACATAAGTAAGAATAGCACAGCTTGTGTCCCCGAACTTGAGGACTCACCAAAGCTTATCTTCAAGATGTCCAAAAACTAACCACGGGGAGGATAATCGTGAGGATCTCTGGTTCCTACATGGTAACATCATGTAGGCATAAAGTATTCGTTAGTACATTTGAATGCACTAAGTATGTGGGATGCAATGCAACAAGAGATAGGCAACATAATCAAAATGCATAATCATAAGCAAAGGATAGTATATTAACAACATGGCATGCATGATCAATTCTTGAAGTAAAACATGCTTGTATAGAATATAATACATATGTAAGAAGAGACTATCATCATAGACCAAGCAAACTAGTACTTGGAATCCAAGGCATACAACCCCTTGGAAGGCGATTGAGGTATCTACCCCTCAATTGGTAGTACGGGCATACCACACCGACAAGGCGATTAAGGTATCTACCCCTCAAATAATAGTATAGGCTTACCACCCCCTACAAGGCGATTAGGGTATCTACCCCTCAATTGGTAGTACGAGCTTACCACCTCACGATAAGGATATTGAGGTATCTACCCCTCAACATGGTAGTAGGGGCTTACCACCCCTCGACAAAGTGATTGAGGTATATACCCCTCAACATGGTAGTACGGGCATAACACCCCCCGACAATGTGGTTGAGGCATATCACCCCCTTAACAAGATGTGGTCAAATTGCAATGCCATAGATACTTTTCATGAAATCATCACATACAAACATTCCTTTAATTATCATAAAGTCACTTGACTCATAAACCATATAATAGATCATCGATAACTCAAGAATCCGTAACCGAATATTTTATCAAATACTTGGCAGGTGTGTAATGCTAGTTCAAAATCATGCAATTCAAGAGTGTAATCATGTGAAAAAACTTAATGTAAATCAACCCACCAATACTTGGTAACACTCTCATGCAAAATACATTGAAACCCCTCATCAAATCTCATAATAGACCATAGATTCATAGCTCAAAACATGCTTCAACAATCCACATTTCATGAAACCCCAACATAGTTTATAATCAAATTCATAGTAAGAGATACCTATAGATAATTCAATTTGAAAACATGCAATTTACATAAGAAGGAAGGTTGGGCACCATGGGTGAAAGGACCCAATGGTTGAAACCCACATACTTCAAATTTGAGAATTTCCTTCATGGAGATTTGAATGAGTACTTGAAGCTTGAAAGAATATCTTGAGATTCGAAATAAGTTTGGGACACTTGAATTTGGATGAAATATTTGGCTAAGTGTTAGAGGGAGTTTTGGGGAATGTCTTGAATGAAAAGGGGTTGAAAAATGACTAAGTATAGGTGTTTTTATGCATAGAAAGACTTAGACCCAAGACTCCAAGGCCTTGGAACGAAATAAAAAAAACTGGCCACAAATACACTGGTCCACGCCCTGGCCATGTCGCGACAGGGTCGCGGACCCTTATTGTTTTGCGCAAACTTGGAAAAATTAAATTTTGCTATGATTGCTCTAAAATAGGGGTTATACCCACTTCCCACTCAATTTTTCCCCTGATCAAGAATATGAAGTCGGATTTTTGACATCACGCACTGATTTTGAGATATAAGAAAATTATGGTTATGGGCATTTTTGAGACACATTTTCGGGCACTTTTTGGGGCGTTTTAGTATCTCCCCCTTGGGAAAATTCATGCCCAAATGTCAAAGAAACGTATATAAGAGAAGTCATCAAGATGATTTCAGCCTAACACATGAATGCAAAACATGCCATAGAACCTTATTTCAAAAATCTCAATATAAGTATCAAAAACACCATAAACTTGTCAACATAAACATGAATGCATGCAAATGACATGAGGGCTGAAACTTAAGACTTGAAATCACATAGTGGACTTAAATTAGTACCTTAGGCTTGAGTGGAATAGAAGGGATAGGGATATCGCTTTTGCATGTCCGCCTCGGCTTCCCATGTGGTACTTTCAACTTGTTGGTTTCTCCAAAGAATCTTGACGGAAGTTATATCCTTGTTCCTTATCCTCTTCACTTGTCTATCCGAAATTTCTACCAGGACCTCTTCATAAGTCAAATTGTCTTTAACAACACCCACAACATCTTAAGGCACAATAGCACTTGGATTACTCACACACTTCCTCAACATAGGCATATGGAAGACCGGATGAACCATATTCATATCATTGGGCAACTCTAACTCATAGGTCACCTTACCAATCCTCCTCAACACCCTATAAGGACCCATAAATCTTGTACTCAATTTTTCTTTTTTACCAAATCTAACCATACCCTTCATGGGTGAGACCTTCAAATAGACCCAATACCAACCTTAAATTCAAGATCCCTTCTCCTCGCATAGGTGTAGGACTTTTATCGACTTTGAGTTATTTTTAATCTCCCTTATAAACCACACCTTTTCCATGGCCTCTATAACCAAATCCGGGCCTAACAAAGCCATCTCCCCCACCTCAAACCATCCAACCGGGGATCTACAACGCCTACCATAAAGAGCCTCAAAAGGAGCCATACCAATGCTTAAATGATAGCTATTGTTGTAAGAAAATTCAATGAGTGGAAGGTGTTCATCCCAACTACCCTTTGTTAATGCTAATCTATTTTGATTGATGATAAATTTCAGGAAAACCACAAAAGGAAGTAATCTGGTCTAAAAGGAAAGCAAATCAAAAGAGCTCCTTATTGAAAACCAAATCAAAAGGATGAAATCAAGCGTAATCTATGGAAGAATCAATCGTAGAAGATAAAGATCCAAGAAAAGATCTACATAAGATTCTAAAATCAATCAAAGATCGGTCAAATTAATCAAGATCATAGTAAAATTACAATAAAGAAAAAATCAAGAAATTTCTACACATTGAGAAGACCCAACAGGCAAAGAAGATTTAATAGCATGACTGTCAAATCTGAAAGTTGGAAAGAATCAAGAAGATTGCCCTTCCTTAAAAGCCTTAGCCTTATTCTTGGAATGAGGAATCATCACAAACTCAATCCAAGGATCAAAACCCTTGGGATGCCATCTCTTCTATATAAGGAGGCATCCGGACGTCTCATTAGCATGCAAGCCTACTACAATTCAAACTTTCTTCAATACTCTTCATCTTTAAAAATGACTTGAATCATATAACTGGCAACAAATATCTGTTCAAATCAGTTGTTGAATTTAAGGGTGAAAAAATTCGACTTGGTGACAATTCAACAAGAACTGTCATTGATATTGGAACTATTTCTTTTAATGAAACCTGTGAAATTACTAATGTGTATCTTGTGAAAGGATTAAGGTAAAATCTGCTAAGTATCAGTCAGCTATGTGATATTGACCTTGAAGTAAGATTTAAGAAAACTAGATGCATCATTGAGGATGTTTCAGGAAAGGTAATTCCCCAGGAAGCAGGGACAAAAATGTTTACTTTTTGGACTCTATCAAAGTATCAACTAACCATATTTGTTTGGCTTCTGAAGAGCTTTGGATATGACATAAAAAGCGTGGCAATGCTAGCATCAGGTAAATCAAAAAGCTTGCAAAACTGAAATTAGTGATTGGACTCCCAAAGCTAGACTACACAAAGGATCACATCCGTGACGCTTGTCAAATGGGTGAGCAAACAAGGAACTCTTTCCAATCTAAAGACATTGTCTCCACTACAAAACCTCTTCAACTTCTTCACATGGATCTTTTTGGTCCAACTAGAACCACAACCATTGGTGGTAAGAGGTATGCTTTTATTATTGTAGATGACTACTCTCATTTTACTTAGGTTATGTTTTGAGCTAACAAAGATGATACTTTAAGAAATTTTGAGTTCTTTTCTAAGAAAGTACAGAGGTAGAAAGGATACTACATTACTTCTATAAGAAGTGATCATAGAGGGGAATTTGAAAGCAAAGCCTTTAAAAGATTCTGCAATGAAGAAGGATACTCACACAACATTTCTGCCCCTCACTCTCCTCAACAAAATGGTATCGTTGAGAGGAAAAACAGAATGCTTCAGAACATGGCCAGAACTATGATTTGTGAACACTCTCTTCGTCACCACTTATGGGCAGAAACGGTAAGAACAACATGTCATATTCTTAATAAGTGTCTAATTAGGCCAATACTCAAGAAGACCCCTTACGAACCTTGGAATGAAAAGAAGCCTAAAGTCAGCTACTTTCATCCCTTTAGATGCAAATGTTTAATTCACAACAATGGTTAAGGCAGTCTAGGTAAATTCGATTCTCGCAGTGATGAAGGCATCTTTCTTTGTTATTTTACTACTAGTAGAGAATATCAAATTTTTAATAAACATACTTCTACTGTAGAAGAATCCATTCATGTTGTTTTTGATGATTCTAATCCTATTCCTAAGAAAAGATGCAGTTCTGATGATGAAGATACCACTAACAGTGACAAACCAGTCTCTACAGTAGTTGCAAACAATGATCAGTCAAATACTACTGAAGAAAGCCAACCAACAGTTGAAAATGTTCCAAATGAATGGAAAAGTGAGCTTGAATATCCCAGAAAATTCATTATTGGTGACGTCAGTGATGGAATGAGAACAAGGGCATCCAGCAAAAGAAGTCCTAACATAGCCTTATATCCCAATTCGAGCCTAAAAAGGTAGAAGAAGCTTTGAAAGACAATTATTGGGTAAATGTAATGAAGGAAGAACTGGATCAATTTGAAAGGAATCAAGTTTGAACCTTAGTTCCCAAACCTGAGAATGTTACTATCATTGGAACAAAGGGCTATATAGAAACAAAGTGAATGAGGCTGGAGAAGTAACTGGGAATAAAGCTAGACTTGTCGCTCAAGGTTACTCTCAACAGGAAGAAGTCGACTATGATGAAACTTTCTCTCCTGTAGCAAGATTAGAGTCCATTCAAATTCTTCTTTCTGATGCTGCCTATAAAGGTTTTAAAGTTTTTCAAATAGATGTTAAAAGCGCTTTTTAAAGGTTTTATTGAAGAAGAAGTTTTTGAAAGACAACCTCCAGGTTTTGTAAATCCAAATTTTCTTTATCATGTGTTTAAACTTTCAAAAGCTCTCTATGGACTCAAACAAGCTCTTAGAGCTTGGTTTGAACGTCTAAGAAAATTTCTCCAATCTCATGGCTGTTCTCGAGGAAGCATCGACACTACCTTATTTATCAAAAACTCTTCCTTGGACAACATAATTATTCAAATTTGTGTTGATAACATTATTTTTGGGAGTACTAACCCTGATTATTGCAAGGGCTTTGATGACCTTATGCAAAGTGAATTCGAAATGAGTATGATGGGTGAGTTAACTTTCTACTTGGGCCTTCAAATATTTTAAGTGATCAAGGGATATTCATTTGCCAAAGCAAGTATGCTTTGGAACTTGTGAAAAAATTTTGTATGGAAAATGTAAAATCCATTAGCACTCCCATGAGTCCTTGCAACCCAGACCTTGATGCAAATGGCAAAAGCGTTGATGAGTCAAAATATAGAGATATGATTGGATCTCTACTTTATCTCACTGCTAGTCATCCAGACATCATGTTTAGTGTATGTAAGTTTGCTAGATTCCAATCTGATCCTAAAGAATCTCATTTAACTACTGTCAAAAGAATAATTCAATACATAGTTGGAACCACTTCCTTTAGACTATGGTATGAAAGATCCCCTGCACTTGATCTTTGTGGGTCTTCTGATGCAGATTATGCAGGTGATAAAGTGGATCAAAAAAGCACTAGTGGATCCTTCCAATTCCTGAGAAATTTCCTAGTCTCTTGGAACAGCGAGAAACAAAATCGTGTCTTAATTTCAACAACTGAAGTCGAATATGTCACAATTGGTTTATGCTGTGCTCAGGTTTTATGGATGATTCATCAATTAACTGATTTTGATATAAATGCTAAGCCTGCTAAATTGTTATGTCATAATTCAAGTGCTATTTGTTTAACCAAAAATCCTGTTCATCATTCTCGAGCTAAGCACATAGATATTAAGCACCATTTTATTAAAGATCATGTTTTAAATAGAGATCTTAAAATTGTTTTTGTCAATAATGATAATCAATTGGCTGACACTTTTACAAAACCCCTTCTTGAAGAAAGATTTTGCTCTCTCAGGAATTTGCTAAAATTATTTCCAAACCAGTTTAACTTTGTTTTTGGAAAAATGCTGATATTATGAAATTTTCGTAATTTATTCTCAGCATATAATTGGAGATTATTAGATATATTTATTGATTATTGATTTTGTTCCTTTTTGTTTTGAATATATTGATTCCAATTGATTGCTTTGCATTAATTATGATGGCCGGTGTTTGAGTTTTTCCATATCTCTTTTCATGTGTTAGTCCCCTTTCTTTACATTCCATCATTCAGTCTGCCATCTCTTTTCTTTTCAACTTCTGTCCTTCTTTTCCTCGTTTTAATTCCTTCTCTTCCTTACTGCTTCTCATCTCTTCTCCTTTGTTTTTACATTAATCCACTATGCCTCCTCGCAAGAGTTTAAGAAATAAAGGGAAGGGAGTCACTCATTCCTTTGTTCCCATAGATTCAGAAAACTCTTCCACTCCCTTGTCTCCTCCCTCTTCCAACTCTCCTCCTGTTTCGAATCTCAAGCGCTCTGCTCCTACTCATCTCTCTGGTGATTAGAAAAAGAAGTGTAAGTTTTATTTTGAAAATTCTCTTTCTCTGAAAACTGACTGGTACTCCTCTAACGAAACCCTCTTCTAAACCTTGAAATCCAAAACCATTGTTCATGGATGCATTGTTGATCTTGATCTACTCATGACTCTTCACTGTCCCATTAAAGAGTTTTTCGAATTCCAAGGATGGGCTAAGATTTTCTCCTCCCCTCCATAGGTGGTGTATGAACCCTTGGTAAGATTATTGTATGCTAATCTTCGCTTCTCTAAGCCGGGTGAAGTAGAAACCCTAGTTCTTGGTAAGTGTATTTTTCTCGACTATGAAATCTTGGAAGAAATTCTTGAAATTCATTGCTCTGGTTTTTCTGACCCCATCAAAAATTTGTGGCTTTATGAGTTTGATGTTACTTTTGAAGAGGCTAAAAGGTCCCTCTCCTCTAATCCTTTTGGTCCCTGTCCCTCTATCCTTGGCTCTAAAGATGTCTCTTTAGAAGCTCAAGTTATTTCTCATATTGTTGCAACCACTTTTCTCCCAAGAGACGGTTCCTTCTCTTCCCTGTCTATTCGAGACACCTTCTACACATACTGTCTTCTCTCTAAGAAAAGATTCAAACTTTCCTCCTTCATCCTCAACTATATGATTGACTCTACCATCGATTCTCGTAGCCTTCCCTATGGGATGATCATATCTTGCATCTTGGATGCCAACTCCATTGGGCTTGCTGATTTTCCTTCTATTAGTGTGAAGCAGTGCTACAACTCCAGGGCCTTTGGCAGCATGGGCTATATACCCAGCAATGACGCATGGGTCCTGAAATCGGATGCTGCTACTCCTCTATATCCCTTTCCTCCTCCACCAACTACCCCTATCCCTCCCAGCCCGTTGGATGCTAAGGTTCTTGAGGATCTTCTGATAAAGGTATCTAGAATAGATGAAAAGTTTGAAGCCCTTCAGGATCTCCTCCTCTCCGGTCACTGCAAATTCGACTCTGTTGCTGAATCCATTGAGATTATCATAGCCTCTTTCAAAAAAAAAAAAAAACTGGTGCTAATGTTGCAAAGATTCGAATGAAGTTAGAGCAAGTTGTCATGGATGCTGCAAAGTTTGCTCAGAAAATTGAGACTAGTTCGGATGAACTATCTAACTCTCTGACTGCCATGATTGATAATCTGAAAACCTATTTTGTGAACACTCTGACATACTTCCTCCAGCCTCGTGACTGATTCTGTTTTGTTGTTTTAAATTTGCTAAGGGCCATCCTTCCCGGACTATGGATATTATATTATTTTCCTGTTATGGTCTCTTTTTGTTGATGCCAAAGGGGGAGAAATATTAATTAGTAATTATCTTTATCTTATTTTTTTCCTGTTGTTCCTTGTGGTCGCTTGTCTTGTTGCTTGTCTTGTCTGCTATTTGTTGTATTTGTACGCTTGCCTGCCTATGCTAGTCAACTAGCAGGTACCAACTCAGGGAGAGAATGAAAGCCACTATTCAGGGGGAGCAGTCGACGCATCTTCAGGGAAGTTGACTACATATTTTTTGTCATCATAAAAAAAGGGGAGATTGTTAATGCTTATCTATTTTGAGTGATGACAAATTTCAGAAAACTATAAAAGGAAGAAATTTGGTCTAAAAGGAAAGCATATCAAAGATAAAAGGATCAGTTAAAGCTAGAAACCAGTCAAAAAAGCTCCTTATGGAAAACCAAATTAGAGGGAGGAAATCAAGCGTAATCTATGGAAGAAATCAGCCATAGAAGATAAAGATCCAAGAAAAGATCTGAACAAGATTCTTAAATCAATCAAAGATCGTCCAAATCAATCAGGATCACATTTAAAATACAATCAGGTAAAAACCAAGGAATTTCTGCACATTGAGGAGATCCAACAAGCAAAGAAGAATCAACAACATGACTGTCAAATCTGAACGTTAGAGAGGATCAAGAAGATTGAAAAATTGCCCTTCCTTAAAAGCCTTAGCCTTATTCTTGGAATGAGGAATCATCACTGCCTCAATCAAAGGATCAAAACCCTTGAGATGCCATCACTTCTATATAAGGAAGCATCCAGATATCTCATCAGCATACAAGCCTACTGCAATTCAAGTATTCTTCAATACTCTTCATCTTTAGAAAATCATTGTAATATTTAGTCTTTATTTTACTGTGAAAGAAAAAGAGAGACAAAAGAGGAAACATTGAAAATAGAGGTCTATATCAACAGAAAAAGAAAAAAAACAAAAAAAGGAGAGAAAAAACAATTATTTTGAGTTTTAGTTTCCACTTCTTGTAACCTCAAAATCTATTAAAGGCTTGAAGAGATATCCCTTGTAACCCAAGGGGACTGGACTAGGATTCACATTAAATCTGAGCCAATATAAAATATCTAGTGTTGAAGTTTCTTTTTATGCATTTTAATTCCTTCTTCTTTACTTAACTGTTAGTTGACTATTTATTTCACTAGCTGACTATCCTAAGTTTAGACTTAAGAAAAGAAAAGAAGAGAAGAAATTTCAATTCACACCCCTCCCTCTTGCACTTTCACCCTTAAACTCCAAAACATAAGCTTTAAGCATATCCTCAAGCGTTTGGATAGTTCTTTTGACTTGGCCATCTGTTTGAGGGTGAAAGGCCGTTCTAAGCTTAATTTTGGTACCAAGACCTCTTTGGAAGGACCTCTAAAAGTGATAATTGAATTGAGCACCACGATCCGATATGATAGACAAAGGCACACCATGCAATCTAACCAACTCATGAATGTACAATCTATCATAATCTTCGGCACCATATGTAGTGTTAACCGGTAAGAAATGAGCGACTTAGTCATTCTATCAACCACAACCCAAGAAGAATCAAAATTCCTTCTAGTCTTAGGCAACCCTACTAAAAGTTCCATATTAATTTCCTCCCACTTTCAAGTAGGAATTTCTATATCTTGGGATAGGCCACCCAACCTTAGATGCTCAGCTTTCACTTGTTGTCTATTATGACAATCGGATACAAACTTAGCAATGTCTCTCTTCATACCACCCCACCAAAACACTTCCCTCAAGTCTCTATACATCTTTGTAGAATCGGGGTGAATAGAATATGAAGAATTATGAGCCTCATCTAGAATCTTCTTCCTCAAGTCATCAACATTAGGCACACACAATCCACCTTGGTACCTAAGGAAACCATCTCCCCCTTGGGAGAAAACCTCCACCTTACCATCTCTCACAAAGGCCTTCAACTCTAACAAGGTGGGGTCAAGATCTTGCTTTTCCTTCACCTTCTCAACCAATGAAGATTTAGAACCATCAACAACCACAACGCTACCATTATCAACCTCTTCCATCCTAACCCTCAGTCTAGCTAACTAATGGACCTCCCTAGCCACTTCTTTGCCACTATCATCAACATGAGCTAGGCTACCCATAGTCACCCTACTTAGGGCATCGGCCATAACATTAGCCTTACCGGGGTGATAATGCACACTCATATCATAATCCTTGAGGAGCTCTAACCACCTTCATTGCCTCGAGTTGAGATCTTTTTGGGTGAACACATATTGGAGACTCTTATGTTCAGTAAACACATCAATATGAACCCCATACAAGTAACGACGCCAAATCTTCAAAGCAAATACCACGCCGACCAATTCAAGATCATGGGTAGGATAATTCTTTTCATGCACCTTAAGTTGTCTAGAGGCATAAGCTATCACCTTACCATTTTGCATCAAAACACAACCCAAACCAATTCTTGAGGCATCACAATACACAACAAACCCTTCCAACCCTTCTATTAGAGAAAAGATAGGAGCAGAGACAAGCTTATCTTTCAAAGTTTGGAAGCTTTTTTCACACTCATCGGTCCACACAAATTCTGCTTTCTTTTGGGTCAAGTTAGTCGTAGGAGAAGCAATAGAAGAGAACCCACTCACAAACCTCCAGTATTAACCCACCAAACCTATGAAACTTCTAATGTCTGATAGAGTTAAAGGTCTAGGCCAATTTCTAATCACCTCCATCTTTTTAGGATCTACCTTAATACCATCACCTGACACCATATGACCTAGAAAGGCAACCTCTTTCAACCAAAACTCACATTTTTCATATTTTGGCATACAACTTCTCCTCCCTCAAGATTTGCAACACCATTCTCAAGTGATCCATGTGCTCCTCCTCAATATGTGAATAGATCAAGATATCATCAGTAAATACCACCACAAACAAATCAAGATAGGGTTTAAAGACCATATTCATAAGATCCATGAAGATAGTCAGTGTATTAGTCAATCCAAAAGACATAACCACAAACTCATAGTGCCCATACCTAGTCTGGAAGGTTATCTTCGGAATGTCACACTCCCTCACTTTCATTTGGTGATACCCGGATCGAAGATCAATCTTAGAAAAGTGACTAGACCCTTGAAGTTGGTCACAAAGATCATCAATCCTTGGTAGAGGGTACTTATTCTTTATGGTAACCCTATTAAGTTGTTGTTAATCAATGCACATTCTAAGAGTATCATCCTTATTTTCCACAAAAAACACCCCGGTGCACCCCAAGTTGATTGACTAGGCCTTATAAAACCCTTCTCCAACAAATCCCTCGGTTGCTCTTTCAACTCCAACTCCGCTAGGGGCATAGGGTAAGAGTGAATAGAAATGGGTCGAGTATCGGGAAGGAGGTCTATGCCAAAATCTATTTTCATCTCAGGAGGAACACTGAGAAGCCCACTAGGAAAGATATCAAGGAACTCATTAGCCACCAAAACCGACTTTGTGGGAAGAACTTTGGACTCAACATCCCTAACCCTCACAATATGATAGAGGCACCCCTTAGAAATCAATTTTTGGGCTTTAATGGAAGAAATGAATCTACCATTGACCACCACATCATGACTCTCCCACTCAAGGACGGGTTTTTTAAGAAATTGGAATTTGGCCATATGGGTTCTAAAATCAATAGAGGCATAATATGCATGCAAATAATCCATCCAAGAATGATATCAAAATCTATCATATCCAACTCAATAAAATCAGAAGGCAACATTTTATGCAAAATGAAAATGGGACAATTTCTATAGACCCTTCTAGCAATAATAGATGCACCAATGGGAGTGCCCTCATATGACTCACATAATAATTCGGGTTTAACATGGAACTTTTTGGCAACAAAAGGAGTAACAAAAGAAAGAGTGGCACCCAGGTCTATCAATGCATACAAATCAAAATCAATGACTTTTAACATACCGGTGATGACATCGGGCACCTCATCTACCCCTTGTCTCCCTTGAAGAGCATAGAATCGATTGTGCCTTGGGGTACCACCTTGTTGACCTCCCCTTTCTCTAGGACCCGCATTTTTACCTTGGCCTTGTGGACGTCTATCTCTACCCTTGTTGCGATTATGAGGAAAGTCAATCATCTTGTAACCCATTTCTCCACAACTATACCTAGATTTGGTGTTCTTCAAACATGGGCTATCATGGCCTTGACCACATCTTGGGCACATAGGATTAGGCACAACACCACCACCACCACCACCTTGGAATCTTGGGTTGTGATTAGAAAACTATCTATTAGGAGTATTGGAAGACCTTTGGCCTTGATGAAACTAGCCACCATTGGGACCTTGAAATCTACCTTCGAAACGGCCTTCTTGGCCTCACCCATTCTCCTCTTTCTCGACTTTTCCCCAGACAATTGTTTGGCTTTAATTAATCGACAAGTCCTTTGGGTTCGACATCCAGCTCTGAAAAGAGCCACAATATTACTTGGGTGGACCACGTACACTTGCATGTGCTAGGGAAGCAACAAGTTTTTGGTGCCGTTACCGAGGACTTAGAAATTAATTATTTTAGGTTATATTTTTCTCTTTTATTATTTAGGTGTTTTTTCATTTTAGTAGTTTATTCTTTTTATTTTTGTTTGTGAAATATTCTTAAAAAAATCAGAAAAATATTTTTTTAGTACTCTTATTGATATGGACGATTGGAAAATAAATGGTAGTTAGATGATGGATATCTTTGTCAATATTGTGATGAACCCTACTTGAATATTGAATGTCAGATTATTCAGAAGAGTGGATTGTGTGCACCTATCTAATCCTTTGAATGAAATTTTTGTGGTGGTCAAAATGGTCATTGGGATGGTCGCCCGAACTCATATCCCCCTCCCTCAAACCCCAATTATTATTCTTCTATTATCTGTGATGTTGATATACTTAATGAAGTGGAGCAGGCAGAACAAAAAGCTTGTACTAGTGAGCTATTGAGGCAAATATTGGAGCTACAGGAGAAGACAATGGAGCAACAAAAAGAAGCGAATGCCACCTCACAAATATAGCTACCCATGTACAAAAATTAAGTTCAAACTAAAGGTAGATCAATTTTGCTCAGACGATGTTCATGACAAAGAGGATCACGTGAACACAAAGGTTGACGTGAATGATGTCCAATCACCAATTTTCGATGTTGAGAAAAGTACACAAGAGGATGTAAATAATAATACAATTCATGAATTAAGGCATATTAAGCCTCATCCCTATCATTTTTCTACTTTGTGCTTGGATATAAAGATATTAATCAAGCTATCTGAGCCTATGAAAGAGCGTAAGGAAGAGGAACAATATCTCTGTATTCTTGAATTTGTTGAGCAAAAATCAAAAAATTACATTCCTCAACTAAGGGGCAAGAAGTGTAAGATGTGATACCTATTACTTGGTTCCTTTATCTTCATACCACCACGCTTTTAGCGAAGTAGAAAGATTGGATGCAAAATTAGGGGTGCAATTCATATCTTCAAAGCGGAGAAAAAAATTGGTGGTAACTTGAGTCGTGCCACGACATTAAATCAAGCGCTTATTGGGAGGCAACCCAATTGTAGTGTTGCTTTTTATTTTATTTATTTATTTATTTAATGTCACTTTTTTTCCTCTTTTTTTGTGTGTGTTTTTTATTTTTTACAGGTTAAACGAAGTTTGAGTACCACAAATTTAAAGCAAAGGAGCAATTTGAGCTTAAGTGTGAGTCGCGTACGACCCTCGATGAATATTGAGAGGATATGCTTTTGACTAAGTCTAAAGGTCTCAGGGAGTTTTTGTAACCCTTGTTTTAAATTTTAATTGATGCTTTGAGGACATAGCATCTTTTCAAGTGTGGGGTGGGAATTCTTCCAAATATATTGTTTAGGGTGGAGTGTGCTTTAGAGTTTGTTTAATATTAAAAAGAAAAAATATTAAAAAGTTAAAAACAAAAAAAATTAAAATTTCAAAAAAATTACAAAAAGATTTTTTATTTATTTATGTTTAATATTTTTTTAGTAGAAGCACACTTGTCCTACCCCTTGGTTCTTCTTTTCGGATCTTTTCCGAGGGGGGTTCCTTTAAATCGAGTATCTTTTATTTTTTTATTTGTAGGAAGTAAATTTTATTTTTACTTTTAGGAAGCAAATTTTTATTTTATTTTAATTTTTTTGGAAAGAAAAGAAAACACCTTTTGACTTCTTTGATGCTAGCTATTTAGGCCTAATGTAGAGTAGTACTTTCCTATGATTGCTTGATTGCTAATTAAATTGTAAATTGTTTGACATCTAGGCTCATGGTTGTGACTATATAGCTTATTTTATTTTGTTTGTTATGACCCTGTCTCTCTTAGAAGTGGAATTAATCCATCTTGATTGATACTGGTGCCATGTGTGGTGAGAATTTGGTTATTCCATGTTTTGCATATTAGTCCTGAACTTGCCCTGCATGTTATTGAAGCGAAATAAAAAGTATTGCTTTGTTTAGGAGATGATAATAGGCTTTCTTTGATTTGTCTTGTAAATTTTTAGCCTTTTCAGATATTATATCGCTAGTTAGCCCTTTTGAGTCTAACGTTTTTGTTGATAGCCATATTTTTACCTTGATTTGATTTTGTTGAATCCCTAGCTTTGCACCTTGCTTTCTTGAGCACTATAGCATAGACTTTTTATAATTGTCAAATTTTAAGAAAAGGGATATTTAAGTGGTAAAAAGTTATCAATGATAGCTACATGGTGATGAAAAAATCCACTTTGAAAGAATGTCTCATGGAAAAACAAAGAAGAAAAAACATTTTAAAAAAAAGTGAAATGTTCTTGATAAGATGAGTTTGCTAGTGGAATAATTATTGAAGAGAGGGTTGAAAAAAATAAAGAGAAGAAGATAATGGGTGATGAAGTCTAAAAGTGCAAAGTGCTTAGGAAAGTGTAAGCCACTATTATGTAGTTTTCCTACCTATCCCTTAGACTACGTTACAACCTATTAAAGTCCTATTTGATTCTATTAAAGTATACTTAATTAGTGGATACGTACATAATGGACAAACCTATAGTTCTTTGTGCATACATGTGAATTCTTTATGAGTGTGAGAGTTGTTCTTTAATGCAAAAGTCCTTAGTTTATATTCAATCTTTTAATTGAGTGTGCGGACTATTTTTTCATGTGAGGGCACTTGTTTCATGATAGATAGGTGATGTTATTAACCTCTTTAAGAGATTAGATGAGCAAAACTTAAATTTGATGAGTTAGAGTCCTTCCTTGAGGTTAGGAGATTAAAAGTTTGTATTTATTTGTATAATATCTTGTATAATGATTGAGAAGTATACATGAAAGTGTACATGATATTTCTTTGGATGGCCAAATTGTTTGTATCAACCAAAGCGGTGGTCCTAATTGATTTTTTTATGAGCTTTAGTGGTTGGTCGAGGACGAGCAAAAGTTTAAGTGTGGGGTAGTGATGTGAGGGCAAATATACATATTTTTAGTCATTATTTACCTCATATTTAATACTTTTTTTGAGCATAAATTTTATGAATTGTGCTAAATTATGTATTTTATTTGTAGGATTAAATTGAAGAGCTCAAACGAATTAAAAAGGAAAGATTACAGAAGAAAATTCAAGCAGGTAGCTTACAACAACAACAACAACATACCCAGTGTAATCCCATAAGTGGGGTCTGGGGAGGGTAAAATGTACGCAGACCTTAC
>JAPFFP010000103.1:8936646-8952861 GCA_026153255.1 Solanum medicagineum
AGTAATTAAAAAGAAGGTCAAAAAAAAATTCTATAAAAATTTATTAGGTTAAAAGTAAATTTATTTTTCTTGTTCAACATCCTAGAATTTTCTACTTTTTGATAATCTCATTATATATATATATATATATATATATATATATATAAATTTATTAATTCACGAGCGACACACGTGCAAAACACGTACAATAGACTAGTATATTTAAAAGTACGTGACTATTGGACAAAATTGAAAATAAACTTATTTACTTTAAATAGCTTTAAACATACATATTTAATCAAATGGCAATCCGAAGAAGGTTTCAAGTCGGTCAAAATTGGGTGTCAACATGGAGAAATATCAAAACCCTAACTATAGAGAAATATTCTCTTTTCCCTCCGTAATAACGACAATAAGAGATGGATATGGAGATGGAGATAAAGACAACGACGACGAGCAAAGGACAGGATGAACGAAGGAGAAGGCGATGAAGGCCTTGAAGTTGAAGAAGAAGATGCAAAGAAGAAGTTGGTTCCGGTAGATTTTTTTTACTTTAAAAAAGGAAATGAATGACTTTTGATTTAAAGTACACTCATGGTCCCACAAAAAAGAGATTTATAACTTTTAAAAATTGCATATCACCCCCTATTTAACTTAAATCCTTAATTAGTAAAGTATTTGATTTGTCTTTGATCAAGTTGTCACCTTTTTTTAATTGAGAACTTTTTTGCCACTCCTCTATTAAATTTCTCTTGACGATTGATTTGAGTGAAATTTTCAGCAAAAGAATAGCATGCATTAAATTTTTCTTTTTCAGCCAGATATATTTGTTTGGTTATCTTGGTTGATAAGTTTGTTTAAACCATATTCTTCGACCAAATTTAATTTAGTTTTTTTTTATTTGAAAAGTAAAATAATGAGTAAGTTCTTCGATCACACTCCAAATTACTTTTTATTTTTTTTATTTATAAAGAAGGGGATGGTAATTCTCTGAATTTAGAAAACTACTGCGATTCATCCTTTTTTGTTTCACTTTTTTATTATTTTAATATTGTTTCTATTATATAAGATTATTAATTATTTTAATGTAATACAACATCTAAAAATATATTATTAACAAGTATACTAGTTTCATTCTGAACTAATAATTTTTTTATTTTATTTTTTTAATCTTTTTATCACTTTAAATATGTAATTTATAATTATTTTATTATTATTTATATTATATAAGATCATTAATTACTTCTTTAATATTTATAATTATTTTCTATTCATGATATCTACATTCAACTGTATACCAAAAGACATGATCGAAGCAGATATGGGATATAACATCTAAAAATCTATTATTTGATAAGTATGATACTTTCATCCCGAATAAATAATTTTTCTAATTAACAAATATATTATCAAGGATGAATGTGATCTTAGTGTACCATTTTATAACTTTTCGAAAGCTCCAACTCGAACGAAAAGAAATGCTGGTAGATGATGAAAATCTCCAATTTGAACAATTATTAGCTAGATATAAAAAACAAATTAGGACAGAAACTATTTTAAACTCCGTTATGCATTAACAAAGTATTGGTGGAAAAAACATAATAATCTTGAAATTAAAGTAGTTATATAGTCATTTAAAATAAATTTTATGACGATGTAATTTTTATTATGTAAAATGATTTCACTTTTAATTTGAATTGTTCGTCAATATTTTTAGTATTCAATATTTGTTTGCAATTTTTTTTATTTAGAATAAAACATGATTTTATATTAAATAAAAATTTTGAAAAGATAAAATTTTATATTTTTATGAAAATTATATAGGATGATTATTTGAAAAAAAAAGAATTTATGTGAAATATGAACATAAAGATGAAATCTAAATAACAACATAATATGGAAGAAAAAATTTAGAAAATAAAATAAAATAAATTTAGTTGAACTTAATTACCTTCAAATATTTTCTGTTCTTTATATTTAGAAAGGAAAATAAAGAATGGATCGGAGATGGCAGGGTGAGGAAGACCATAAATAAAACATCACGATGGATTGGTTCTAAAAGGGACTGGGGAGGCAAAATGTTAGGGATCTTAGAATCATGTTATTTTAGCAACTTTTAGAAAAGCATAGTACATAAATATAATTTTTTAACTTTGTTTTAATTTATATTTATATTTTCAATTTTGAATGTGCATAAGGAAATATTCAAACTTGTGTAAAATTGAATAAATGAATATACAAATGAATATACATCTTCTATGTGATATTCTACATGACAACTTGCATGCTACGTGTATTATTGTTCCACATAAGACTCGCTTGCCTACTTGTTCAACTTTATATAAATTTTGATGTCTATTTGTGCACATTTAAAATTAAAAAATATAAATATAAAATAAGATCAATATTAAAAAATTAATTTATGTATTATGGCTAAAAAAACCTTCTCCTGGAAAACAAAGCTAGCTTAGCTTCCTGGACCTACCTATGGGTCCACCTTATGCCTTCTTAACTAGATCATTCAGTGGTCCACTTCATAGGTGGATCCAACATTCAAAGTTTACGGATTGCCAACTATTTTAATTACATTTTTTTTTTAATTGTATGTGCCGTTAGAAATCAAATCCTTATAAAAAAGGAGAACAAAGCTCGTGTTTATAGCTAAATTAAGATACTAATTTGTTAATGAGTTCTCAACAAACATTTCATATATATATACACACACAGTCACAGATTTATAATTCAAGTTAAGACTTCCATGTGGTACTTGTCGATTTGCTCATGACTCTTTCATGATCTTGCAAATACAAGTAAGCCTTTAACTCTTGATTGCCAAGGGAACGCAAGATTGAAAAAGACAAAGAGAGCTTTGAAAAAAGGCTTGTATATTGCTCGGAAGAATGCTTACAATTTTTGGATGGTTAGCAAGTGGAATGATCCCCTCTATTTATACTTCCTACATAGGGTCAAAATGCAAATAATATCTACATTACAAGTCCTTCTATATTTACACTTTAGTCTCTTCTCTAGAATTCTCTACATAAATCTACAAAAGTCTAGAGAAGGCTAAAGACTACAAGAATAGTCTACAGTGATCTAGCCTCTTCCGTAAACCACTCCAAGGCTCTAGATTTTTTCCCCTGTACAAGAATAAGTGGTGGATCATGGCACTCTCCCCCACCTGATGTGGCGACGATCGCAGCGCACTGCTGCTGCTGCAAGAGCTCCCACACCTTGTCCTTAATTGCCACAAGTCTTCATATTGGCCTTTCCAGTGCACAAGGAACATCGCAGTAGCAGGCTGTCCCTGTTTCCGCTTGGCCTTGTAGTTTATGATAGCTTCTATGTCCCTATCATGCAACGCAGTAGCTGTGATAGGCGCCCGACTCAACTGTCCTAGGCTAGGTTTATCCTTATCCTCGTGGTACTTCTTGAGGACGCTGGTATGAAAGACAGGATGGACCTTCAAAGATGGTGGTAGCTTTAGTTGGTGTGAGATCTTTCCCACCTTGGCAATGATCCTAAACGGGTCCTCGTACTTTCGTACCAAGTTTTGATGTACGCCTCGTATTGCCTTGAATTGCCTTGGGTTGAATCTTACCAAGACTAAGTCTCCAACTTTGTAATCCGTGGGGCGACGCTTATGGTTGGCAAATTTCTTCATCTTCTTGGCCTCCTTGTCTAAGTAGGACTTAGCGGTGTCTAGTTGCTACTCAAAGCCCTTGGCCATATGATATGCATCTAAACTCTTGCCCTCTAATATGGGCGGTAGTGAATAAGGAGTTTGAGGCTGTTGGCCTGTGGCTAGCTCGAATGGTGTCTTTCCGGTGGCTTCGCTCCTCTGCAAGTTATATGAGAATTGGGCCACATCAAGATACTTTGCTCAATCCTTTTGGTGAGAGCTCATGAAGTGCATAAGGTAGCACTCCAATAAGGCATTAACCCTTTCTACCTGGCCATCTGTATGTGGATGGATACTGGTGGAGAAGTGCAGCTCCATGCCAAGTATCTCGAATAACTCTCTCCAGAAGTTTCTAGTGAAGCACGGGTCCCGGACACTTATTATAAGCCTCGGCAACCCTCAATACTTTACTACGTTCTTGAAGAACAGTTGGGCAGCCTCCTTGGCAATACATCTGGCTGTGGTAGGCATGAAGCTGGTATATTGGAAAATCGGTCCACCATAACCATTATTGTTCCATACCCGTCGGGCTTTGGGAGACAAGTGATAAAGTCTATAGTAATGCTTTCCCATAGACGCTCGGCTACTGACAACAGTTCCAAAAGTCCTCCAGGTTGACGTTGCTCTGTCTTTTCTTGCTGGCACACAAGACAAGTTTGTACATAGCATTATATGTTGTCCCGCATGCGTGGCCTATAATATATTACCTCAACAAGAACCCTCATGCGGCGCTGCGCCGTATGTCCGGCCCATAATGTATCGTGACTCTTCTTCATGATCTACCGCCTAATGTTTCCATATTTCGGCACGTAGACCCTTCATGTGGTGGTAAACAGGAGACCATCTTCCATCCAGAAGCATCTTGTTTTGCCTTGGGATGCCAACTCTATGAACTTCTTTGCTTCTGGGTCGTGCTGTAAGCCCTCCTTGAAAGCTTCACGTATGTCACATTGGGCTATAGTGATGGCAGCCCGTTCAACCTTCCTGCTTAAGGCATCTACCATGACATTTCCTCTTCTTGGCTTATACTCTAGCTTGTAGTCAAATTCAGCTAGAAAGTCCTGCCACCTAGTCTGCTTTGGTATGAGTTTCTTTTGGGACATGAAGTAGCTAGTGGCAACATTATCGGTCTTGACCACAAACTTAGATCCAAGTAAGTAAGTCTCTATGTGCGTAGGCAATTCACTATGGAGGTCATCTCTTTTTCTTGCACGGTGCACCGCTTTTCGGTCTCATTCAGCTTGCGACTTTTAAAGACAATAAGGTGTCTCTCTTGCAATAGTACAACCCCGATAGCATCGCTCGAGGCGTTAGTATGTACCTCAAATTTTTGGAGAAGTCAGGTAGTGCGAGAACCGACTCCTCCGATACAACAACTTTCAAGCCTTCAAAAGCCTTCTGGCATTCCTTGCTCCAAACCCACAACTTATTTTTCTTTAGCAACTCGGTGAGTGGAGAGACTTTTGAAGGTAGCCACTTATAAAATGTCGGTAGTAATTAACAAGCCCAAGCAATGATCTCAGCCCCATTACCTTTGTAGGTGTCTCCCATTCCTTGATGGCTCGCACCTTTGCTTTATCCATACATAGCTAGACTTGGCTTATAATATGACCTAAGAAGTGGACCTTATGTTGGGCGAACTCGCACTTGTCCACTTTATGTATAACTCATTTTCCCGCAGGACTTGGGACACTTTCTTCAGATGCTGCACGTGTTCCTCCAAGGTGTTGCTATAGATGACTATGTCATCCAGGTACACCACTACAAATTCATCCAAGTAAGGATGAAAGATCTTGTTCATTAGTGTGCAGAAGGTAGAGGGTGCATTGGTTAAGCCGAAGGGCATCACCAACCACTTAAAGGCTCCATATCTCGTCACGCAGGTCATCTTCGGCTCGTCCCCTTCTGCAATTCGTACCTGGTAGTAACCCTTTCTAAGATCCACCTTGGTGAAGTTCTTGTCTTGTCCAAGTCTATCGAACAAGTCTGCGATGAACGGATAGGGTATTAGTTCTTCACAGTCACCTTGTTCAGCTCCCAATAGTCTATGCAAAGGTGCAATGATCCATCCTTCTTTTTTTGGAACAATACTAGCACTCCATAAGGTTCCTTGAATGAATGAACGAGGCCAACTTCTAGGACATCCTTCAGTTTCTTCCTCAACTCTTCAAATTGCGGTGGCGCCATGCGGTAAGGTGGGTAGGCGGTTGGTCTAGTTCCTGGCTCCAGCTCTATCTTGTGATCAACCTCACGCTTTGGAGGTAAGTGTGTTTTGGCAGCTCGTCCAGCATCACATCTTTGTTTTCTTCTAACACTTCCTTGATGCAAAGTGGCAAGGTTTCCTTAGCACAATCTTTTTCACTCGAACTCATGATGGTGGCTAGATATGTTGGCTCCCCCTTCTTCAGGCCCTTCAAAATCTGCATGGCCAATAAATGGACAGTGCCTTTTCATTTTGGTATCTTGACCAAGGGTACCATGCAAGACCGTTCTTGATTCATTACATGCATGCGTTGGAGGTAGGGGTCGATCATGGTGTGGTACTGTCGAAAGAATTCTTGACTAAGCATGATATCGAAAATGTCCAAAAGGGCAACGGTAAAGTTAGTTTTACCTTGCAACTTTCCAAGGGTTGTGTACACTTTGTTTGCTACTCCACATACATGAGTTGGTGGGGGTATTAACTATCTTAAGGCATGTGTCGCTCGGATTATAGCTCAACCCCAGCCTTATTACAGCTGCCTTGGTCATAACGTTGGCCTCCGCTGCTGTGTATATCGTGGCATGCATTGGTTTTCCATTTAGGGTCACGTCCACATATTGTGTTGTGTAAGCCTTCTCCTTTCCACCTGGCCTGGCATAGGCGGCATATAACCTGATCATGCCCACCTGGGTGGTGCCCGAGCTTTGCCCTTGGTCCTATGACTTCTTCTTCTTATGCTCCTGCAGTATGGCCCATTCATTTGTGGCTACCTAGCATAGCCATGTGGGCCTCCCCAAATATAGTTGTCGCTTCTTTTGGATGACTGCTTCTTCTATTCTGTATATCCCTAACGTCCGAACTTCTTTCCGTTAGCCTAATCTTGTCCTTTAGGTGGGTTCTGCTCCTTGCCCTTTCCATGGTCTCCCCCACCTTTGGCATGGCTACTATTCGACTCCTTAGACTTGCCTTTGTCGTGCTTGAAGCGGTTAGGGCCTTGGCTTGGGTGGTGGCTTCATCAATGGTGGATATTTGTCTTCGCTCCAGATCCATCCTTGCCCAGTTCTGCAAGCCTTGCATGAAGTGGAACATCATATCTTCATCTGTGAGGTTGGGAATCTAAAATGTGAGAGTAATAAACTCTTTTATATATGCCCCTATGTTGCCGGTCTACTTCAGTTCCCTGACTTAAGCTTGGCCTCATAGACGATATTGTTTGAGAAGATGGCCTTCTTGAATTCAGTCTTCAACTGCTCCACTGTGGTTATGGCGCATAGCTTCTTCCCATCTCGGATTCCTTACGCTTCCACCATAACATAGCCATCTTTGTCAAGTATAGTATGTTCGTGTTAATTTTTTTTTTGTTCCTCTTCAATTAGTTACACTTGAAGTAATTCTCCAAGTGCCATAAGATGTTTTCCACCTCCTACGCGTTGCCGCACGTCTTTTAAGACAGGTGGCTTGGAAGCCTCGATCTTGTCCGCTCTTTCTCGGGCAGTTGTAGAATATCTCCCTTCTTCTACGTCTTCCTCGAGTGTTTTCCCTCTAGCATTCATGGCTTCCATCATGTCCATGAATCCACCCACCAAGGAAGCAACTCGGCACTCTAAGAAAGTGATTGCTTCTTTCACCTCGACCTCAGCTGCCTTACGCCCGTCCAAGTTTTTGTGAATGTTGTCATTTTCGTCGAGGGTGAACTCCTCTAAGGTCTTGAACTTGCTGTTCAACTCGTTCAAGCGTTTGCCAAGGATCTCCAGTGCTTGAAGGGCAACATCCACACTTATGATCCACTCTTGCTAGGTGTGACGTTTGTGTGCTCCTTGCCACGCTGTTGCTTCCCTAGCACATGCAAATGTACGTGGTCAACCCATGTAATATAGTGGTTCTTTTTAGAAATTGAATGTCAAACCCAAAAGACTTGTTGATTAATTATTTACTAAGTTATATTAATTCTAATTATTTATTTAAGTGCTGAACAATTAACCAAAAGAGATGTTTTTACACAATCAATGAATGAATCGATCTAAGATTATCGTTTAGCTAATAATCATGTTTAGCCTCAATTTCATCAAATTATTTGATTATCTAGTTGCTGATTCACAGGGTTAAAATTACATGAACTGTAACACCCCGTAAACTTATCAAAATGCCCCTAAAACGTAATTGTGCACGCAACGGTCTTCCAAAGCTCAGTTTGGAAATTCGAGACTGGATTTGTGATTAGTACGGAAAATCAAAGGGAAAAATGATCTCGAACTGATTTAAGAGCGACCGGAGTTAAAAATAAATTTTGTTAATTAATTTGAAAATAGTGTCTGTCTGCGCCCATGGCGCGACGCAGAGGGGGTGTGGAGTAACACTTTGTTGTTTTTTAAAAATTTTGACGGGAATTCAAAATTCTGAAAAATGCAAACATATACTGGTTCACGCCGCTGGCGCGTCACGGACCAGTATGCAAGATTTCAAAATTTTTCTTTTAATTCGATAAGAACCTTTTGGTTATTCCCCACCCTATCCTAGGTCCTAAAACGTGTTTAAAGGGGTCGTTTATATCGATTGAAGGTTCCAAAAACTCAATTTCTCTTTAAGTTCTATATAAGAAGACTTAGAGAGGGAGATAGAAAGCTCTGGGGGTGAGAGTTTGAGTTCAAGTTCTGGAAGAAGAGTCGGTAATTAGCCATCGCAGGTATGTAAAGGCTACCTAAAACATAAGATTATTCTCCCATGTGCCCCCATGATTGAATTAGGTTGATAGTTGATAGATGATGGGTTTATGTTACGATTTCTTGAATGCTATCTTGAGAATTACTATTAATTTACATGTATTATTTTCGTAAGTAAATGACCATCATAACTTTAATTATGTATTCAACTGATTTATTGAGCTATTGTGTAAATTATGCATGTTTAATTGTTAAAGAATCCAATAATGAAGCTAGGGGTTGATGTCTAGATCCCGAATGTCGTATGTATGCATGATTGATGTGGTCTGGGTCTTGATCTAAGTGAATACCGATGATAATGTTGCTGAAATTAATGGAGTGTGAGTCTCATAGAGTCTTTAAGAGGTCAGACATGAGTTTTAAAGAATGATCATAATATTCCTGAGTTGAGAGATGATGTCTTGTCAAAAAGAGAATAAACGATGAAAAAACTTTGATGTTGATGTTTCTGAGCATGTTGAGTCCTGGAAGGAGTATTGAGCATTGAAAAATGGATGAGAGTGAGTCCTACTCGCACTCATTAACTACATGGCCAGCATAGCAGAGGACTGGACTGTGAGAACAAATGTTTCCTTAGTCCCAAAGAGGACTTGATATTACCATAAACCCTTGATGTACGCCCTTTCACCCCGGCATGGTACTGGGCGGATGATGTAATGACATCACTTTGTTGTACCATTATCGGCTCATAGGTGATGGGTGTAGGTTCAAGAAACTCTCAGATAGGTCCCATGTTGATAGTACTCTGAGTTGATGACTGTTTGATGTCTTGATGGATAGTGAGGTGATAGAGTCCTATTTCCTACTCTGAGTTGAGGATGGGTGGTTGATGAACTGAAGATATTGTATACTGTTTATTTTAGCCTGTTTTACTTAAAGAATATTACACGTACTAATGTCCCTTTGGCGCTGCATCATTTTATGATGTAGATTCTGTAGACAGGGGACTTCAGCAGACGAACCGTTGAGGTCTAGAGCTTCATGATCAAGACATGGTGAGTCCTCCCTTGCTTTTTGGTGACATATTTATCTTTCATTTATTTCGAGTTATTTCATTGGACTATGGAAGTCATGGCCTGTCACGATACCTTTTTAGAAGTTAGTTGTAGAGGCTTCATAGACATGGATAGTAGTTGATGTTGGGATTGTTTCCTCATTCTCTTATTATTATTGAGTTGTTCTTTTATTTCGTATTCTTTATGATGGATTGAGCTAATAGCCCACTGATAGTTAGTTATTACTTCATTGTATTCCACCATTGAATTGATTGAGTGAATGCAATGATACTAGGTGGTTCGCTTGGGGGCTAGCAATGTCTCCGAGTGCCAGGTAACGTAGGGTATCCTACCGGGGCGTGAAAAATTTGGTATCAGAGCCCAGAGTTTAAGTGTCTTAGGCAGTTTATGAAGTCGTGTCTAGTAGAGCCTTGTTTAAAGGTGTGTTGTGCACCACACTTCATAAGCGGGAGGCTATAGGACATTAGGAAGTGTTACCCTTCTTCTATGATCTGGATTTATGCAATAGAGTTTAACCTTATGGAAATCCTATTCTAACTCGTGCATTATACGTTTACAGAAAATTCCACCAAAGAGGACAGCCACATAGAGAGATGCCATACCCCCGGCTGCTAAGAACATCCAACTTGAGGTCCCGATTCAGCCAGAGGCTAGGAGATAAGGACGCCCCACCAGGACTTCTAAGGTCCCAATGGTGCCCCCTGCTTAGCCCCAGCCAACTCCCAGCATAGAAGCATAGTTTAGGGGAGCTATCACCATGTTAACACAGTTGGTGGCCTCCCAAGGTAACAACCGAGGTTTGCAAGCTCTGAGCTCTAGCTCACAGGAGCCCTCAGCTACCACCAGACTTAGAGACTTCTTGAGCATGAACCTGTCAGTGTATACGAGATCTAAGGTTGAGGAGGACCCGCATAACTATATTGACGAAATGTACAAGGTCCTGAAAGCGATGCATGCTAATGAGCTTGAGGGAGTGGAGCTTTCTTCCTACCAATTGAAGGACATTGCTAATGTGTGGTACAATCAGCGCGAGAAAGGGTAGGGGCGAGAATTTGGAGCTTGCAGCATGGGAGGAGTTTGAGACTGCCTTCCTTGACCACTTTTGTCCTCAAGAGTTGAGGGAGGCAAAAGTGGATGAGTTCATGAACCTGAAGCAAGGAGGAATGATAGTGAAATAGTACAATCTCAAGTTTACTAAGTTGTCCAGGTATGCTCCGGAGATGGTCCAAGATATGAGGGCTAGGATGAGAAAGTTTGTGTCTGGTCTGGGCAGACATGTGCAGAAGGAGTGTAAGGCAGCCTTGTTGATTCCCAGGATGGACATCTCCAGAATTATGGTGTATTCCTAACAGACAGAGGAGGACAAGAAGAGAGATAGAGAGGAGCAGATGAATAGAAGGGAAATGTACGCAGGGCATGATCCTAGCTAGTAGACACAGAATAAGGGCGACAAGTCCTATTTCCAAAAGAGATCATCTTATTATGCACCTTCTGTAGCGAGTGTGCCCGTTCAGCCAAACAGGTATGATCAGAAGTCTTAGGGGTTCCAGAATTTTCGGGCTCAGGGGGCCCAATCTCAGGCCAGTGTGACTTAAGGCCCGAAGGGAAAGCCACCCTGTGGCAATTATTGGAAGCTCCATCTGGGTGGGTGCCGTCTGGGAATGGATACTTGTTTCCTATGTGGACAGGCGGGTCACTTCCAGCATAAGTTCCTGAAGAGGAACGAGGTGAATAAAGCAACAGGGCACAGTATGCCCCCAGCTGGCAGTTAGTAGAAAGAAAATACTACATGTATAAGAGGCGGGACGAACCACCTTTATGCTATGGCTAATCGACAGGATTAGGAGGTTGCGCCAAATATTGTCATGGGTATGCTTCAAGCTTTACCTTTGATTGTTATGCGTTGCTTGATCTGGGTGTCACTTTATCTTTTGTGACTCCTTATGTAGCTAGTAAGTTTGGGGTTCTTCCAGAGTGTTTTCTTGAACCTTTTGATGTTTCTACCCCAATTGGTGAAGTCTATCTTAGCTGAGAGGGTTTACTTAAATTGTGTAGTATCCATCTATCATAGAGATACCTTAGCTAACTTGGCAGAATTGGAGATGGTTGATTTTGATATGACACTTGGCATGGATTGGCTTCACGCTTGTTATGCTTTTTTTGACTATAGAACCTGAATTGTTAAGTTCCAATTTCCTAATGAGCCTATTCTAAAGGAGAAAGGGAGTTTTGTTGCACCTAAGGGCAAATTTATTTCTTATCTTAGAGCCCGCAAGTTGATTTCCAAGGGTTATATTTACCACCTCGTGCGAGTCAAGTTTGATGATGTTAAATCTTCTACTCTTGAGTCAGTCCCAATTGTGAATGAGTTCCCTGAGATGTTCCCTGATGATATACCTGGAGTCCCTCCTGATAGGGAGATCGATTTCAGGATTAATGTCCTTCCCGAGACCAAACCCATTTCAGTTCCACCTTATAGAATGGCCCCGCCAGAGTTGAAGGAATTGAAAGAACAATTGAAAGACTTGTTAGAGAAAGGTTTCATAAGGCCTAGTGTCTCACCTTCGGGTGCTCCGGTACTATTCGTGCATAAGAAAGATGGATCTCTCAGAATATGTATAGATTACCGATAACTGAACAAGGTCACAATAAAGAATAAGTATCCTCTTCCAAGATAGATAATCTATTTGACCAACTCCAGGGTGCTACTTATTTCTCCAAGATAGACCTCCAGTCGGGTTACCATCAGTTAAAGGTGAGGGAAAGGATATTCCAAAGACAACCTTTAGGACACGGTATGTCCACTTTAAGTTCTTGGTCATGTCCTTCGGGTTGACAAATGCACCTGCAGCTTTCATGGATTTGATGAACAGGGTATTTAGATTGTACCTTCACAAGTTCGTGATCGTGTTCATTAATGATATTTTGGTGTATTCTAAGGGTAAATATGAGCATGCTAATCATCTCATAGTGGTTTTACAAACATTCAAAGACCATAAGTTGTATGGAAAATTCTCGAAGTATGAGTTTTGGCTCAAGTCCATGGCTTTCTTAGGCCATATTGTTTCTGGAGATGGTAGTCAGGTGGATACCCAAAAGACTGAGGTGGTTAAGGACTGGCCTAGACCAACTTCTCTGACGGAAATAAGGAGTTTCTTGGGTTTGGCAGGGTACTACCGTAGATTTTAAAGGGCTTCTCTTCTTTGTCAGCACCATTGACTAAGCTAACTCAGAAGAAAGCCAAATTTCAATGGTTTGAGGAATAAGAAAAGAGTTTCCAAGAGTTGAAGACTAGATTGGCTATAACCCTAGTGTTGATTTTGCCTAACGGGACGGGAGACTTCATGATATACTGTGATGAATCAAAAGTTGGATTAGGTTGTGTACTTATGCAGAGAGGGAAGGTGATAGCTTATGCTTCTAGACAACTTAAGATCCATGAGAAGAATTATCCGACTCATGATCTCGAGTTGACAACAGTGGTATTCGCACTTAAGATTTGGCGTCACTATCTGTATGAAGTGCATATAGACATGTTCATTGACCACAACAGTTTGCAGTACGTGTTCAGCCAGAAAGAGCTTAACCTGCGATAGAGGAGATGGATGGAGCTTCTAAAGGATTATGATATGAGCATTCTCTACCACCCAGGTAAAGCTAACATTGTTTTTGATGCCCTTAGCAGGATGTCTATGGGTAGCACTGCCTATGTGGAGGAGGGAAAGAGAGAACTAGCTAAGAAAGTCCATAGATTAGCTCGATTGGGAGTGCAACTCGAAGAAAACAATGAAGGCAAGGTCAATGTTCAAAATGGGTCTGCTTCATCCTTAGTGTCAGAAGTGAAGGAGAATCAAGACCAATACCCTATTTTGTTCCTATTGAAAGAAGCTGTTCACAAGAAGAAGGTGATGGTTTTCTCCAAAGGGGGAGATGGGGTGTTGAGATACTAGGGTAGATTATGTGTGCCCGATGTTGAGGGGTTCAAGATAGGATCATGGCTAAAGCTCATAGTTCCAGATATTTTATTCATCCTGGTTCCACCAAGATGTACCACGACTTGATAGAAGTCTACTGGTGGAATGGAATGAAGAGAGACATTGTGGATTTCGTCTCCAAATGTCCCAATTGTCAACAGGTTAAGGTTGAACATTAAAGACCACGTGGGTTGGCTCAGAATTTTAAAATTCCAGAATGGAAGTAGGAGATGATCAACGTGGATTTCATCACTGGCTTACCAAGAACCTGAAAGTAACATGATTCAATATGGGGGATTGTTCATAGGATGACGAAATCAGCCCATTTTTTGGCAGTCAAGACAACTAATACAACTGAGGAGTATGCCAGACTGTATATTCGTGAGATTGTGAGGTTATATGGAGTTCCCTTGTCCATCATATCGGACAGCGCAATTCACCCCTCAATTTTAAAGGTCTTTTCAGAAAGGATTGGGTACGAAAGTACATCTGAGCACAACGTTTTACCCTCAGTCATATGGACAGGCAGAGCGTACCATCCAGACTTTGGAAGATATGTTGAGAGCTTACGTCATCAACTTCAAGGGTAATTGGGACGACGACCTACCATTGATTGAGTTTGCGTACAACAATAGATACCATGCTAGCATTCAGTTGGCCCCTTTTGAGGCACGTTACAAGAGGAGATGTAGATCATCAATTGGCTAGTTTGAGGTTGGTGAAACTGATTTGATCAGACTTGATGTTGTCCACCAGTCTTTGGAGAACGTGAAAGTTATCAGATAGAGGTTGAAGACAGCACAGAGTCATCAAAAGTCTTACACAAACATAAGGAGAAAAGACTTGGAGTTTGAGGTGGATGACTGGGTGTACTTGAACGTATAACCCATGAAGGGTGTCATGAGGTTTGGTAAGAGAGAAAAGTTGCGTCCACGTTATATCGGACCATACCAGATTGTGAGGAGGATTTGGCAGGTAGCTTATGATCTAGATTTGCCTTCCCAGCTAGATGGAGTCCATCCGGTGTTTCACGTTTCATTGTTAAAGAAGTGTTTGGGAGATCCTACCTTAGCAATTCCTATTAAGAGTACAGGATTGAAGGATAGTCTATCTTATGCAGAAATTTCTGTCCAAATCCTTGATCGACAAGTTCGTAAGCTGAGGTATAAAGAGATAGCCTCCGTCAAAGTTCTATGGAGGAATCAATTTGTTGCGGAAGCTACGTGGGAAGTTGAGCAAGCGATGAACTCAAATACCTGCATCTATTCATGTCAAATGACAATGATATTGAAGGTAAAGTCCCTACCCTTAATACTATTAAAGTTGTATTCTTGAATTTGATGCATTGAGTCTAGTTCCTGAGTCTAAGACAGAGATAGATAAGTGATGGATAGTTGGGAGTTCGAGAGTTCCCGAGTGAGGAATAAGATGAGTTTTGAGGCTACTCGTGTTTCTATTCGATATTTACTCATCATTCGAGGACGAATCATTCCAAGGGGAAGATGATGTAACACCCCGTAAAATTATCGAAAGCCCCTAAAACGTAATCGTGTGAACAACGTGTCTTCCAAATCTTCGATCGGGAATCCAAAACCAGATTTGCGATCAGCGCAGAAAATTAAATGGGAAAATATTCTTGACCAGATTTAAGAGCAACTAGAGAGAAAAATAGTTTTGCTTATTAATGTGAAAATAGTGTTTGTTTGCGCCCCTGATATGACGCGGAGGGGGCGCGGAGTAACACTTTGTTGTTTTTCTAAAATTTTTATGGGAATTCGAAATTCTGAAAAAATGTGAAAATACACTGGTTCGCCCCCCTGGCGCGTTGTGGACCACTATGCAAGATTTCAAAATTTTTCTTTCAATTCGGGAAGGGCATTTTGGTCATTTCCCACCCTGTCCTAGGTCCTACAATGTGTTTAAAGGGGTCGTTTATATCAATTAAGGGTTCCAAAAACCCAATTTCTCTTTAAGTTCTATGTAAGAAGACTTGGAGAGGGGAGACAAAAATCTCTGAGGGTTGAAGGTTTGAGTTCAAATTCTGGAAGAAAAGTAGGTAATTCATCATCCCAGGTATGTAAAGTCTACCCAGGACATATGATTGTTCTCCCATGTGCCCCCATCATTGAATTAGGTTGATAGTTGATAGTTGATGGATTTATGTTACAACTTCTTGAATGTTATCTTGAGAATTACTATTATTCTACATGTATTTTCGTAAGTAGATGGCCATCATAAATTTAATTATGTATTCAACTAATTTATTGAGCTGTAGTGTATACTATGCTTGTTTAATTGTTAAAGAATCCATGAACGAAGCTAGGGGTTGATGTCTAGAGCCCGTATGTCATATTTATGCATAATTGATGTGGTTTGGGTCTTGATCTAAGTGAATACCAATGATAATATTGCTGAAGTTAATGGAGTATGACTCCCTTAGAGTCTTTAAGAGGTCAGACATGAGTTTTAAAGAATGATCATAATATTCCTTAGTTGACAGATGATGATATGAGATGATGTCTTGTCCAAAAGAGATAAAAAGATAAGAAAACTTTAATGTCGATATTTGTTAGACCCCGTAAATTAATTAAGTCGAAGTAAGTTCACGGTGCTTAATTGTGGTCGGAGGGTACATTTAAAT
>JAPFFP010000103.1:8961729-8988416 GCA_026153255.1 Solanum medicagineum
TTCTATTTTAATCCAATTAAGGACTTCCGACTTCAACTTAATTATACCCGCCAAATTCACTTGATTCCATAATCACGGACCATAAGTTTATTTAAGTTTAAAAATATACTACGTCCACAATTAAATTCCCAAATGGGCAATTGACCTCCACTTAGCTAATTTCGTGGTCTAACAAAAACATGCAAAATGAAGAGAATTGATTAATACATACATATACCCATTCCAAGAATTGTAATTTACCCATGTTTACTTTGCTAGTTTTTCATGGTTCCCACAACTCTATTTGTGAATTTATCTACTCATGTTATGGGTAGATGAAGAAATTATGAATTGAGAAAATATAATTAAACACTTACCTACTTGAATCCATATCAAGCAAATCCATGAAGAATGAGAAAACACAAGCTTCAAGATCAAATTTACCCACAAGTATTTTCTCATGATCTTCTCTCTCAAGTATTGGGTTCTCCAAGTGTAAACCCTAAAAATATTGAATAATGACATCCTCTCTCGTACAATATTTGAAAAATAACCTAGAAGTACTATTTATAGTAATTACAATTAAATTAAAAATAAAATAGAAAAATTGGTCTGCGGACTCTGTGAAAAGTCGTAGTCTAGAGTCATAGTCGGGGTCTCATAATCAGCTCCTGGAATTTTGGACTTCTCTTTTATAACATCACTTTACGACTCATAAAATGATCCATGACTCAGTTTGCATGTTCATAGGCTTTAGTTTCATCATTTTGTCCTTACTAGAAATCTTCATGAAACCCGTGAATACGATTCGGAGAATGCTCTATGACTCGTATGCGTGTCTCGTTGAGCTGATCTTCAGAATTCATCCTTTATTGAAATTTGTCACGAAACTGCCTCTACGATTCATAGAATACTCTATGATCTGTAGGAAGTCTCGTAAATCACCAAAAACCAGTACTTGCAAATCTAAACACAAAAACACATAAAACCCATATATTGCATTGAAAACACATAAAATCCTAAATTTTAAGCATAAATAATGTTGTATTTTGACAACACGTCAATATCTCCAGCATAAATCAGAAAATCAAGTCTCATTTTGTTGCTCTCAAACAGCTTGGGCAACAATTTGGTCTATGTCAACTCAACTCAACTAGCGCCAGAGAAGTGCACTGCCAAGCAACACAGTTTAGAATCCAAACAATGAGGAGCAGTAGATGGCGGTTACAACTAAAGATGCATATCATTACACATCCTTGGTCATGGAAGCAATTAAAATGACAATAAGAGAAGATATATAAAAAGGGAAAAAGGGGCTACGGGACATCTTTGGTACCATAACAACAATAAGTAAGAGAGTCAAAGATCATAGCATGATTACACCATATGTCTAACAACACCTCTACTACATAGATAAGAGCGAGGCCAAGACAAGCAACTGGGCTCACCCTCATGGTCATAAGTATACAGTAAATGAAAGAAAGTCTTAAAACATAACATGAGAGAATAGTCATTGTCCCAGGAATGGAGGACTCACCAAAGGCTAACTTGAACGATCCGTCTAGCCACGAGAAGAATCAATTGGAGCTCTGATTCCTACATGGTAACATCATGTAGGCATAGTGTATGCGTTAGTACATTTGACTGTACGAAGTACGTGGGATACAATGCAACAAGAGATAGATATCATAATCACAATGCATAATAATAATAACCAATGAATAGCATAACAACAATATGACATGCATGAATGATGTGTGAATTAAAACATCCTTACAATTCATTCAACTCATATAGATCATAATACATGAGTGTGGGAAGAGACCTCAACCAATATAATATAAGACCGAGCGAGCTACAACACAGAATCCTGATGTCAACCTTACACCGGAAGAAAAGGGGAAGTTACTTGCCAAGGTAAACCTCCTAATGCCTAAGTGGATCTACTAAGCCTTTTGTGAACCAGCTACTCACCTCTAGTTCTTAGACTCGAGTACTCCCTACAAGCTCGGACTCGGGTACTCGCCTCTTAGAGATTTGGGGACTCGCCTCTAATCCCTTTACCTTGGTGGCACACAGTTCTAGGAGTTGGATACTCGCCTCTAGTCCACTCAGTGCTAACTCTAATCCCACAGAATATATATAACATAATCATACTTCAATAAATTGCAATAAACATAGAGATATGGCAAGAGTAGCTCTTAACATCATTGACCTCATGTGGTGGTCTTAACTTCAATCATAAGAATAGGTCATCATCAACATTATCCTTTCTTTATCATTAAACATCAAAGGCTCACAACTGGTATAATCTTAGAAAAGGGGCATAAACCAGCCCTACAACATCATCAACATTTTCATGAATTAAACACATCTTTAGAAAGCTCATAATCATCATAGGGTCATTTGAATCATGACTCAACCAATAGATCATCAAAACTTAAAGAATCCTTAAAAAGGCATTTTATCAAACACTTGGAGGGTGTATAATGCTAGTGTAAAATAATGCAATTCAAGATGAAATCATGCAAGAAAATCCATTGTAAAACCATCAATCAACACCTTGCAACACCCTCAAGCAATATACATCAAAATCACTCATCAAATCTTACATTAGATCCAATATTTATAGCTCAAAACATGCTAAAACAATCATACTTTCATAAACCCCAAATCACTGTGCAATGAAATATATAATAATCAAGACCTATAAGAAAATCAATATTTAGATCATGCAATTTATGTAAAGAGGAGGCTTAGGCACCATGGATGGAAGGGCCCAATGGTTCAACACCAAATACCTTAGCTTTTAGATAAACCTTGAAGAAGATTGGAGATGGAGACTTGAAGCTTGAGGAAATTCCTTAGATCAGGACGAGGGTTTTGGGACTTGAATCTTGAGAGAAATATTAGTGTAAGTGTTTGAGTGAGTATTGGAGAATGTTTAGAATGATATGAGGGTGAAATAAGGCTAAGTATAGGTATTTTCATGGTTGAGAACACTTAGGCCAAAGACTTAAAATTCTTAATACGAATTAAAAAACCATTCACAAAAATAGACAGAGTCACGTCTCGGAGGCAACGCGATTTTGCCTTTGGAATTTGCATTTTTGAAATTTTGACTTTTGATACGGTTTCTCTAAAAATCGGGGTTAGACCCTTCACTCCTTAATTTTGACCCCCTGAACAAGAATATGAAGTCAGATTTTTGAAATAACAAACGGATTGTTAGATATATGAAATTTAAAATTTTGGGCATTTCGAGGAATATTTTCGGGCACTTGTGGGGTCATTTCAAAAATTAAGATTTCATTTAAGAACTCTAAGGCTATATTCTCTAAATTCATCATAAACAATACACATTTCCACCCTAAAATTTATTCATAATCACATAAGAATTTAATAGAAAGGACAAGAATAATTACTTTAAAGATTTGAAATGAAAATCATAATTTTTCTTCTATTTGTTTTCTTTCTTTTTCTTGCCCTATTTCTTTTCTTTCCTCTGTTTCTGCTTCCTTGTGTTTTCTGTATTCTTTTTCTTTGGTTTCTAGTGTTAGGGGCATTCTGCCCCTTTATTATTTTTCTTTTTTCTTGATTCGTTCTTCTTCTTCTTTTTTAAATTTAAATATATATTAAAAGTAATAAATACTACTAACCTATTTTTCATAATATGGGATAAATTGTATAGGATATTAACTAAATTATTATTCTAGTCCATCAACTAATTTAATTATCTAAAATTATCCCTCAACTAAATAACTGTAGTTATTGAATAGTCCAAAATTCCCATTAAAAATTGGGGAATTCTCATAAATAGACTACACTTGAAACTTAATATAATCAAATAGCTATATTTTACATAATTACATAGTATAATCTCGGCAATGTGACCTGGAGGGGAGGATAGAGGCGAGCGAGATCGAGATAGGGAGGAGAAGTGTGAATTATGTATGTATATTTGTCAAATTGTTTGTGTATAGTTATCAGATAATTGTATATGTGTAACTAATATACGTATGTATTTGTATATCTTGAAAGCAAGTTTGGGAAAGGAAGGAGAGAGTTGAGCGAGATCGAGAGAGAGGGGAGAGAGGTGAGTGAGGGAGGGCAGAGAGTGGAGTGAGGCGCATTTTATAAGTATATCTATCGAATTGACTCTATATATATATGTCAAAATAATTGCATATATATATACATAGTTTGTATACATATGTAATTGTGTATCTGGCAAGAAATTGCAGAGAGAGAGAGAGAGAGAAACGCCCCAAAAATGTGTTTCGAAAATTTCTATAATCCTATTTTTATATATCTCAAACTCCATGCATGATATCAAAAATCCGACTTCATATTCTCGATGAGGAGGTAAAATTGAGTGGAAAATGGGTATAACCTAAATTTTAGAGGAACCACAGCGAAAAATTATTTTCGTTAATTTTTTATTTCCAGTGGCCATCCACGCCCTGTCCACGAAGAGCCAAGGGTGCAAATTAGGGTTGGAAGGTGGTTCACGCCTAGTCCGCATCGCGCCAAGGGAGTGTACCAGTGTATTATTTTCCTTGGCTTTTCATTTCAGCCTAAGGGCCTTGCGGTCATAGCCCCATGCTCACTATGTGTTAAAACACCTATATCACTCAAGACCCTCTCAAAACCCTCACCAAGACTTAACCAAATATCCTATTCAAATTCCAAGGATTCCACCTAACTTTGTAACTCAAGGATTCTCTTCAATCTCATCTCAAGAAAAACCCAAGTTTGAGGTATGTGGGTTTCATCTATTGGATCCTTTAACCCATGGAAGCCAATTCTCCTTTTTATGAAGATTGCATGTTTTCAAGTTGTAACTTCGATGGGTATCTCTTATTATGAATTGTGATTATAAATGATGTTGGAGTTTTATGAAATGTTGATTGAATATTCAAGTTTGTATATTACAAGCGTATATTATGAATTGGTTTTACCTATTGAAACCATGCATGTTTTAAGTTATGAAACTATGATCTATTATGAGGTTTGAGGATGGATTTCAAGGTATCTTACAAGAGGTTTTACTATATGTTGGTGGGCTGATTTACATTGAGTTTTCTCATATTATTTCACTCTTGAATTTCATGATTTTCAACTAGCATTGCACACCCACCAAGTGTTTGATGATATGTCTTGACAAGGGTTCTCAAGTTATTGATGGTCTATTACATAATTTATAAGTCAAGTAACTTTATGATGATTATGGGGTTGCATGTATACATTAAATTCCTGAAATGTATCTATAATGTTGCAAGTTGACAACACATTATTGGGGGATGACATGCCCCGACCACCTTGTTGGGGGCTGACAAGCCTATACTACTATATTGAGGGGTAGATACCTCGACCAGCTTGTTCGGGGTGACATGTCCATACCACTATGTTGAGGGTGGATACCTCGACCACCTTGTTGGGGGTGATATGCCCATACTACCATGTGGAGGGGTAGATACCTCGACCGCCTTGTTGGGGGTGACATGCCCATACCGCTATGTTAAGGGGTGGATACCTCAATAACCTTCCAAGGGGGTGACATGCCTTGGATTCCAAGTAATAAGTTGGTTGGTCTATGTTGGTTATGGCCTCTTCCTACACATGTAATATATATTTGCAAGTTATATGATTTATAAGCATGTTTTACTTCGAGCATTGTTTATGCATGCCATATTGATATTATACATATCCATTGCTTATGATTATGCATTTTGAATATGTTGGCTTATGTCTTGTTGCATTGTATCCTATATACTTAGTATATTCAAATGTACTAACGCATACTCTATGCCTACATGATGTTGCCATATAGGAACATGAGCACCTCTCGATCATCTCCAAGTGGCTAGTTTTGGCATTCCAGAAGATAAGCTTTGGTGAGTCCTCAAGTCCAGGGACACTAGATAAGCTACTCTTACTATTTGATATCTCTTTATGTTGAACTCTTGATACTATGAGAGTGAGCACGGAAAGTGTCTTTGCCCCTGCTCCAATCTATATTAGAGGTGTTGTTGGAATAATTGATATACTTAAGCTATGAGCTTGACTCTTGAGTATTTTATGATTATCAAAGACTTCCTTTAGTCCCTCTCCCTTTAATTATACCTCTTGTGTTGTTATTTTTGCTTCCGCGACTAAGGATGTATGATTGATATGCTAAGAAGCTTGTTTGGGGTTCCTTTGGGATCCCCATTCGCCCTGTCACGTCTAGGACCTAGGCTTAGGTCATGACTAACATGGTATCAGAGCACTAGGTTATTAAAGATCCTCGAAATCGAACACACCACATTGATTAGAGTCCTATTCATGGTTGTGAAGCGCGCCAAAACTATGAGTGGGAGGCTATGAGGCGTTTTAGGAAATGTTTCACTTGTTCATGGTCTATATCGTGCTTTAGATGTAAGTACAAGGCTTTTTCCCCTAACGAATGTTCTTTTCTATTCTAGATCATGCTGATTCAAAGAGGGAGACTAAGGAGAGCCTATACACCCGAGGAGCAACTGGCCCCTCCTGCTCCTCAAGCTCCTCAAGGTGGAGGGGTGGCCCAAGATGAGTTCCAAGATGCTATTACAATGTTGTCTTGTGCTATGACCAACCAAATTCACCAAGGGTTCCAAGCCTCTCATGCTCCCGCTCCAGCTTCTACGGTAAGGGACTTCACTAGAATGAACCTATCAAAGTTCCATTGATCCAAGACGAATGAGGATCCCTAAGAGTTCATCAATAATGTGTACAAAGTGTTATCTATTATGGGGGTCAATTTGGAGGATAAAGCAGAGTTAGCAGCCTACCAACTCAAAGGGGTGGCTCAAATTTGGTTTACACAATGGAAGTCAGAGAGGAAAGATGATGATGCTATTCCTTGGGAGAAGTTCAAAGCTGCGTTCCCCAACCGGTTCTTTCCTGCTGAGCTAAGGGAGCCTAAAATGATGCAGTTTATGAACCTTAAGCAAGGTTCCATGAGTGTGAGGGACTATGCCCTCAAGTTCAACCAACTCTCCAGGTATGTCCACAACTGGTTGCCGAGTAGAGATCAAGGATGAACAAATTTGTGTTGGGTGCTTTTGACTTGGTTAATGAGGAATGTTGTACCACCATGCTAATAGGTGATATGGATTTTTCCTGCCTCATGACATATTCCGAACAACTAGAGGGTGAAAATCTTAGAAGAGAAGAAGTTGTGAGTCCAAAAGGGCTCATTTTGAATGTGGATTCCAAAATTCCAAGGGTGGTCAGTTTCCTCAAGGCCACAAGTTCCAAGGCCAAGGGTCTTCCAATGCTCCTAATAGGAGGTTTGCTAATGACAACCCATGATTCCAAGGTGGTAATAGTGTGGTGCATAACCCTATGTGCCAAAGGTGTGGTAGGAACCATAATGGCCCATGTTTGAAGAACTCTAATGCTTGCTTCGGTTGTGGACATATTGGTTCACGTAAGGGTGCACGTAGAATACCAAAGGGAGTTATTCATGTTCAAGCAAGTTTCAATAATACCATTGTCACTGTTACAGATGTACGGGGTTGAGTAGTTTCTTGGTCCTCAGCTGGTACTTCTGGATTCAAAGGTACGAGAAGAGGAACACTGTTTGCTGCTCAAACCGCAGCAGCAAACGCTATCCGTACAGTAGTGGTTCAAGGTATGCAACGAGCAGAGTCATGATAAAAGGTCCCCGTCTCGGAAGAGATGCAGCAATACGAGCTATTCGTCAAAGTGGTATACTATTAAATTTCGTACGAGATGTAACTCCGATGCCACATAATGGTTGTAGACCTCCAAAAAAAAGATGTGTGTAGAACTGAACATTGAAGAAATCTCAAGAGAAATAGAGGTCATGATTGTCCTCGTGCTCAAAACAAAGGTAGAGATGGTCGTCTACAAGGCCAAGGTACAAATATGGGTATAAAGGGAAGAGGAGGGCAACAAGGGAGTGCTCCAAGGCAAAGTAGATTCTACGCTCTTCAAGGGAGACAAGGGGTAGATGAGGTGCCCGATGTCATCACCGGTATGTTAAAGGTTTTTTATTTTAATGCGTATGCTTTGATACACCTGGGTGCCACTCTTTCTTTTATTACTCCTTTTGTTGCCAAAAAGCTTCATGTTAGCCTCGAATTGTTGTGTGAACCTTATAAAGTGTCTACCCCTATTGGTGAGTCCATTGTTGTTAAAAGAGTCTGTAGAAATTATCCCGTGTTCATCTTGCATAAAATCATGCCTTGTGATTTTGTTGAATTAGATATGGTGGATTTTGATGTCATTCTTGGGATGGATTATGCATATTATGCTGTTATTGATTGTAAAACCTGTAGGGTGAAATTCCACTTCCCTAATGAACCTGTCCTTGAGTGGAAAAGTTGTGATGTGGTGGTTAAGGGTAGATTCATTTCTTGCCTTAAAGCCCAAAAGTTGATTTCTAAGTGTTGTGTCTATCATCTTGTGGGGGTTAGGGATGTTGAGTCCAAAGTCTTCCTATTGAGTCGGTTCCGGTGGTTAATGTGTTTCTTGATGTCTTTCCTGATGAGCTTTTCGGTGTTCCTCCCAAAAAGGAAATAGACTTTGGTATAGAACTTCTTCCCGATACTCAACCCATTTCTATGCCCCCTTGCTATATGGCCCCGACGGAGTTGAAGGAGTAATTGAGAGATTTTTTGGAGAAGGGTTTTATAAGGCCTAGTAAGTCACCATGGGGTGCACCGGTGTTGTTTGTGAAGAAAAAGGATGGCTCTCTTAGAATGTGCATTGATTACCGCAACCTAATAGAGTCACCATAAAGAACAAGTACCCTTTACCAAGGATTGATGACCTTTTTGGACAACTTCATGGGGCTAGTCACTTTTCTAAGATTGATCTTAGGTCTGGGTATCACCAAGTGAAAGTGAGGGAGTGTGACATTCCCAAGATGGCTTTGCGGAGTAAGTGTGGGCACTTTGAGTTTGTGGTTATTTCCTTTGGGTTGACTAATGCACCGGTTATATTTATGGATCTCATGAATAGGGTCTTTAAACCCTACCTCTACCTGTTTGTGGTGGTTTTTATTGATGATATCTTGATTTGTTCTCATAGTGAGTAGGAGCATGTGAATCACTTGAGGGTGGTGTAGCAAATCTTGAGGGAGGAGGTTGTATGCAAAATATGAGAAATGTGAGTTTTGGTTGAAAGAGGTCACTTTTCTAGGGCGTATGGCATCGGGTGATGGCATTAAGTGGATCCTAAGGAAAAAGAGGTGATTAGAGAGTAGCCTAGACCTTTGAATCCATCGAACATTAGAGACTTCTTGGGTTTGGTAGGTTATTACCAGAGGTTTGCAAATGGTTTCTATTCTATTGCTTCTCCCATGAGTAAATTGACACAAAAGAAGGTGAAATTTATGTGGACCGATGAGTGTGAAAAGAGTTTCCAAACTTTGAAACATAAGCTTGTCTCCGCTCTTATTTTGGCTCTACAGGAAGGGTTGAAAGGATTTGTTGTATATTGTGATACCTCAAGGATTGTTTGCGGTGTGCAAAGTGGTAAGGTGATGGCATATGCCTCTAGACAACTTAAGGTGCATGAAAAGAATTATCCTGTGCATGATCTTGAATTGGTAGTTGTGGTACTTGCTTTGAGAATTTGGTGTCACTACTTGTATGGAGTTCATGTTGATGTGTTCACCAACCATAAAGTCTCTATTATTTGTTCACCCAAAAAGATCTTAACTTGAGACAAAGAAGGTGGTTAGAGCTCCTTAAAGATTATGATATGAGTGTACAATATCAACCCGATAAAGCTAATGTTGTGGCCGATGCTCTAAGTAGGGTGTCTATGGGTAGTCTAACTCATATTGATGATAGTGGCAAGGAGGTGGCCAGAGAGGTTCACTGGTTGGCTAGATTGAGGGTTAGATTAGATGAAGTTGATAATGGTGGTGTAGTGGTTGTTGATAGTTCTAAGTCTTCCTTGATTGAGGGGGTAAAGGCAAAACAAAATCTTGATTCTTTCTTGCTAGAGTTGAAGGTCTTGGTGAGAGATGGTAAAGTGGAGGTTTTCTCCCAAGGGGGAGATGGTGCCCTTAGGTACCAAGGTAGATTTTGTGTGCCAAAATGTAGATGCTTTGAAAGAATTGATCTTGAAGGAGGCCCATAATTCATCCTGTTCCATTCACCCCGGTTCTACAAAGATGTATAGAAACTTGAGGGAGGAGTATTGGTGGGGTGGCACGAAGAGAGCCATTGCGAAGTTCATATCCGGATGTCATAATTGCCAAAAAGTGAAACCCAAACATCAAAGCTTGGGTGCCTAGCCTAAGATACAGAGATTCCTACTTGGAAGTGGGAAGAGATCAACATGGATTTTGTGGTTGGGTTATCTAAGACTAGGAAACATTTTGACTCTACTTGGGTTGTGTGGATAGAATGACAAATCCGGCTCACTTCATACCAATCAAAACCACTTATGGTGCCGAAGATAATACTAAGTTGTATATACATGAGTGGGTTAGATTACATGGGGCGCCATTGTCTATCATTTCGAATCGTGGTGCTCAATTCACTTCTCACTTTTGGAGGTCCTTCCAAAGAGGTCTTGGTACCAAGGTATAAGCTTAGCACGACCTATCATCCTCAAGCAGATGGTCAAGCCGAGAGGACTATCCATACTTTTGAGGATATGATTAGAGCTTGTGTTTTGGAGATTAAGGGTAGTTGGGATGAAAATCTTCCACTCATTGAGTTTCGTTACAACAATAGATACCACTTAAGCATTGGTATGAGTCCTTTTGAAGCTCTTTTTGATAGGCATTGTAGATCCTGGTTGGGTGGTTTGAAGTGGGACAATGGCTTTGCTAGGTTCGGATTTGGTCATGGAAGACTTGGAGAAGGTGAGGTTGATAAGCGAGAGGTTGAAAACAGTCCAAAGTAGACAAAAATCCTACGCCGATGTGAGGATAAGAGAACTTGAGTTTAAGGTTAGTGATTGGGTTTACTTGAAAGTCTCACCTATGAAGGGTGTGGTTAGATTTGGCAAGAAAGGGAAATTAAGCCCAAGGTTTGTGGGTCCTTATAAAGTTTTGAGGAGAGTGGGTAAGGTTGCTTATGAGTTGGAGTTGCCTATTGAGATGTATATGGTTCATCCTGTCTTTCATGTGTCCATGTTGAGAAAGTGTGTGGGTGACCTAAGTGCTATAATTCCCTCGGATGTTGTGGGTGTTATAGAAGATAATTTGACTTATGAAGAGGTCCCATTATAGATTTTGGATAGATAAGTACATAGGTTAAGAAACAAAGATGTAGCTTCCGTCAAGGTCCTTTGGAGGAACCAACAAGTTGAAAGTGCCACATGGGAAGCCGAGGCGGATATAAGAAAGTGATATCCTTACCTCTTCCACTCTACTCAAGCCGAAGGTATTAATCTAAGTCCCCTATATGATTTCAAGTCTTAAGTTTCAACCTTTATGTCATTTTGCATGCATTCATGTTTGTGTTGACAAGTTTATGGTGACTTTTGACATTCATGTTGAATTTTTGAAATAATGTTTAAATGCATTTATTGCATTCATGTCAGGCTAAAATCTTCATGATTACTTCTCTTATGTATGTTTCTTTGACATTCGGGGATGAATTTCCCAAGGGGGAGATATTGAAACGCCCCAAAAATGTGCTTCGGAAATGCCCAAAATCGTTATTTTCATATATCTCAAAATCCGTGCGTGATATCAAAATTTTGACTTCATTCTCGAACGGGGGAAAAATTGAGTGGGAAATGGATATAATCCTAATTTTAGGACCCGTAGCAAAAAATAATTTTCGCTAATTTTTTATTTTCAGTAGCCATCCGCGCCCTAGTATTAGAAGGTGGTTCGTGTCTGGTTAGTGTTGCGCCAAGGGCACGGACCAGTGTATTATTTTCCTTGGATTTTCATTTCAGTCCAAGGGCCTTGGGGTCATAGCTCGACGCCAACTTATGCGTGAAAACACTTATGCTTAGCCATTGTTCAACTCTATATAACTCAAAACCCTCTCCAAGACTTAACCAAATATCCCATTCAAATTCCAAGGATTTCAAGCCTAACTTTGGAACTCAAGGATTCACTTCAAGCTCCAAGTTATCTTCAAGTTCATCTCAAGGAAAACCCAAGTTTGAGGTATGTGGATTTCATTCATTGGGTTCTTTCACTCATGGAGCCCAATTCTCCTTTTTATAAAGATTACATGTTTTCAAGTTGTAACTTCTATGGGTATCTCTTATTATAGATTTTGATTATAAATGATTTGGAGTTTTATGAAATGCTAATTGAATATTCATGTTTATCTATTTCAAGCGTATACTATGAATTGGTTTTTCCTATTGAGACCATGCAAGTTTTAAGCGATGAAACTATTATCTATTATGAGGTTTGAGGATTGATTTCAAGGTATCTTACATGAGGGTTTTACTATATGTTGGTGGGTTGATTTACATTTAGTTTTCTTATATTATTTCACTCTTGAATTGCATGGTTTTGAACTAGCATTGCACATCCACCAACTGTTTGATAAAATGTCTTGATGAGGATTATCAAGTTATTGATGGTCTATTACATAATTTATAAGTCAAGTGACATTATGTTGATTAAGAGCTTGCATGTATGGATTGAATTCATGAAAGTATCTAAAGTGTTGCAAGTTGACCACACCTTGTTGGGGTGATATGCCCAATCACCTTGTTCGGGGGTGACATGCCTCGACTACCTTTTTAGGGGGTGACATGCCCATACTGCCATGTTGAGGGGTAGTTACCTTGACCACCTTGTTAGGGGGTCACATGCCCATACCACCATCTTGAGAGGAGGATACCTTGACCACCTTGTTGGGGGATGACATGCCTATACTACCATGTTGAGGGGTAGATACCTCGACCACCTTGGTGGGGGTAACATGCTCATACCACCATGGATGGATACCTCAATCACCTTCCAAGGGGTTGACATGCCTTGGATTCCAAGTAATAGTTTGCTTAGTCTATGTCACTCCCCAAAAGGGTACCCTAGACGTGACTGGCACTCGAAGACTATCACTAGTCCCCAAGCAGACCACCTAGTCTCATTGCATTCGTTCAATCCATTTATATGCGAAGGATTAAATAGAATAATAACTGTCAGTGGGCTATCACAATCACTATCATAAGATAATACGAAGTAGAATCTCAAAAGAAAGAAAAGGGGAAAGAAACAATTCCGACACTATCTATCAACTTGTATGTCTACGAAACCTCTATGACTAACATCTAGGAAGGTACCATGATAGGCCATGGCTACCACAATCAAAGAAAAATACTGAAATAAAGTCAATGAAATTATCATCCTCCGAAGGCAGGGGAGGACTCACCATGGTCTGAAATACAGAGCTATGAACCTCAATGATTGAGATGTTGAAGTCTCTGTCTACAAAATCTGCATCATAAAACGATGCAGCGTCAAAGGGGCATTAGTACGTGGAATGTAGTGTATGTAAAATGGGCTAAAGTAAACAATATAAGATACAATCACTCATCAATCACTCATCCTCAACTCAGAGTAAAGGGCAGGACTCTATCATCTCACTATCCATCAAGACATCATACAATCACATCAACGTCAGAGTACTATCAACAAGGAACCTATCTGGGAGTTTCTATAACCAACAATCACCATCTATGATCCATTAATGATACAACGAAGAGATGTCGTTGCCACATCCATTTAGTACCATGCCGGGCTAAAGGACGAATCTATCGGGGAAACCAAGGAAGTCTATCAAGTCCTCTGGGGACAAAGGAAGTATCTACTTTCACGGTGCAATTCTCTCCTATGCTAGGCACGTAGATAATGAGTGCGAGTAGGACTCAGTCTTACCCATGTTGGTGCTAATACTCCTCCCACAACTCAATATGATCATAAGTCTATCAAGGTAAGACTGTTACATAGCCAAACCCCCACCCCCTCCCCCTAAACAGGGTCCTCATCTCATCTATCATTCTGTCAACTCAAGAAAGGAATTCTTCCCTTCACAACAATCTAAAACTCATTTAAACCTCAATGATGTCAAATTCATCTATTCCAGCCATCACAACACTCCTCTCAAGACCCAGACTTCATCAACCATCACATTCAAACAATCAAGACTCTAGACATTACCCCTCAGTTCGTTTCTTGTAGTATTAATCAAGGGAAACATGCAATTTAGGTAACCATCATAAACAATAATGCATGAAACTAGTAAATACAAGTATGATGATCATCAATTTGAGATATTGTAGATATATATATATTAAAGATAATGTTCAAGGAATAAAAATAATATTCAAGAAGTTCTTCAAGAATCACTTCTCAAACCCTTAACTACCAATTCACAACTTAACCTACACTTTAGGGGAACATAGAAGAACTATTCCATGTTTTTCGGTAGTCTTTACATACCTGGGATGATGAAGTAGCTATCTCTTAACAAAGCACAAACTCAAGCTTGGAATTCCTCAACTCTTCTTCTTCATCTCCTCTCAGAACTTACGTTTAGACTTAGAAAAATATGAGTTTTGAAACCCTTACGTACGAAATAAGCCTTAAAAACACATTTTCGGGTATTAAAATAGGTTAGGAAGGACCAAAATTCCCTTTCCATATTTAAAACAAAAATGTCCAAAAACATACAGTGGTCCGTGTCGCAAACCAGTGTATTTTTGCTCTTTTTCGCAAATTCTCAAACTCCGTCAAAAAATAAAAAAACATTAAGTGCTTTTCTGCGGCCCTAGCATGTCGCGGAGGGGGTACAGATTTGTTACTATTTTTGCACAATTGTGCAATTTCATAATACGACTCGGTTGCTTTTAAATCAGATCGAGACCATTTTCTAACTCAATTTTTTTGCACTGATTGCAAATCTGGTCTCGGATTTCCCATCGGGGCTTTGGAAGACGCATTGTGCGCACAATGTATTTAAGGGCCATTTTGGTAATTTTACGGGGTGTTATATCATCTCCCCCTTGGAATCATTCGTCCTTGAATGATGAGTAAAGGTCGGATGGAAACACGAATAACTCGGGAACACTCGAACTCTCACTATCCATCATGTATCTATCTCTGTCTTAGACTCGGAATAGAATACGGTAAAGGCATCAACTCAAAGAAAGAAGACATTCGATAATGTTAAGGAAAAGAACATTTACCTTCAACATTATCATCATTTGGCACGAATAGGTGTAGGTACTTGAGTTTCATCACTTTCTCAGTTTCATACGTAGCTTCCTCCACAAATTGGTTCCTCCATAACACTTTAACGGAGGCTGTCTCTTTATTCCTCAGCTTACGAACTTGTCGGTCAAGGATCTGGACTAGAATTTCTTCGTATGACAAGCTATCCTTCACACCCATACTCTCCACAAGAATTGCTAAGGCTTGATCCCCCAAACACTTCTTCAGCATAGAAACATGACACACCGGGTGAACTCCATCTAGATCGGAAGGAAAATCTAGCTCATAAGCAACCTTCCCAATCCTTCTTATGATTTGGTATGGTCTGATGTAACGGGGACTCAGCTTTCCCTTCTTGCCAAATCTCATGACACCCTTCATGGGTGACACCTTCAAGTACACCCAATCCTCCACCTCAAATTCCAAATCTCTTCTTCTCACATCCATATATGACTTCTAATGACTTTGGGTTATCTTCAACCTTTCTCTGATGACTTTCACCTTCTCCATAGATTATTGTACAAGATCGGGTCCAATGAGCTCAGCTTCCCCACTCTCGAATCAGCCAATCGATGATCTACATCTCCTCCCACATAATGCTTCATAAGGGGCCATCTGAATACTGGTATGATAGCTATTATTGTACGCAAACTCATTCAACGGTAGATGATCATCCCAATTTCCTTTAAAGTCGATGACACATGCTCTCAATATATCCTCCAAAGTCAAAATAGTGAGCTATGCCTGCCTATCTGTCTAAGGGTGAAAAATGGTGCTCAAATTCACCTTCGTACTCAATCCCTTCTAGGAAGATCTCCAAAATTGAGAGGTAAATTAAGATCCTCTGTCTGAGATGATGGACAAGGGAATCCAATGCAACCTCACAATCTCATGAATGTAAAGTCGGGCATACTCCTCAGCTGTATTAGTTGTCCTAACCACCAAGAAGTAGGCTGATTTAGTCATCCTGTCAATAATCACCCACATCAAATCATGCTGCTTTCTAGATCTTGGTAAGCCGGTAATTAAATCCATGTTAATCACCTCCCACTTCCACTCCGGAATTTCAAAGTTCTGAGCTAATCCACATGGTTTCTGACGTTCCACCTTAACCTATTGGCAATTAGGACACTTAGAAAAAAATTCAGGAATGTCTTTCTTCATCCCATTCCACCAATAGACTTCCCTCAAGTCGTGGTACATCTCGGTGGAGCCAGGATGGATGAAATATCTCGAGTTACGAGATTTAGTCATGATTCTGTCTCGAACACCATTAACATCTGGTACACATAATCTCCCTTAATATCTCAATACCCCATCTCCCCCTTTGGAGAAAACCATGACCTTCAGCTTGTGAACTGCTTCTTTCAATTGGAGTAAGACAGGGTCTTGGTGTTGCTTCTCTTTCACCTCTAACACTAAGGATGAAGCAGAACCATTTTGAATATTGACCCAATCTTCGTTGTTCTCCTCAAGTTGCACTCCCAATCAAGCCAATCTATGCACCTCTTTGGCTAATTCTCTCTTCCCTTCCTCCACATGGGCAGTGCTACCCATGGACATCTCCCATTTTGGAGAAAACCATCACCTTCTGCTTGTGAACTGTTTCTTTCAATTGGAGTAAGACAGGGTCTTGGTCTTGCTTTTCTTACACCTCTGACACTAAGGATGAATCAGAACCATTTTGAACATTGAACCCACCTTCGTTATTCTCCTCAGGTTGCACTCCCAAATGAGCCAATCTATGTACCTCCTTGACTAATTCTCTCTTCCTTTTTTCCACATGGGCAGTGACCCATAGACATCCTGCTAAGAGCATCAGCAACAATGTTAGCCTTACCTGGGTGGTAGAGAATGTTCATATCATAATCCTTGAGCAACTCCAGCCACCTCCTCTGCCACAGGTTGAGCTCTTTCTAACTGAACACATACTGCAACTCTTGTGGTCAGTGACACATCCACATGCACTCCATATAGATAGTGACGCCAGATCTTAAGTGTGAATACCAATGCTGCCAACTCTAGATCATGAGTTGGATAATTCTTCTCATGGATCTTAAGTTGTCTGGAAGCACAAGCTATCACCTTCCCTCTCCGCATAACCACACAACCCAGTCCATCTCTGGATGCATCACAGTATATCACGAAGTCACCCATCCCATCTAGCAAGGTCAACACTGGTGTTGTAGTCAATCTAGTCTTCAACTCCTGAAAACTCTTTTCATATGCCTCAGACCATTGAAACTTGGCCTTCTTCTGAGTCAGTTTTGTCAACAGGGCTAACAGAGAAGAGAAGCCTTCAACAAATCTACAATAGTAGCCTGTTAAACCCAAGAAGCTTCTTACCTCAGTTGGAGAAGTTGGTCTTTGCCAGTTCTTAACCGCCTCAATCTTCTGAGTATCCACCCGAATGCCATCTCCCGAAATAACATGGCCTAGGAAAGCCACTAACTTGAGCCAAAACTCACACTTAGAGAATTGCTACAACTCTTGATCTTTGAGTATTTGCAAAACCACCCTAAGGTGATTAGAATGCTCCTCCTCATCCCTCGAATATACCAGAATGTCATCAATAAACACAATCATGATCATATTAAAATATGGCCGAAATACCCTGTTCATCAAATCCATAAAAGCTACAGGTGGATTTGTCAACCCGAAGGACATGACCAAGAACTCAAAATGGTTATAGCATGTCCTAAAAGTTGTCTTAGGAATATCACTTTCCCTCACCTTCAAATAATGGTAGCCTGATCTGAGGTCTATCTTAGAGAAACAAGTCACCTTGAAGTTAGTTAAAGAGATCATCTGTTCTGGGAAGAGGATACTTATTCTTTATGGTAACTTTATTCAACTATCAATAGTCTATACACATTCTCAAAGACCCATCTTTCTTGTGCACGAATAGGACAGGAGCACCACAAGGTGAGACACTAGGCCTTATGAAACCTTTCTCTAATAAGTCTTTCAATTCTTTCAACTCTGTGGGGGACATTTTATAGAGTGGAATTTGGTCTCGAGAAGAACATCAATCCCTAATTCAATCTCCTTATCAGGAGGGACTCTAGGAAGATCATCAGGAAATACCTCAGGAAACTCTTTCACAATCGATACTGACTCAAGAGTAGGAGATTCAACATCGTAAGATTTTAGTCACACAAGGTGGTAAATATAACCCTTAGCGATCAACTTTCTAGCTCTAAGATAAGAGATGAATTTGCCCTTAGGGGCAACAAAACTCCCTTTCCACTCTAAGACAGGCTCATTAGGAAATTGAAACTTAACAATGCAGGTTGTACAGTCAACAGAGGCAAAACAGGCATAAAGCCAATCTATGCCCATTATTACATCAAAATCAACCATCTCCAACTCTACCAAGTTAGCTAAGGTGTCTCCATGATAAATAGACACCATACAACCTCTGTAAACTCTCTTAGCTAAGATGGACTCACCAGTAGGTGTAGAAATAGCAAAATATTCAAGCAAACACTCTGGAAGAATCCCAAATTTACTAGCCACATAAGGGGTCACAAAAGACAAAGTGGCACCCAGATCAAGTAATGCATGGCAATCATAAGTGAAGACTCGAAGCATACTCGTGACAACATCTGACACAGCCTGTTGATCCTGTTGATTACCTATAGTAGTACCCGTAGTAGTACCCTTATGTTGGTTATCCGCTGAGGGTGCTATGGTTGACTGAGCTCTGCTGCTTCCCTCACCTCGCCTCCTCTTTGTACATATGAAACTAAAATGTCCAGCCCAAATGAAGCTTATCACACTTGCTACAAGGTGGCTTTCCCCTCGTACCTTGGGTCACACTGGCCTGAGATTGAGCGCCCAGGGCCTTGAAATTCTGATGACCATGAGATTTCTGATCATACCTGTTTGGCTGCATGGGCTCACTCGCAACAGATGGTGCAGGATGTGATGATCTCTTCTAACTAGGCTCATGTCTTGCTAACTTCGCCCTTCTACTCATCTGCTCTTATCTATCTTTCTTCTTATCCTCCTCTGTCTACTAGGCATACACCATAAGTCTAGAGATATCCATGTCAGGAATCATTAAAATAGCCTTACACTCTTTCTACATATGTTTGGCCAGGTCAGATACAAACCTCCTCATTCTTGTCCTTATGTCTTTCACCAACTCTAGAGTATACCTTTATAGTTTAAAAAACTTAAGGCCATACTCCTTCATAGTCATCCCTTCTTGTTTCTGATTCACGAACTCATCCACCTTCACCTCCCTCAACTCTTGAGGAAAGAAGTGATCAAGGAAGGCAGTCTCGAACTCATCCCAATCTGCGGGCTCAGCATCTTCACCTCTGTTGTCCTCCCATTGGTTGTACCAAACATTTGCAACATCCTTCAGCTGGTAGGAGACAAGTTCAATCCCTTCCACCCCACTAGCATGCAAAGCCCTCAAAACCTTGTACATCTCGTCGATGAAGTTCTATGGATCCTCCTCAACTTTTGCCCCCGTATACACAGGCGGGTTCATTCTCAAGAAGTCTCTGAGTCAGGTTGTAGCTGAGGCCTCCTGTGAGCTAGAACTAGGAGCTTGAGAACCTTGGCTATTTCCATGGGAGGAGTCATCATGGTGATGGCTCCCCTAAATTCTTTCTCCGTAGTGGGAGTTGGCTGGGGCTGAGCAGGGGGCACCTGTGGGACCTCAGCAGTCCTCCTAGGGCATCCCCGTCTCCTAGCCTTGGTCTAAACTGGAGCCTCAGGTTGGGTGTTCTCAGCAACTGGGCTGGGGAATCTCTTCGAGCAGCTGTTCTCTTGGGCAGAATTTTTTGTAAGCTTAAAACGCACCAGTTAAGATGGGATTTTCACAAAGTTAAACTCTATCGCACGAACTCAGACCATAGAAGAAGGGTAACACTTCCTAATGTCCTATAGCCTCCTGCTTATGAAGTGTCGTGCACAACACACTCATAAATAAGACTCTAGTAGACACGGCTTCATAGAATCCCTAGGACACTCGAACTCTATGCTTTGACACGAAGTTTGTCACTCCCCGAGAGGGTATCCTAGACGTGACTGGCACTCGGAGACTATCACTAGTCCCCAAGCGGACCACCTAGTCACATAGAATTTGTTCAATCCATTCATATGTGAAAGATTAAATAGAATAATAACTGACAATGGGCTATCACAATCACTATCATAAGATAATACAAAGGAGAATCTAAAAGAAAAGAAACAGGAAATAAACAATCCCGACACTATCCATCAACTATCTATGTCCACGAAGCCTCTATAACTAACATCTAGGAAGTTACCATGACAAGCCATGGCTACCATAATCAAAGAAAAATACCGAAATAAAGTCAATGAAATAATCATCCTCTGAAGGCAGGGGAGGACTCACCATGGTCTGAATACTGAGCTCTGAACCTCAACGATTGGGCTACTGAAGTCCTCTATCTACAAAATCTGTATCATAAAACAATGCAGCGCCAAAGAGGCGTTAGTATGTGGAATGTATTGTATGTAAACTGGGCTAAAGTAAACAATATAAGATATAATCGCTCATCAATCACTCATCCTCAACTCAGAGTAAAGGGCAGGACTTTATCATCTCATATCCATCAAGACATCATACAATCACATCAACGTCAGTGTACTATCAACAAGGAACCTATCTGGGAGTTTTTATAACCGACAATCACAACATATAAGCCAATAGTGATACAACGAAGAGATGTTGTTTCCACATTCGTCCAGTACCTTGCCGGGGTAATGGACGAGTCTGTCGGGGATCCCAAGGAAGTCTATCAAGTCCTCTGCGAGACAAAGGAAGCATTTGCTTTCATAGTCCAATCCTCTCCTACGCTGGCCACATAGTTAATGAGTCCAAGTGGGACTCATTCCTACCCATTTCGATGTTAATACTCCTCTCACAACTCAATATGCTGATATGTCTATCAAGCTCAGACTGTTACACAACCAAAACTCCCCCTCTCAAACAGGGTCCTCATCTTATCTATCATTCTATCAACTCAAGAAAGGAATTCTTTCCTTCACCTCTATCTAAAACTCATTTAAACCACAAGGATGTCAATTTCATCTATTTCAGCCACCACAGCACTCCTCTCAAGACCCAGACTTCATCAATCATCACATTCAAACAATCAAGACTCTAGACATTACCCCTTACTTCGTTGCTTGCTATATTAATCAAGGGAAACATGTAATTTAGGTAACCATCATAAACAGTAATGCATAAAACTAGTAAATACAAGTATGATGATCATCAATTTGAGATATTGCGTGTAAATGTGTGTGTATATATATATGTTAAAGATAATGTTTAAGAAATAAAGATAATATTCAAGAAATTCTTCAAGAATCACTACTCAAACCCTCAACTATCACAACTTAACCTATACTTTTGGGGCACATGGAAGAATTATTCCATGTTTTTGGGTAGCCTTTACATACCTGGTATGATGAAGTAGCTATCCCTCAACAAGGCATGAACTCAAGCTTGGTATTCCACAACTCTTCTTCTTCTTCTCCTCTCAGAACTTACGTTTAGATTTAGAAAAATATGGGTTTTGAAACCCTTTCGTACGAAATAAGCCTTAAAAATATGTTTTGGAGTATTAAAATAGGTTAAGAAGGGCCAAAATGCTTTTCCCATAATTAAAATAAAAACTACAAAAAAGCATACGCAGGTCCACGTCGTGTATTTTTGCTCTTTTTCGTGAATTCTCAAACTCCGTCGAAAAACAAAAAAAAATATTAAGTGCATTTCTGCGCCCCTGGCGCATCGCGGAGGGGCCGTAGATTTGCTACTGTTTTAGCACAATTGTGTAATTTTGTAATTCAACCCGGTTGCTTTTAAATTGGGTCGAGACCATTTTTTTAACTTGATTTTCTGGGCTGATCGCAAATCCAATCTCAAATTTTTCATCGAAGTTTAGGAAGATGTGTTGTACGCATAATACATTTTTGGGGCATTTTGGTAATTTTATGGGGTGTTACAACCTATGTTGGTTATGGTCTCTTCCTTCACATGTAATCTATATTTGCAAATTATATGATTTACAAGCATGTTTTACTTCAAGCATTTGTTCATGCATGCCATATTGATATTATACTTATCCATTGCTTATGATTATGCATTTTGAATATGTTGGCTTATGTCTTGTTGCATTGCATCCTACATACTTAGTACATTCCAACGTACTAACGCATACTCTATGCCTACATGATGTTACCATATAGGAATCAGAGCACCTCTCGATCATCTTTCACATGGCTAGTTTTGGCATTTCGGAAGTTAAAAGCTTTGGTGAGTCCTTAAGTCCGGGGACACAAGCTATGCTACTCTTACTATTTGATATCTCTTTATGTTGAACACTTGATACTATGAGGGTGAGCCTGGAAAGTGTCTTGGCCCCCGTTCTAATCTATGTTAGAGATGTCGTTGGAACAATTGATGTACTTATTCTATGAGCTTGACTCTTGAGTATTTTTTGATTATCAAAAACTTCCTTAGTCCCTCTTCCCTTAATTATACTCTTGTGTTGTTATTTTTGCTTCCATGACCAATGATGTGTATTTATATGCTAAGAGTCTTGTTTGGAGTTTCTTCGGGTTCTCAATTCGTCGTGTCACGACTAGGCCCTAAGCTTGGGTTGTGACAGAGAGGAGAGAGGCAAGAGAGAGGAAGAGAAGAGAGAGAAAATAGCAACAAAATCCTAACTACAGATATAAATTGTAATTTTTCAAACTATAGTTGTCTAATGTAAGTACATATCATATGTTTGCCTAGTTACATTATTTTTCCTTGAAACTTTACAAGATAAATCTTTTATGGAATAAAAAACTTTAGTACTCAAAACGACCTAATGAGTCGTTACACAGATGTCAATATTGGTTTTGACTAAAGATGGAGATTGTTGATGAAGGAATTAAAGATAGTCGGTGGCAATGATAAAATCAAAATTTTTAACTAAGAAGGGTTAAAATTTGAAGAAGCAGATATACGAAGAAATTAATCAAAATTCAAGTTCAACATTCACTATAGATACATTTTACCATGTATAAATTAATGAAGTAATTTTCCATTAAAGAAAATTCAGATAAACTCCATTAACCATATATCTAGTTGAGCTCCATTGACAGCATAAGTGATTGAGAAGACTTTGTCAAAACTAATTCTTCGAAGTCATTGACTTTAAGTATGTACCTGACGAGACATGATATAAAAGGACTTATCGCAATTCAAAAAAATTAAATTATATTAATTTTTTCATACTAATTTATGTGATACATTAAAAAATTCACATTTTTCTTATGATATGACTTAGAAAGTTTTATCATAAAAATGACAAATATTTATGTGTCTATAAAAAAAATTCTTGAAAAAAAATGAAATTTTCTTTAAAAAAAATTCAATTATAAAAATTACTTAATATTCCATTTGAATAAATTAATAAAATAATAATATCATATAAAATGAAACGTATCATGCACGTATAAAAAGTCTGAACGCTTCTTCCATAGTACTTTATTGAATTTCTTTTTCTTTAATTGGAATCTTCTATGTTGATGCTTCTCCAATGAAAAAGAAAAAGAAGACATTTTTCTTACACTTTTGTTTGTTTGGTTGATTGTATTTCATAATGTGTTTTATGTACTATATTATATTCTTTTAATAAATATAACATTTAAACAATTTGAATTGTTTCTCATTGTTACGTACTATTAAATATCAATCATTTAAAAAATAAATTAAATCTATGACAAAATTAAGGTACGATGCAGAGCTATCATAGAAAATATAAGAAATTATAAAATATGATTATAAGATAATAAGTAAACTAAATAAAATAAATAATATAACGATGCAGTCATACCAAATCAATCATTACATAAAATAAGATTTTTCATCACGATATAATACAATAAAATTCATATAACAATCAAATGTTTGGTATTAAAGCTGACAACCCACACAACACTATAGTTAACAACCATTCAAAACTAGCCAAAAATAAGTATCATCTTAGCAAAAATCATGTGTAATAAAAAAATAATAAATATATTGTGCAATTTATTAAACTATTCTTGTTTAATAGATATTTCTTGAAAATTGAACAATATTAAGTAGATAAAGTATACGATTATAGTCAAAACATACTAATTTTTGTATTTCCTAACGTGACACTTATTTAAAGATGGAAGGAATTTAGTATTTTCATTGTACTTTCTATCATAGCGTAGTCATTAAGAATATTACTAATTTAAATAGCTGCTACTCCCGCGTACTTGACAATTTCTATGATTTTTTCTTCTTATTCATTTATGGTGTTAATTCTTGAATTATCTTTTCTTCTTTCCTAATCTATCTAAATATTATTTTCTTCTTTTTTGTGTGAAGAAAATAATTGTGGTGATGGAGTATATCCACCGGAGTGGGGCAACGATAGAAGAGGGAGGAGGGTGGTGGTGATTGGCAGTGGAGTGGCTGGTTCCCGTGTTGCCAAATCTCTTCTATTTGATGCAGATTTAACTGATTGATCCATAAATTCATCTCTCATTTTTCATTTTTTGAATTATGTGTAGATTTAACTCCTTAATATTATAATAATTATATTTTGCTAATCGTTATGTTCGAGTCATCTTGTCCACATCTCAATTGGTTTCATGTGATATTTGGTACTTCCACTAGTAACTTTGTCCATCAAGATTGGATTCTTCTAAATAGAACACATTGGAGAAAAAAAAAAAGGCCTTAGTAAAAGTTACCAATGTTGCCTGGATTCTTCAAAAATATTATCGGATCTTCCAAAAGTCTTGAATTTTCGAAAACTCCGACACAGGTGCGGCAATACCTTTGGACGGTCTTGATACGAATTACTATAATGCTTTGTTGGAATCTTGATTGATTTAGATTGAAATAGTGGACTATAATTGTACCTTTCATTTTCTAAAGAAAATATCTTTCGTGTGTGATCACCATGATGTCACCCAATTAATAGTTATTATATGAGAAAGACAATTTCTTAGCTGAGGAAAATTGGAATCTTGAAGAAAAATGACTTTCGGAGATAAAAACTATTAGATGAGTGATCATCTCAGATATCAATCCTTGTGGTGTACTTCAAATTGGTTCAATGTGTCTTTATTAGTCAAATCGTGTTAACAGGAAGGACTATTTCGAGATACCATGGGCAAGCTTAAGAGCAACAGTAGAACCTTCACTCGCAGAGAGATCATTGAGCATCAGGAAGATTACCTTGCCAATGGGCATCTCGTAGTGTCTGAAGTCACTAAATCACCAAACAAAGAAGTCTTGACTGCAGAGGGACATCAAGTTACCTATGACTATCTCGTGGTGGCCACCGGTCACTTACGATCCCTTACCTGTAACGAGAACAGAAAGATTGGAAGAATATCGAATAGGTATACACAACATCAAAGTCTTCTTTTACAATATCAATTTTCTTAGATATAGATGCTTAATTCGCTCAGTTCACCATCTTGTCTGCTACTCAACAAGCAAATTACATGTACGTTTATCTAGGCAAGTTTTGTTGGAATCAAATAATCTCGTGAGATATTTGTTCCTACCAAGCTCATCAAGTTTCTGGAAAATGGTAAAAAGAAGCTAAAGCATTAGTGTTTTGTATCCGTTGAGCAAAGAATTTTTATTTTGTGAATCCACTCTTCTGGCAAGTTTAATTTGCAAATCCGTTGATCGCGACTGCTCTACTCTTTTACAAAGATGTCAAGATGTACTGGTGATTAGTTATTTCCTTTTGTGATCGTCCTGTTCATGTTATAGATTACTACTTGATTTAATCAGTGAAAATGGCGTGAGGGCCGACTGATTTTGATGTCCTTTTAGGGAAATGATAAAACAAACTCAATCATGGTTGTTTTGTACTCATTAAGCAAAGATTCTTTATTTATTGTAATCCAGCTACTCTGGCATTTTTTCACAGGATTCAACCAATTGTCTTGATCATGACTCTCAGCTCTACTATGTAACAAATATGTCGAGCTGAACTAGTGATTAAATCTTTTCTTTTGTGATCGTGCTATTCACATTACAGATTACTAGTCAAAATGGCATGAGAGTGGACTTGTATTTGTTATACAAGGGTTCTGTATACGTTGAGCAAAGGCTCTTTGTTTGTAAACCTGCTCCTTTGGCAAGTTTTCATGGGATTTGACAATTTGTTTTATTGCAACTTCTCTACTATTTTATAAATATGTTGAGATGTACTAGTGATTAGATCTTTTCTTTCCCGAACATCCTATTCACATTATAGATTACTACTTGATTTTACTAGTCAAAATGGTGCGAGGTTCGACTGATTTTGATGTCCTTTTTGGAAATGATAAAACAAAGCTAAAAGCATAGGGGTTTTGTATACATTAAACAAAGGATCTTTAATTGTTACAAACCATCTCCTCTGGCAAGTTTTCACGGGATTCAGCCAATTGTCTTGATAATGACGTTTCACTCAGCTCTAGACAAAAT
>JAPFFP010000103.1:8997446-9023874 GCA_026153255.1 Solanum medicagineum
GCTGAGAGGGATGAAGCAAACTTTGATGTGAGGCTGGCCACTCAACCTATCCCCAAGAGGGATACCTTTAAGTATCTAGGGTCTATAATCCAGAGTAGTGGTGATATCGATGATGATGTCACACATTGTATAGAGGCAGCATGGACTAAATGGAGGCTTGCCTCTGGAGTATTCTGTGACAAGAATATACCACATAAATTCAAAGGAAAGTTTTACAGAGTGGTGGTTAGACCATCGCTACTGTATGGAGTGGAGTGTTGCCCAATTAAAAAGGCACATGTTCAGAAGATGCATGTCGTAGAGATGAGGATGCTGAGATGGATGTGTGGTCACACAAAGAGTGACAAGGTTAGGAATGAGACCATTCGGGAGAAGCTAGAGGTGGCCCCGATGGCCAAAAAGATGAGGGAAGCGAGACTACGATGGTTTGGACATGTGCGGAGAAGGGGTACCGGTGCTCCTGTTAGGAGGTGCTACAGGTTGGTTCTGGGAGAAACTAGGAGGGGTAGAGGTAGACCGAAGAAGCACTGGGGGGAGGTGATCAGACCGGATATGACTGAACTTGATCTCACTGAGGACATGACCTTAAATAGAAAGAAGTGGAGGTCGAGAATTAGAGTAGCAGACTGATGGTACATTTAGGTGTTTGTTACTTTCCTTTTATCATGTGTTCGCATTATATGTGTATCATGTGTTAGTTTTATCTTATTAGTTGCTCTTTCTGTCCCCTTCCCTTCCTTTTTGTCATATCTAGTTATTTTTGCTTACGGGTTTTGAGATGAGAGTTCCCAGGAAACAGCCTCTCTACCTCTATGGTAGTGGTAAGGTCTGCGTACATTCTACCCTCCTCAGACCCCACTTGTGGGAGTTTACTGGGTATTTTGTTGTTGTTGTTGTTGTTGAAGTATCGACTATTGTTTGACTACATCCCCACCGTTAAACTAATTTATTTATACTCCTGCCGTAAATAAACTTTTTAGTTGTACCCCTCAATTGGATGGAAAACCCAAATAACATAATTTTCACCCGTTTTATTTATTATTCAATCCCTCCCCAACTCAAACTCAACCCATCCTAAAAAACATCAAACTTAACTAAGTCAACTCCTAAAATTACCCATTGTAAAAAATTCTAAATTACACCATCATCGATTATTTTCTTCTTCATCATCATCATTTGCGAATCCTAATTTTTGCCGTTGTTGAAATTATTATTATTATTATTATTATTATTATTATTATTATTATTATGGCTATTATTATTATTATTATTATTATTATTATTATTATTATTATTATTATTATTATTATTATTATTATTAGTATTAGTATTAGTAATATTACTATTACCACTACTACTAATTTTGTTTTATTGTTTCACTTTATGCTCGCCGTTAAAATAAGTTTATTTATACCCTACCCGTTAACAAACTCACCAGATTTGCCCCTAAATTCGACGGATTGCCCCAAATTATATTTATATGGGAAAAGGGTCAAAAATACCCCTCAATTTTGTTTTATTGTTTGACCTAATCCTTGTCATTAAATGAGTTAATTTTTGTCTCCGCCGTTACAAAACTTATCAACTTGTGCCCTTCAACTAGATGGAAAGCCCCAAATTAAATAAAATTATCCAATTCAAGTTAGAATGACCCGATTTTCTTTTTTAACCCGAATTTGACCCACTAAATTCAATAAATTCATACCAAATTAATCCCAAAATTCATCTCCTCCAAACCCATATTTGATTTATAGAAACATGGTCACTTACGTTGCCATATATGGTGGATTTGGAGGATTGGAATACAACAAACATAATTTGTTAATAGATTTTGTCGAAAATGTCGGAGTTGTGATGTTGTTTCAATAGCATTCTGAAGCAGCATAAAAAATTCAGTCAAATCTGGAGCAAAGAGAAGGGTGGCGGCGTGGTGGATAGCGTCTAGGTCATCGCCGGAGCTACTAACAACCATTGAAACAATTGGAGAGTTGAAGATTTTTCTTACTTTTTCAAGTTAATAACAAAATTAATAAAAAAAATACTTATCCTTGATGAAATAGAAAATCATCTTGACAAATCTCTTCATTCTTTAATTTTTGGGTTAATTCAGATATTTTTGTCCAAGTAAGGGCATGGGTGATAAATTTTGTAACAGTGGAGGCAAAAATAAACTCATTTAACGACAAGGATTAGGTCAAACAATCAAACAAAATTAAGAGGCATTTTTACTACTACGACGATGCCATGGCTGCAAAACGGGGACAAAGAGGAGAAGAAGACGACGACACCATAGCTGCAAAAATGGGGGCAAAGAGGAGAAGAAGACGCTGCCACAATGGCTGCAAAAAAGGGGGCAAAGAGGAGAAGATGGTGACGAAGCCATGATTGCAAAAATGAATCGGATTGACTATTCCGAACTTTGCCCTGTCATTGTCTCCTTTTGCTTCTTCGTGGTCATAGTCGTCGTTGTCATTTTCATTTGGTTCCACAAATAGGTTTCGATTTGTTTTTTTTGCATTGTTAATATCTAAATTTAGAGAAACATCTCTTTGTTTATGGGAGTAATAGTAAACCACAAGTATCTAAATTTTGATGTAAACATAGTCGTCGATACTCCAGCAGTGGCAGTAGTGTATATTTTCTCTAATGCTGATGAGGGTTTTTGCTGTAGAAATGGAGGAACCAGATGAAGAAGAAGAATGATGAGATGGGTCAGGGTATGGGTCAAAGAGGGAACAGGTCTATTAAAAGAAATCGAATTAATTTTAAATGATTTGGGCTTTTTCATCCAATTGAGGGGTACAAGTGAAAAGTTTATTAATGGCAGGAGTATAAATAAATTAGTTTAACAGTGGGGATGTAGTCAAACAATAGTCGATACTTGAGGGGTATCTTTGATCTTATTCCCTTCTTTTTAATATGTAGTTTTATGAACTTGAGTTCGTTGCCTTTCATAGTTCCGGCAAGAGCTACCTTTCATGGGTGTTGGATGCCAGATGTCTTGGAGACATATGTTTGAAATTAAAAGTAGTTTTTTAAAGTTAGAACTACCAATTTTATCCTTATTAATATTTTCAAGTTTTTCAACAATACCCACTTGATTTAAACTCAGTTTTCGTATTCGAAATTCAAGACTCATCACTTCTCCAACTTGCAATAATGGTGATTTGCAAAATTTTAAGTTTTTACAATAACAATCACTTGATTTAAACTCACTGATAAATATGTCGAGATGTATTCATCAAAAATTCAAATTTAAAAAATCTACAGCTTTTCATATTCGAAATTCAAAAAATCACTTTTTCAATTTTGAGTTAATAATAATTCGTCAATATTTTTAACTTTTCTCAATATCTTCTTGATTTAAGCTCACTTTTCATATTCAATTTTTTTTAAAAAAATTCTAAAGTTTGCTAGCTATTGTACAAAAAAAAAAAAAAAGTGAGTGTGCCTAAAATGGCACTAAAAAATGATCGAGGCATAATCAACATGAACCCAAATTAATTGTCGCTTCAAATTAAGTACTAAAGACCAAAGAGAAATAAAAGTATATTGATTGATTGGTATATATTTTACTTTGTAAGGAAACTCAATGAACTTTTTGCATGGGTTACTCTTACTTGAGAATGTTTTTTAATATTTGTCTCTATTACTTATTTAATTTTTATACGTAGATCAAAATACTCCTATCTATAACCTAATTTTTCTCAGGCATAAATTTTATATGAATTAAGTTATGCGATCAGGTGCTAGTTGTAGGCATTGATGCCACTTCTGTCCCAGAGAAAGTATCTACCCCTTCTAGAAGAAGGCGCAAATCAATGTCTTAATCCACTCAGTCGTACCTCCATGCTGTTGATCAGAATGAAATTAAATATGTTGTGTTGCTTGTCCGAAGGAAAGATTGTCTTCTTTGATCAACTATATAAGTCGTAGTGCACTAAGCTAGGAACACTTTTCGACCAAGTCTTATCAATTGATCATAACAATATTGTGGAAATATTGCATGGACCCATATATAATATAGAAACAAAAAAAGAATTAAGTTGTGCAATATTTTTGTGGCCTAATTTTGTTAGACATAAATTTAGAAAACTTTCACCTTGGTCAACATAAATTTATGTAGAAATTAAGCTATGTCTTGGGTGACATAGATACTATTGAACTGTTATAAAAAGTGTTGGTGCAAATACATTTTAATATTAAAATAATAATATTAATTTGTATCATGAGTTAGAGGAGAATGTGACAATAAGTTTCTATGTAACTCCTTTTGCCACTAACTCATATGAATTAGTTCTTGTAACTTCTCACTCATTATTTTACCTCTTTATTCTTATAACTTATGTAACATTTGAGCTATTCATTTACCCAATTTACTACCCTTTATCTTCCTATTCATGAAGAGGAAGAATTACTCACTATAAATAGTGGTGATCTTACTTTGTTTTGGGTGAAGAAAGAAGAGACAAGAAAATATAGAGTGGAGAATAATAAGAAGTATTATATTGTGTTTATATTGAGGTTAGTGAGACAAAGTTGAGACAAAGATACTATTCTAAGTCTTCAACTATATTCACCATACCAAAGAAAGTAATTAATATATGTTTGAAGGAAGGTGTTTTTGTGTGGAGCTTTGGACTCTTCAACTAGTCCGGAATTGTTTGAATCATACAACTTTGTTGGACTGTTGTATCTTGAAGGGGACAAGTTAGAGATGTGCTGCTGGATCGGTGTAGATTATGGCACAGTGGGCTTGAATCTCCTTAAAGAGAGCGAGATATCTATGCCCCAACCTGGATGAATTTTTATTCAATTTTATCATTTTATTTTTCAAATGTAATTTATTGTATTTGTGGCATATTACACCATTAAAAAGTATGAAAAAAATTACTTGGAGATTTTGCATACAAAAAAAAAAAAAGTATTTATTAACCAGTTTAACCGAAAAGTAGAAAGTATATAAATGTAAAAATAAAACAATTACGAGTAATCTTTCTCGTAAAGTTATGATCATAACTCATTTGCACTATTTATATATAACGTTTTTTTTAAAAAAATTATTTGTACTTGAAATTTATCGTGTGTATGGCTTTACTACTCATGTCTAATTTATGTGACTCATATTTTATTTTTAATTAGTTTTAAAAAAAATGATAATGTTTATATTTAGTAATAATTTTATTTTAAAATATTCATTTTATTCTTAATGAAATGATTTATGGATATACAAATATATATAAGACTTATATGACAAATTTTAAAAATATTTATTTGTTGGTCAAGTCAAACTTGGTAATATAAATTGAGACGAAGTAAACCAAATCAGGACTTAAATTGATTATTTATTTATGGGGGAGTAGTAGTTGCGCTGCAATTTCTACCTATTTCTCAGATCTCTGCAATTGTTTGACATAAGCAGAAACTGATTCATTGCCTCTCTTTCCTTTTGTATTATCTAATATCAGGAAAAAGCCACAGAAAGCCTGCGTCTGCACCAAAAAGATCCAATTGTACTGTTCATCATCATTCTCTCTTCATTACTTAATTTCCTCTTTCTGCTTTGTTTCATTGAAATGAAAAATTTTCAACAACTGGATGACTTGAATGAATAGTGTCCATTAATTCTTATTGGTTCTACTCTTGTGGGTCCTTGTTCAGTTTCATTTTTTTTTTTTGATTCTTGGATGACAATTTCAGAGCCATGTGATGTGATAGGTACCCTCCAGCAATGTCATTTGTGAGTTGCCTTGCTTCTTTCTTAACATAATTCTGATTTGAGTTTTTGCTCCGTTTGAATGTCAACGATTGTCAAACCTTTCAACTCTTCACTCTTCTTCCTTTGGAATTCTGGGCTTTTTCCCCAAATCTGAGGATTTTTCATCAAGTTTCTACTTTGAGATGGGTTCTTGGAGATCCCTCTATTTAGTAATGATCTTCCTATTTCTGCCCCTGACTTGTATAGCTAGTGTCCAGAATAAAGGCAGGCTGAATCTGGGGTTTCAAGGGTCTCAAATGACTTGGATAGACAATAATGGATTAATTCTTGTTTCCAATAGCTCAAAATTTGCATTTGGATTTAACCCTACAAGTGATGTTACCTTGTTCCTTCTTGTGGTCATCCATATCAGTAGCTCTACCATCGTTTGGTCTGCGAACAGAGACTCCCCTGTTCAAAATAATGACAACTTTTTTTTTGATAAGACTGGAAATGCCTACTTGCAGAGTGGGAAAACAACAATTTGGTCTACTAATACTGTTAATAAAGGAGTCTCTGTCATGGAATTGAAGGACTCAGGGAATCTTATTTTGCTCGGGAATGATGGTAACGTTATTTGGGAAAGCTTTAGCCATCCTGTTGATACCCTCCTCTCAGACCAGAATTTCACTCAAGGAATGAAGCTTGTAAGCACTCCCAGCAACAATAACTTGACCTATTCACTTGAATTTAAGTCTGGGGACATGCTTCTTTCTGCAAGTTTCCACCCTCCCCAGCCTTATTGGGCTATGGGGAAAGATGACAGAAGGACCATCAATCAAGTTGGAGGACCTGTCACTTCAGCAATTCTTGATGGAAATTCTTGGAAAATTTATGATCACAAGGGAATGTTGCTCTGGCAATTCATTTTCCCTGATAATAAAGATCCAAATGCCACCCGGTTGGCCGTTCTTGGAGATGATGGTTACATCGCTTTTAGCATTCTTCAAGATGACTCCATCCTTGCCTCTGGGACAAGAATTCCACAAGATGAATGTAGCAGGCCAGACTCTTGTGATCCATATTTCATTTGTTATAGTGGCAACAAGTGTCAGTGCCCACCAGCCCTTCCATCTTGCAAACCTGACACTGCTTCCTTGTGCAATAAACATGTGGAGCTTGTAGATGCTGGGGATAGCCTTGGCTATTTTGCGCTTGGCTTTGTTTTTCCATCTGCTAAAACTGATTTAAATGGTTGCAAAGCTTCTTGCCTTGGCAATTGCTCATGCGCTGCAATGTTCTTTGATAGCACTTCAGGGAATTGTTTTATGTTTGACCAAATAGGAAGTTTACAAGGTTCGATTAATGGAGCTGGTTTCAAGTCTTACATTAAAGTTTCAGCTAGCCAGGGGAATGGAGATAGTGGTGGAGGTGGGAAGGGACCATTACCTATAATCATTGGTATAGTCATTTCTACAGCTCTTGTCATTCTTGGCCTAATTTATGGAGGCATCTGTTATCAGAGGAGAAAGAAGAACAAGTTGCCAGATTCTGCAAAGGGGAGTTCAGAAGAAGACAACTTCTTGGAGGGCCTATCAGGGATGCCAATTCGTTTTAGCTACAAAGAACTTCAGAATGCAACTAATAACTTCTCAATAAAACTTGGGCAAGGAGGGTTTGGTTCAGTTTACCAAGGGGTTCTTCCAGATGGGACTAGACTTGCTGTGAAGAAATTGGAGGGCATTGGCCAGGGAAAGAAAGAATTTCGAGCAGAAGTTAGTATTATAGGCAGCATCCATCATCTTCATTTAGTGAGACTGAAAGGGTTTTGTGCTGAAGGAACACACAGGCTTCTGGCTTACGAGTACATGGCAAATGGGTCTTTAGAGAAATGGCTTTTTAAGAAGAATAAGAAATTCATGCTGGACTGGGATACAAGATTTAATATTGCACTTGGTACAGCTAAAGGCCTAGCATACCTCCACGAGGACTGTGATGTAAAAATTGTGCATTGCGACATCAAACCTGAAAATGTGCTTCTTGATGATCATTTCCTTGCCAAGGTCTCAGATTTCGGGCTGGCTAAGCTGATGACGAGAGAGCAGAGTCATGTCTTCACTACTATGAGGGGTACAAGAGGGTATCTGGCACCAGAATGGATCACAAATTATGCCATATCAGAGAAAAGTGATGTTTATAGTTATGGGATGGTTTTGCTTGAGATAATTGGAGGTAGGAAGAATTATGATCCTTCAGAAAGTTCGGAGAAATCCCATTTTCCATCATACGCGTTTAAGATGATGGAAGAGGGGAAATTGAAAGAGCTTATCGATAGGAACTTGAAAGTTGAAGAAAAGGACGAGAGGGTGTCGACAACAATAAAAGTTGCATTGTGGTGTATACAAGATGACATGTCCCTGAGGCCATCGATGGCTAAGGTTGTGCAAATGCTAGAAGGGATCTGCCATGTCCCTTCACCGCCAACAGCTTCCCAAATGGGGTCACGACTATTTTCAAGTTATTTGAAATCACTAAGTGGGGAGGGTACTTCATCCGGCACCTCTGCACCGTCAGACTGCAACAGCGATGCTTATCTTTCTGCTGTTCGCCTCTCAGGTCCAAGATAGCATTCGCCTGTTCATGTGCAATGGTTTCATACCTTTTAGTTTTGAATTTTTTTTGCATTATAAATGTTGGAGTTAATTGAGAATGTTTATTTGTATATACATCAATCAATGAGTCCAAATATACAAAGAAAATGTGTTTTCAAAATATTTGGACTCAGCCTCAAACCCAGACCTCTCTAAAAGAAAGAAAAAAAAAGCGTTAATATGTAGCGGAGAGAACATCTTTGTGAATTTTTTTTCTGTCCCTTCAAAACCCAGACCTCTCCTCACGGTTAATTTAGCAAGAATCAAGATATAACCAGTTCAGAAACCTACAACTGGAGTCAACAAGAGTATCTTTCTTTGACCTTAATATTTCATATATCTATTGAATATCTTGAATTATCTAGTACTCTTTACATAATTTTCAAATATATAAATTTTATTTTAACAAAAAAAAGTAAAACTTTCATGCCAAAATTAAACTGTTTTACTCTCAAAATCCTAAGGATATCGCATAAATTGAAATAGAGGGAGTACTCATATATATGCGGTTCTATGCGAACTATTAGAAAGTAACTCGACTAGGCTCTCATCCTTTCAACTTTCTGAATGGAATACTTGAGTTCTTTCTGAATGTTGAGCCTAGAAGGCGACAAGACAATATCTTTCCAAACAGAGCCTGCTCGAAAAGCTGGATGAGGGTTCTTGTAAAGTTCATATATGGAGTTTGCTCCATCATTCAACCTTCCGACCATTTGCAGTACATTTATCTCATCAGGATCAACTAATAGTGTTCTTTCTTTCTCCTTCCACCCTATCATCTGTTCCAATAAACCACATCAAAATTAGAATTAATATATACTCCCAATTTATGTGACATGGTTTGAGTACTTGGCAAAAGCGTTTGAGTAAAAAAGGGAGATTTTTGAAACATGTGATCTTTAAAATGGCATAACATTTGTTGGGTTATTAGATTTTAAAAATTGTGGTCTTAAACATGCCTTAGTATTTAGATAGCTATAAAAGTTTTCTCCTAAAGGGTAAAATGAGAAGATAAATATATCATTCTTTTCTGGGACGGACTAATAAGGAAATAGTGTAACATAAACAAGAATGCCTCAACTTGCGTAGGACATAGTACATGTGCGGGAAGAGACGAGCTACAACTTGGAATCTCGATGATTATCCCTCATCGATAAAGAGGTGGTCTACTTACCAAGGTAAACCATACTTCACCTTATGGGAGCCCGTCCCATTTCAGAGAAGTAACCCCCCTTACCAGGAATCCGTCCAATTTCGGGGTGAATTTCATAATAAAGTGCACTAAATGGATCAACTAGTATAGCAGGGGTAATGTATAATCCTATGTTGGCACATAGTTTGAGGAAAGGAGTATGCACCCTTGAAGATAGTCCACGCTGACAGCCAATCATTGGTGCTATAATCCCACAGAATACTCGAAATAATCATACTTTAATCGTAACATGAATAGCTTGTAAGAATATACCTTTAGTAGCTCATAAACATGTTTGACCTCTAATGTTGAGCCTAGCTTGAAATATGAGAGTAGATCATAATCATACGTGAATCCTTGCTTTAACATGAATGGCTCACAAGAGGTAAAAAATCTTGAAATAGGGCTTAACTTGATACTTGTAATATCATAGATACTTTTCATAAATTCAATACATACTTGAAAGCCCTTAATCATCATATATAGTTACTTGACTTATAAATCACGAAATAGATCATCAGCAACTTGAGAATCTTGACTGACATTTTATCAAACACTTGGTGGGTTCATGATACTAATTCAAAATCATGCAATTCGAGAGTGAAACAAGATGAGAAAAAATAATGTGAATCAACCCACCAACATGTAGTAAAGACCTCATGTAGGGTACCTTGAAATCGATCATCAAAACTCATAATAGATCATAGTTTCATATATCAAAACATGCATAGTCTCAATAGACAAAATCAATTCATGGTATAAGCTTGAAATAGATAGACATGCATAATCAATCAACATTTCATAAAACCCCAACATAATTTATAATCATTATTCAAATAGATGATACAACTTGAAAACATGAAATTTTCATAAAAAGGAAGATTGGGCTCCATGGGTGAAAAGACCTAATGGATGAAACCCACATACCTCAAACTTTGGATTTTTTGAGATGAGCTTGAAGAGAACTTAGAGCTTAAAGAGAATCCTTAAGTTCCAAAATTAAGCTTAAAATCATTTGAAATTTGAATGAGATATTTGGTTAAGTCTTTGAGAGATTTTTGTGAGTGTTTTGAGTGATATAGAGTTGAAAAATGACTTAGTATAGGTATTTTTACGCACAAGTGGGCATGGGGATATGGCCCTAATGCCCTTGGACGACACAGAAAAATTTGTACTGGTTCGCGTTTGGTCCACGATCGGACCCAACGGGAAGGAAACTTCTGCTCCGCGCCCAGTCGGCGTTGCCGCGTGGTCGCGAATGCTCTCTGGAATTCAAAATTTTGCTAAAATTATTTTTCACTACGGGTCCTCTAAAACACCCATTTTCCACTCAATTCTGCCCCCTAATCGAGAATATGAAGTCTGATTTTTGTTATCATGCATGGGTTTTGAGATATATGAAAATTACAATTATGGGCATTCCGAAGCACATTTGGGGGGCATTTGAATATCTCCAACTTGGGGATATTCGTCCCCAAATGTCAAAGGAAATGTAAGAGAAGTAATCATGAAAACTTCAGCCCGACATGAATGCAGAAATGCATTTACACATCACTTTTGAAAATCACAACATTAATGTTAAAAATCACCATACACTTGTTAACATAAACATGAATGCATGCAAAATGACATGAGGGCTGAAACTTAAGACTTGAAATCATATAGTGGACTTAAATTAGTACCTTTGACTATAGTAGAGTAGAAGAGATATGGATATCATTTTCTCATGTCTGCCTCGGCTTCCCATCTAGCACTTTCAACTTGTTGGTTCCTCCAAAGGACCTTAACGGAAGCTACCCCTTTGTTTCTCAACCTCTTCACTTGTCTATCCAAAATCTCTACCAGGACCTCCTCATAGGTCAAATTAGCTTCTACAACACCCACAACATCCAAGGGCACTATAGCATTTGGGTCACCCACACACTTTCTCAACAGGGACACATGGAAGAGCAGATGAACCATATTCATCTCTATAGGCAACTCCAACTCATATGCAACCTTATCCACTCTCCTCAAAACTTATAAGGACCCACAAAGCTTGGACTAAGTGTCCTTTTCTCGCCAAATCAGATCACACCCTTCATCGGTGAGACTTTCAAGTAAATTCAATCACCAACCCTAAACTCAAGATCTCTTCTCCTCACATGAGAGGAGGGCTTTTGTCAACTTTGGGCTGTTTTCGATCTCTCCTTTATCAACCTCACCTTCTTCAAGGTTTCCATGACCAAATATGGACCTAGAAAAGCCATTTACCTCACTTAAAACCACCCAACCGGGGATCTACAATGCCTACCAATGCTTGGTAGCTATCGTTGTAAGCAAACTCAATGAGTGGAAGATGTTCATCCTAACTACCCTTAAACTTCGAAACACAAGCTCTAAGCATATCCTCAAGAGTTTGGATACTCCTCTCGGCTTGACCATCCGTTTGAGAATTAAAAATCGTCCTAAGCTTAACCTTGGTACCAAACCCCTTTTGGAAGGATCTCCAAAAATGAGACATGACTTGAGCACCACAATGTGAAATGATAGACATGGGTACCCCATGCAATCCAACCAAGTCATGAATATTAAACTTGGCGTAATCTTCGGCACCATAAGTGATTTTGACTGGTAGAAAGTGAGCCTACTTCGTCATTCTATCCACAACTACCCAAATAGAGTCAAAGTGTTTCCTAGTCTTAGGCAACCAAACCACAAAATCCATGTTGGTCTCTTCCCACTTCCAAGAAGGAATCTCTATGTCTTGGGCTAAGCCACCCGATCTTTGATGTTCGACTTTCACTTATTGACAATTGTGACAACTGGATATAGACTTGGCAATATCTCCCTTCAAACCACTCCAATAATACACCTCCCTCAAGTCTCTATACATCTTTGTAGAAACGAGGTGAATGAAATAGGATGAATTTTGGGCCTCCTTCAAGATAAATTCTATCAAGTCATCCACATTTGACACACACAACCTACCTTGGTACACAAGGGAACCATCTCCCCCTTGGGAGAAAACCTCCACTTTACCATCTCTCACCAAGGCCTTCAACTCTAGCAAGGCGAGGTCAAGATTTTGTTTTGCCTTTACCTCCTCAATCAAGGAAGATTTGGAACCATCAACAACCACTACGCCACCATTATCAACTTCATCCAACTTAAACCCCACTCTAGCCAACTTGTGAATGTCTCTAGCCACCTCTTTTCCACCATCATCAACATGAGCTAAACTACCCATAGACACCCTACTTAGAGCATCGACCACAACATTAGCTGGGTGATAATGCACACTCACATCATAATCTTTAAGGAGCTCTAACCACCTTTGTTGTCTCAAGTTAAGATCTTTTTGGGTGAACACATATTGGAGACTCTTGTGGTCCGTAAACACATCAACGTGAACCCCATACAAGTAGTGATGCTAAATTTTCAAAGCAAATACCACAGATACCAATTCAAGATCATGGGTAGGATAATTTTTCTCATGCACCTTCAGTTGTCTAGAGGCATACGCTATCACTTTACCATTTTGCATCAAAGCACAACCCAAACCAATTCTTTAGGCATCACAATATACCACAAAACCTTCCAACCCTTCTGGTAGAGCCAAGATTGAAGCGGAGACAAGATTATCTTTCAAGGTTGGAAACTCTTTTCACCTTCATCGGTCCACACAAATTTTGCCTTCTTTTGGGTCAACTTAGTCATAGGAGAAGCAATAAAAGAGAAACCATTTACAAACCTCCGGTAATAACCTGCCAAACCCAAGAAACTTCTAATGTTCGACGAAGTCAAAGGTGTAGGCCATTAATCGAAACTCACATTTTTCATATTTGGCATACAACCTCTCCTCCCTCAAGATTTGCAATATCACCCTCAAGTGATTCACATGCTCCTCCTCACTATGGGAATAAATCAAGACATCATCAATAAAGACCACCACAAATATGTCAAGGTAGGGATTAAAGACCCTATTCAAGAGATCCATAAATATAGTCGGTGCATTAGTCAACCCAAAGGGCATAACCACAAACTCAAAGTGCCCATACCTAGTCCAGAAAGCCGTCTTGGGAATGTCACACTCCCTCACTTTCACTTGATGATACCTGGATCGAAGATTAATCTTAGAGAAGTGACTAGCCCCTTGAAGTTGATCAAAAAGGTCATCAGTCCTTGGTAAAGGGTACTTGTTCTTTATGGTACGCCTATTAAATTTTCGGTAATCAATGCATATTCTAAGAGAACCATCATATTTCTTCACAAATAACACTGGTGCACCCGAAGGTGACTTACTAGGCCCTCTGAAACACTTTTCCAACAAATCCCTCAGTTGATCCTTCAATTTCTTCAATTTCGTCGGGGCCGTATGATAAAAGGGAATAAAAATGGGTTGTGTATCGAGAAGAAGGTCTATACCAAAGTCTATTTCCCTTTCGGGAGGAACAACATGAAGCTCATTGAGAAAGATATCAAAAAACTCATTAACTACCGGAACCGACTCAATAGGAAGAACTTTAGACTCCACATCCCTTACCCTTACAAGATGATAAAGACAACCCTTAGAAATTAACTTTTGGGCTTTAAGACAAGAAATGAATCTACCCTTGACCACCACATCACGACTCTCCCACTCAAGGATGGGCACATTAGGAAATTAAAATTTTTTACCCTACGAGTTCTACAATTAATAGAAGCATAATATGCATGCAACCAATCCATCCCAAGAATGACATCAAAATCCACCATATCTAATTCAACAAAATTACAAGGCAAGACTTTATGCAATATCAACACGGGATAATTTCTTTAGACTATTTTTAGCAATAATGGACTCGGCAACGGGGGTAGGTACTTCATAAGGTTCACACAACAATTCGGGACTAACATGAAGCTTTTTGGCAACCAAATGAGTAATAAAAGAAAGAGTGGCACCCGAGTCTATCAATGCATACACATCAAAACAAAAACCATTAACATACCGGTGACGATATCAGGCACCTCATCCACCCCTTATCTTCCTTGAAGAGCATAAAATCTATTTTGCCTTGGTGCACCCCCTTGTTGGCCTCCTCTTCCCTTTAGACCCGCATTTACGCCTTGGACTTGTGAACGATCATATCTACCTTTGTTTTGAGCATGAGGAAAATCAATATCCTTGTGACCCATCTTACCACAACCAAAGCAAGCATTAGAATTCCTCATAACATGGACCACTATGATTCTTTTCACACCTTGGGCATCTAGGTTTTATCATTCCCCCATTACCACCTTGGAATCTTGGATTATCCTTAGTAAATCTCTTATTAGGAGCATTGGAAGACCCTTGGCCTCAAAACTTGTGGCCTTGAGGAAACCATCCACCCTTGAAACCTTGGAAACCACCTTCAAAATGAGCCTCTTGGACTCACCACGCCTTCTCTTTCTAAGCTTTCACCCCTCTAATTGTTTGGCATATGTTATGAGGTAGGAAAAATTTATATCACTTACTAGCATGGCGATATGACACTCCTTATTAACCAAGTCGGACACTCCCGATACAAATTTTTTCATCCTTGATCTAGACTCGAAAACCAATTAGGGAATACTTAAGAGCTTGTTAAACTTGACAACATACTCCCTCACACTCATGGAACCTTGCTTAAGGTTCATAAACTCCATCATTTTAGCCTCCCTAAACTTGATAGGAAAGAACCAGTTGAGAAATGTGGCTATGAACTCTTCCCAAGGGATAGCATCAACATTCCTCTTCGTGTGCTAATGCAACATGGTAAGGTGATTGCTTATGCTTCAAGACAATAGAATTTGCATGAGAAGAGTTACCCGACTCATGACCTTGAGCTTACAATTTTGGTGTTAGCCTTGAAGATTTGGCGACATTACTTGTATAGAGTTCATGTGGATGTCTTCATAGACCATTAGAGTCTCCAACATGTGTTCACCCAAAACGATATAAATTTGAGGTAACAAAGGTGCTTAGAGCTGCTTAAAGACTACAACATGAGTGTGAAGTATCACTTGGGAAAGGCCAATGTGGTAGCAACTCAATGCCATTAGTAGAGTTTGTGTAATCCTTGCCAATGAAAGTATGAAAAGTGAAAGAAAAAAGTCCTAAGAATTTTCTGAAATTATGGTTGTTACGAGGGTTCAACGAGCTGTAAAAGTTCCACGGGTCATAAGTGGTGCTCCTGGATTGAAGGTCAGATTTAGTGAAATTTGAGCTTTTCAGGGTTTCAATCTACAACTTATCACATGGCGATGAAATGACTTGTGACCCATAAGTCAGGCCATATAAGCTAACTCAGAGAAAAATATTTGGGTCTCTAGAATGGCATCAGACAAGACCCTATCTACGACCCGTAAAACGGACCACAACTCATAAATGGGGTCTCCTGATCCTGTCTAGTTGTTTTATAGGGGAAGTTCCAACCCTTCCAATTCCCTTAACAGCCTCATCTATCCCCTCCATGACCCCGCATGCAAATCCAAGTCCCTCTCTCATCAAGTCGAGTGCGAACAATTACTATTGCCTAAGTTCTAGCATAAGTTCATATACATGTCAATTTCAAATTAGTATATCTCTTAGCACACATAAAATTAGCTTTTGTATGACCTACAAAATGAAATCTCTTTGAATTATCTTTCCAACGCAACTGGTTTCACCTCATTCGAAGTTCGGACCAAGAGGTTATGCCCTTTTTACTAAAGCACTGTCAAGCTGTCAGTTTATACAACCCACTTTACGGGCCATGGAATGACTTATGGCCCATAAATAGGCTTTTATGGAAACTGTTAGACAGTTTTTGAAAGGGTGTTTTTGACCTTTCCTCACACCCCAAGCTCAATGCAACATCGCTTTGGCTTCCTACACACCCTATATGAGTCTAAAACTCCCGCAATAACCCTTATTCCTACATAACATGCCCTTCTACCCAAGCCATAAATTCCTCCAAGTTCCCCAAGGTCCTCTATTGAAGACAAGGCTAGGGTTTCAGGTTTTGTCACCAAAATTTATGATTTCTTCCATAAATATTTTGCTAAGGTATGTGGTTTTGATTTGTATGTAAAGCCCTTCCCTTCACAATGCTCAAGTTTCTGTAATTTAAATTTGACCCATGGTTTATGTATGTTGTGGAGTTTTGGGAAGCTGGCTTAATCATATAATTTGTGATGCATTCTGAAACGTCCCAAAAAGTACCCGAAAATGTGTCTTGAAAATGCTCATAATCGTAATTTCCATGTATCACAAAATTCATGTGTGATATCGAAAATCCAACTACATATTCCTGATCAGGGGGAAAATCAAGTGAGGGATGGGTGTAACCCCGATTTTAGAGGACCCATAGTGAAATTTTATTTTTTCCAACTTTGCAATTTCCAATGAGCCTTCGTGTTGGCTCTGCGACACGGACCCATCGTGGAGTTGTGTTGTTACTTCCTTAATTATCAGTTTTGGCCTAACATATTGGGGTCTTGGCCCCAATGGACTTTTATGCATAAAACACCCTATACTTAGCCATTTTTCAACTCTATATTACTCAATACACTCTCAAAACCCTCTCTAACACTTTGCCAAATATTTCATCCAAATTCAAGTGACGCAAGCTTAATTCTAGATCTCAAGAACTTCATTCAAACTTCAAGTTCTCATCCAAATCTTCATCATGGAAATTCTCAAAATTGAGATATGTGGGTTTCAACTTTTAGGTCCTTTCACCCATAGAGTTCAACCTTCCTTTTTATGAAATTGCATGTTTCCATGTTTTGTAACTTATGGGTATCATTTATTATGAATTATGAATACAAACTATGTTGGGATTTGAAATACATGTTTTACCTTTTTCAAGCTTATACTATGAGATGGTTTGTCTACTGTGACTATGCATGTTTTGGGCTATGAAATTATAATATAGTATGAGATTTGATGATGGATTTCAAGGTATTTTACATAAAGTTTTTACCAAATGTTGGTGGTTTAATTTACATTGAGTTTTCTCACATGATTTCACTCTTGAATTGCATGATTTTGAACTAGCATTACACACCTGCCAAGTGTTTGATAAAATATCTTGTTAAGGATTCTTGAGTAATTGATGGTCTATTGCATGACTTAAGAGTTAAGTGACTTTATGATGATAAAGGGATTGTATGTATGTATTGAATTCATAAAAAAGTATCTATAGTGTTGCAAGTTGACCACAACTTGTTGAGGGGGTGATATGCCTCAACCACTTTGATGGGGGGCGCTATGCCATCTACCATGTTGAGGGATATATACCTTTACCACGTGGATGGGAGGTGACATGCCCATCTACCATGTTGAGGGGTATATACCTTGACCACATTGATAGGGGGTGAGATGCCCATCTACCATGTTGAGGTGTATATACCTTGACCACTATGATGAGGGGTGACATGCCTTGGATTCTAAGTACTAGGTTGTTTGGTCTATGATTGTGGTCTCTTCCTACACTTGTAATCTATATTCTCAAGCATATGTCTCAAGCATGTTTTACTCAAACATTGATCATGCATGCCATATTGTTATTATACTTACCCATTGCTTATGTATATGCATTTTGACAAACTTGCCTATGTCTTGTTGCATTGCCTCCTACATACTTACGTACTAACGCATACTTTGTGCCATATGATATTACCATGTAGGAATCGGAGCTCCTCACGATCTCCTACCATGTGGCTCGTATGGCATTTTGAATACATGCTTTGGTGAGTCCTCAAGTTCAGTGACACTAGCTATGCTACTATTGCTTTGTTATTTCCTTATGTTGATCTTTTGATAATATGAGGGTGAGCACGAAAAGGGTCTTGGCCCCCTCCCAATCTATGCTAGAGGTGCTGGATAAATAGTGTACTTATGCTTGAGCTTTGACTCTTATACGTATTATGCTATCAAAGAATTCGCTTAGTCCTTTTATCCTCATTTATATCTATTGTTTTTTTATATTGCTTCCGCAACCAATGATGTGTAATTGATATGCTAAGAGGCTTGTTTGGGGTTTCTTTAGGTTCCCCATTCGCCGTGTCATGTCTAGGCCCTAGGCTTGGGTCGTGACAAACCTGGTATCAGGGCACCAGGTTGTTAATGGTCATTGAAATCCAAAGCACCGTGTCGATTAGAGTCTTATTCATTGTTGTGAAGTGCACCACGACTATGAATAAGAGGCTATGAGGCGTTTTAGGAAATGTTTCCCTTCTTCATAATCTGTGTCATGCTATATAAGCTAAGGTAAGGTTTTTCCTCTAACAAATGTTCTTTACTATTCTAGATCATGCCTATTCCAAGAGAAAGAAGAGCCCGTACTCTCGAGGAGCAACCGACCCCTCCCGCTCCTCAAGCTCCTCAAGATGGGGGAGTGGCTCATCAAGAGTTCCGGGATGCTATTACTATGTTGGCTCAAGCTATGACCAACCAAATCAACCAAGGGGCCCAAGCCCCTCATGCTCCTACTCCGACCTCTAGGGTGAGAGATTTTACTAGAATGAACCCATTGGAGTTCCATGGGTCTAAGGTGAATGAGGACCCTCAAGAATTCATTGATGAGGTGTACAAAGTGTTTTCTATTATGGGGGTTAGATCGGAGAGAAGGCGGAGTTGGCAGCCTACCAACTTAGGGGGCTGGCTCAAATTTGGTTCACTCAATGGAAATTAGAGAAGGGGAATGATAATGTTGTCCTTTGGGAAGAGTTCAGGGTGGCATTTCTCAATCGGTTCTTCCCTCTTCAGTTATGGGAGGCCAAAATGATGGAATTTATGAATCTAAAGCAAGGATCTATGAGTGTGAGTGAGCATGTCCTCAAATTCAACCAACTCTCAATGTATACTCCACAATTGGCGGCCGAGCAGATGTCTAGGATGAACAAATTTATAATAGATGTGTTCGACTTGGTTAATGAGGAATGTCATGCGGCCATGTTGATAGGTGATATGGATTTGTCCCGCCTCATGACTTATGCTAAACAATTGGAGGGGGAAAAGTTGAGAAAAAGAAGAAGCGGTGAGGCCAAGAGGGCCCATTTTGAAGGTAGATTCCAAAGCCCCAAGGGTAGCTGGTTTCATCAAGTCCAAGGACCTTCTAGGTGCTCCAAATAAAAGGGTTACTAATGACAACCCATAGGTCCAAGGTGGTGGTGGTCTGGTGTCTAGCCCTACGTCCAAAAGTGTGGTAGAGGCTATAATGGCCCATGTTTGAAGGACATTAATGCTTCCAATGTTTGTGGTGAAGTGGGTCATAAGGTGATGGATTGTCCTCGTAATCAAAACAAGGGTATAGACGGTCGTCCACAAGGCTAAGGTGCAAATGCGGGTCCAAAGGGGAGAAGAGGCCAACAACAGGATGCCCCAAGGCAAAACCGATTCTATGCTCTCCAAGGGAGACAAGGGCTGGATGAGGTGCCCGATGTCATCCCTGGTATGTTAAAAGTTTTTGATTTTGATGTGTATGCATTGATAGATCCAGGTGTGACTTTTACTTTTGTTGCTCCTTTTGTTGCCAAAATATTTCATGTTAGTCTCGAATTGTTGTGTAAACCGTATGAAGTGTCTACTCCCATTGTGCATCCATTGTTGCTAGAAGGGTCTATAGAAATTGTCTCATTTTCATTTTGCATAAAATCTTTCCTTGTGATTTTGGTGAGTTGGATATGGTGGATTTTGATGTCATTCTTGGTATGGATTGGTTGTAGGCATACTATGCTTCTATTGATTGTTGAACCTATAGAGTCAAATTCCAATTCCCAAATGAACCCATCCTTGAGTGGAAAAGTTGTGATGTGGTAGTCAAGGGTAGATTCATGTCATGCATTAAAGCCCAAAAGTTGATCTCTAACCGGTTTCTCTATCATCTTGTGAGGGTTAGAGATGTGGATTCCAAAGTCCTTCCTATAGAGTCGATTCTGGTGGTGTTCCTTGATGTCTTTCCTGATGAGATTCCCAGTGTTCCTCCTGAAAGGGAAATAGAATTTGGTATAGACCTCCTTCTCAATAATGAACCCATTTGTATTCCCCCTTACAGTATGGGCCAGAGGAGTTGAAGATTTGAAAGAACAATTAGAGGATTTGTTGGAGAAGGATTTTATAAGGCCTAGTCAATCACCTTGGGGTGCACCGGTGTTATTCGTGAAGAAGAAGGATGGTTCTCTTAGAATGTGTATCAATTACTGGTAACTTAATAGAGTCACCATTAAGAATAAGTACCCTCTACAAAGGATTGATGACCTTATTGATCAATCTTAAGGGGCTAGTCACTTCTCTAAGATTGATCGTTTGTCTGGGGTATCACCAAGTTATAGTGAGGGAGCGTGACATTCCCAAGACGGCCTTCCGGACTAGGTATGACACTTTGAGTTTGTTGTTATGTCCTTTGGGTTGACTAATGCACCAGCTATATTCATGGATCTTATGAATAGGGTCTAAAAAACCTACCTTGATTTGTTTGTGGTGGTTTTTATTAATATATCTTGATCTATTCCTATAGTGAGGAGAGGCATGTGGATCACTTGAGGGTAGTGTTGCAAATCTTGAGGGAGGAGAAGTTGTATACTAAATATGAAAAATGTGAGTTTTGGTTGAAACAGGTTGCTTTTCTAGGTCATATGGTGTCGGGGAATGACATTAATGAAACGTCCCCCCCTCCCCCGAAAATATGCCTTGGAAATGCCCAAAGTCGTAATTTCCATATATCTCAAAATCCGTGTGTGATATTCAAAATCCGACTTCATATTCTTGATCGGAGGGGGGGAGGGATTGAGTAGGAAATGGGTATAACCCTGATTTTAGAGGGCCCGTAGCGAATTTCATTTTTGCTAACTTTTCAATTTACAGTGAGCCTTCGCGTTGACTCCACGACACGAAGCCATCGTGGAGAAGAGTATTTTGTTGCTACTTTTCTTATTTCAACCTAAAGCTTTGGGGTCTTGGGCCTAAGCCTTCCAATGTGTAAATATAGTCATTTTTCAACCCTATATCATTCAAGACATTCCCCAAAACCCTCTATAACACTTAGCCAAATATTTCATCCAAATTTAAGTGTCCCAAACTCATTACGAATCTCAAGAAATTCATTCAAGCTTTAAGTTCTTATTCAAATCTTCATCAAGGAAATCTCCAAAGTTGAGATATGGGGGTTTCAACCATTGTGTCCTTTCACCCACAGTGCCCAACATTCCTTTTTATGCAAATTACATGTTTTCAAGTTGATTTATCCATGGGTAACCCCTATTATGAATTTGACTATAAACTATGTTGGGGTTTCATAAAATGTTGATTGTTTAAGAATGTTTTGAGCTGTGAATCTATGATCTGTTACAAGATTTGATGAGGTGTTTTGATGTATCTTTCATGAGGGTATGACCAATTGTTGGTGGTTGATTTACATTAAGTTTTCTCACATGATTTCACTCTTGAATAGCATGATTTTGAACTAGAATCACACACCCACCAAGTGTTTGATAAAATGTCTAGTTAAGGGTTCTTGAGTTATTGAAGGTCTAATGCATGGCTCATGAGTTGAGTGACTTTATGATGATGAAAAGAATGCATATATGTGTTGTTTTCTTGAAAAGTATCTATAATATTGCAAGTTGACCACACCTTGTTGAGGGGGTGCTATGCCATAATTGCCTTGTTGGGGTGTGCTATGGCCGTACTACTATGTTGTGGGGTATATACCTTGGCCACCTTGTCGGGGGGCATATGTCCGTACTACCATTTTGAGGGGTGTATACCTTGGCCACCTTGTCAGTGGGTGCTATGCCCGTACTACCATATTGAGGGGTATATACCTTGGCTACCTTGTCGGTGGGTGCTATGCTCGTACAATTAATTGAGGGGTAGATACCTCAATCGCCTCCCAAGGGGGTGGTAGGCCTTAGATTGCACGTACTAGGTTGCTTGGTCTATGATGGTGGTCTCTTCCTACACATGTATTTTGTTTCCATATAAGCATGTTTTACTTCAAGCATTGATCATGCATGCCTTGTTTCTAGTATACTATCTCTTGCGTATGATTATGCATTTTGATTATGTTGCCTATCTCTTGTTTCATTGCATCCTACATACTTAGTACATTCAAACGTACTAACGCATACTCTATGCCTACATGACGTTACCATATAGGAAACGGAGCCCGTCACAATCACCCTCCCCATCACAATCAACCTCCTCGAAGAATAACTATTGGTGAGTCCTCAAGTTTGGGGCCACTAGCTTTGCACTCCTACTTTTGTTATCTCTTATGTTGAACTTTTATATCAAAAGCGTAAGCCAGAAAGTGTCTTGTCCCTCGTCCAATCTATGCTAGAGGTGTCGTTGGACAAGTGATATAACTATGCTTTCAGATTTGACTCTTTATGATCTATGCTATTATACACTTTCCTTAGTCTCTGTATCCTCATTTATGCTCTCTAATTGTTGTTTAAATGCTTCCGCAACTAAGGATGTGTAAATGACATGCTCAGAGGCTTGTTTGGGGTCTCTTTAGGTTCTCATTTGTCATGTTATGTCTAGGACGTAGGCTTGGGTCGTGACAATAAGGTGGATCCTAAGAAGACGGAGGTGATTAGAAATTGGCCTAGGCCTTTGACTCCATCGGGCATTAGGAGTTTCTTGGGTTTGGCTGGTTATTACCAGAGAGGAATCAACAAGTTGAAAGTGCCACATGGGAAGCCGAAGCGGACCTGCAAAAGCAATATCCATAACTCTTCCACTCTACTCAAGCCTAAGGTACTAATTTAAGTTCCCCTAGATGATTTCAAGTCTTATGTTTCAGCCCTTATGTTATTTTGCATGCATTCATGTTTATGTTGACAAGTTTATGGTAATTTTGACACATATGCTAAGATTTTTGAAATGATATTTAAATGCATTTGTTGCATTCATGTCTTGGGCTGAAATCATCTTGATTAACTTTCTTATATACGTTTCTTTGACATTCGGGGACGAATATTCCCAAGTGAGAGATATTAAAACGCCCCAAATAAGTGCCCAAAAATGTGTCAAAATCTGTGCGTGATATTAAAAATCTGACTTCATATTCTTGATCAAGGGGAAAAATTGAGTTGGAAATGGGTATAATACAGATTTTAAAGGACATCTAGGCAAAATTTCATTTTCGCCAACTTTGCAATTTCCAGTGAGCCTTCGCGTTGGCTGCGCGACGCAGACCTATTGCGGAGCAGTGTTGTTACTTTTTAAATTTTTGTGACTTCCTTCTAACATATTGGATTCTTTGCCCCAATGTCCTTTTATGCTTACAAACCCCTATACTTGGCTAGTTTTCAAGTTTATATCACTCAATACACTCTCAAGACCCTCTTTAACACTTAGCCAAATATTTCAACCATTCAAGTGACCCAAGCTTAATCCTGGATCTCAAGAACATCATTCAAACTTCAAGTTCTCATCCAAATATTCATCAAGGAAATCCACAAAATTGAGATATGTGGGTTTCAACCATTGGGTCCTGCCACTAATGTGTTCAACCTCCCTTTTTATGAAAATTGCATGTTTCCAAGTTGTGTTACTTATGGGTAGCATTTATTATGAATTATGAATACAAACTATATTGGGGTTTACGAAATGTTGATTTGAAATACATGTTTTACCTATTTCAAGCTTATACTATGAGGTGGTTTGTTTATTGTGACTACACATGTTTTGCTATGATTTATTATGAGATTTGATGATGGATTTCAAGGTATTCTGCATGAAGGTTTTACAAAGTGTTGGTGGGTAGATCTACATTGATTTTTCTCACATGATTTCACTCTTGAATTGCATGATTTTGAACTAGCATTACACACCCACTAAGTGTTTGATAAAATATCTTGTTAAGGATTCTTGAGTAATTGATGGTATATTGCATGACTTATGAGTTAAGTGACTTTATGATAATGAAGGGATTGTATGAATTCATAAAATGTAACTAAAGTGTTGGAAGTTGACCACACCGGTTGAGGGGGTGATATGCCTCAACCACTTTGATGGGGGGTGTTATGCCCATCTACCATGTTGAGGGGTATATACCTTGACCACTTTGATGGGGGGATACATGCCCATCTACCATGTTGACGGATATATACCTTGACCACTATAATGGGGGGGGGGTGACATGCCCATCAACCAATTGAGGGGTAGATACTTCAATCACCTTCCAAGGGGGTGATATGCCTGGGATTCCAAGTACTAGGTTGCTTGGTCTATAATGATGGTCTCTTCTTACACATGTAATCTATATTCATAAGTATATGTCCTAAGCATGCATTACTCAAGCATTGATCATTTATGTCATATTGTTATCATACTTACCCATTGCCTATGTATATGCATTTTAACAAGTTGCCTATATCTTATTGCATTGCATCCTACATACCTAGTACATTCAAATGTACTAATGCATACTCTTTGCCTACATGATGTTACCATGTAGGAGCCGGAGCTCCTCATGATCTCCCTCCACATGGCTAGTTTGGCATCTTGAAGACAAGCTTCGGTGAGTCCTCAAGTTTAGGGACGTAAGCTATGCCACTTTTGCTTTTTTATTTCCTTATGTTTATCTTTTGATACTATGAAGGTGAGCCCAGAAAGTGTCTTGGCTCCCGCAAATCTATGCTAGAGGTGTTGTTGTACAAATGATGTACTTATACTTGAGCTTTGACTCTTATACGTATTAAGCTATCAAAGTCTTCCCTTAGTCCTTTTATCCTCATTTATGTGTAATTGATATGCTAAGACGCTTGTTTGGGGTTCCTTCGGGTTCCCTATTCATCATGTCACGTCTAGGACCTAGGGCTTGGGTCGTGGCACATTCTTAGTTATATGAAGTATATGAGTATCATGTTACGACCTATGATGCATATTAAGTTGAAATTCATGACATTCTAGCTAGGGTTTTACAAGGACCATGTTGGGTTGATTTGAATGATTCCAAATACTTATATTATCAATTTATTGATGGTTGTTAGCCCATATTATTATGAAATAAATGTTTAATTCCATGAGAAGAATGTTATGTCTTAGATTCCTATATTATGGAAGCTAGGATTTTAGAGATATTTGATGTGTTTATTAAACTTTCTTCTAAATTGGTGAATCCTACTACTCTTATTAATGTGCTTTCAAAATACAACACTTTTGATGCTTAAACATGGAATTTTGTGTATTCTCAATGTGATGTTAGCTGGTTTTATGTGTTATATTTGCAGGATTCCAGGGTTGGCCTTGATCTTGGGAAGAAAGTATAGAGGTTGATTTTTGATGCTGTATGAGCAAGTTTATGGGATGTAGTTCACTCTACGGCTCATGAAGTTGTTTCGTGGATAATTCTAGTGAGGGCTGATTTTCTGAAGTTGGTTCTATGAACATGCAGATGGGTCGTGGATTCATTTACGAGTCGTAGAACATGATTCATGCCCTGAAGATAAGAGATAAGGGACTTTCTAAAGATTCATCAAACGAAACCCCCCTACAGGTTGTAAATCACTTTACGGGTCGAAGAGGGGGGTCGTAAACTTGAAGTCTAATTTTCAAGCAGCACTGTACGAGACCCTGGTTACGGGCCGTGGAATGCAATACGCCCCGTAAACCTGTTCGTGAGGAGTGCTAACCAGCTATCCGATTATGTTTAGGACTTGTATTTTAAATATTATAAATAGGTTTTTAGGGTATTTTTTATTAAGTTTATGCATTGTACACAAGATTTGATATAACATCAGAGAGTTTTGAGAAAACACTTCTACGATTTGATCTTTAATCTTGTGATTCTCTTCGAAGTTGGATTTGCTTGTTCTTAATTCAATTGTATAAGTGCTCTATTATGTTATTCCAATTCATAAGTCTTGCATCTACACTAATCATGAGTAACTGAATCCACAACTAGG
>JAPFFP010000103.1:9032838-9073273 GCA_026153255.1 Solanum medicagineum
AAAGCGCAGATAGTTTAAAGAGCCATTTTGCTTTATTCCATCATACTCCAAGGCCAAAAAATAGTCAATCTTTGGCTATTAATAAATTCAATTTTTTTCCCATCCCACATGGGTGTTCCTGTCACCGGCTAGCAAGGGTGTGGACTTCGTAGCTCCAACCTTGTGTAATACACAACGAGTCGAAGGCAGAACCCGTCCTATCAACTTTGACATCACGGCTACTCTCTCTGGTGAAGAACCTTGTCGGCGTTTCATCTCACACTTGTATGATATACTCAACCCCCTCCAAAGTATCTTCACCTCCTACGAAATGGAATTTCATTGTTCTTGACAAGTATTCTTACCCATTTTAGGTGGTTGTGAAGTTTTGTTTCCTCCTCTATCTTCACCCAGCCACCATAAAAGTCCCTCATAGGTTTAAATGCATTTTGAGACCACAAATATAGAAGGAGGCCCACTAATCGAATCCACAACTGATTTATGGAAGCCCTAGACTAAATTGCACCAACTGTTGGCAATCACCAATTTAGCCGAATTCTTTGATTTTCCATAGCCATCATCCTCTGAGAACATGCTCAGCCACGATAATGGAAGCAAACTCGAAGAGAAAACATTTGTTTTCCTTCTGTAAATGTTAAGGCCATCAGCTTGGTTTCAATTTTTGCTTCCCTATCTGCGAACTTTCGAAAGGATTGACATCTCTGATCCACTTGTCAGAAAGTTGCCAACAAGGCTCCTGTCTAAAAGCTCGTTCAGAGTTAGATTGAAGCCACAGTCTATGAGAATGGTGTCCCCTCTCTCTATCATGACTGTTCTATTGATCTCTCTGGACAACCATTTGCTCCTCCTTACAGTCTCTACATATGGAATCTGTCTATCAAACATTTTATGATTCTTACTGTCTTATTAGCTTTGTCATAAATGAACTTTCCAATTTTGGTGGCCAAGTCCCACCAGCTTGCATTGAATGAGATTCCTGGAACTATTAGTACTGTTCTGTTCTTGCCTTGAATGCTGATAATGCTTATATATCTCCCCTTGTTGTCTTGCACAAAAAAAACGTGAAACATGGCCATGTCTTCTCCATCTTATAACTATGTTACCTTTCACCTTTGATACCTCCTTAATAATCAAACAGATTTATTCCTTCGATTTCTGACTAAAGCTAGCTCTGGTCATCATATCTCTTTCTCTCTCTGTCCAGTCCTACCACAACTCTGCTAGTAATGTGTCTTTAGCTATGTTGTAAGACTTCAAAGCCATCGCCAAGAAAAAAAATCATATCTTCCACCATTGATAAGAGGTAGAAAAAAAGGAAAGGAAGGGGAGTTTGTTCTAAAGATAGAAAGAAGAGAGAGTTCCGGTGACAGGAGATCACTGGGAGGGGAGTTCTGCCCTCCTAGATTAGGAGAGGGAAAGATTTTTGGGACACGTGCCTGGGAGCATTAAAGTATTGTGGCTCTTTCACTTTATGCTCTACTCACTTTTTCTGATTGGACCTACATCTTATATAGAAAAATATAACTGATATCATAAACTAAAAGGTAAGCCCTTACAGTGAATCAATTCTTCCCAACTGAATGGAGATGCTAGGTCCACCACATAATGAAACAGCTTCAGCTCCAGCCAAAGCTATTATATCAGCCCACGAGACTGAGAACAAAGCAAACAATAAGAAAACAAAGTCGGGCTGGAACAAGAATGATATGTGAACTAACGGCAGTTTGTTGACTGAGACAGTTTACCTGATTGCAGAAGATCTATTTGACTCTTTGCTTTCTCCAGAATCTAAGGAACAATGCGTGAACCAATATGTTAGCTGGTTGAAGTCCATATGAGAGTTCATCAGCCTTTGGAAATAGTAAACAACTAAAATCTAAAATGAGAATATCTGTGGACTGTTCATAAGGATGGTTAAAACAAAAGTAATGATAGGGAGAGAAAGAAAAGCTTATACGTAATAAAATTGCTTACCTTTAGAGATTTCTTAAGGCCTTTGTTTTCGGGTCTGTCGAGTTCAAATAATATAGAGCCATTCATACCCCCTATATAACAGCAATTGAGGTTGATATCACATATCCAGGACTGTAAGACAAACATTTTCTTCTTTCAAGTACATTTGCATACTGCACAAATTTAACTTTTTTTTTTTGGATAAATACTAAACAAGATATATACAAGTTTTATAGACTCTAAGAAAGGTGATAGATTACAATGTTTGCAATTGAAAGCTGCTAATGTTTGGAACAGTCTTCTTCTGTTTTTTTTTTGTGCGCGCGCATATGGTGGTGGTGGTGGGGTCTTGGTAGGGAGAGGAAAGAATAAGTGTTTCAAAGTATTACCAATTTTCTCATCAATTACAAAAGTTCCTGCATCATGGAATACAAGGCGAAGTATGCCAGCAGCCTTGCCCTTGGATAATACCTTCCTGATCTCTTCCCTCAACTGAAAACTCTTACTGCCAAAAAAGGGGAAAAAAATTGTGTTTCCTTTAAGGAATATTTGGAGTAACATTGCCTAAATGAAATAACTTGAAGTGAATAATTACATCATATTTTGCTGAGATCTTAATTGTGAGAGTGAAATCAGAGAGGGTTGACATTGACGGCCTCTCCTTTAGAATTACTTCCTCACATTCATCCTAAAAATTACCAACTTGTCTCCACTAACATAAAAGCAGAAAAAGTGATCAAGCCCACTTGATCTATGCAAGCAGTAACTACCTATCTTCACATATGGATGACTCTCAAAATGTTTCATATTTGAACTTTCTACGACCAAACTACATGCTTCTAGAATATTTGACGAAGTGCCTTCAATGAGGAAATCAGTAATCATGGAGTTTAGAGAAACACTCACTCCTAAAATGGTTGATGGTTTTGCTAGAAATAGGAGAATTCACATTAGTAAGCAGAATCCTTCAAATTCTCTCATATGTTTTGTATAAACATATAATGTAATAGAGGCATAGAAATATAGAATCATTAGAAAGGAGTGTGTTGCCATAATGCAACTTGAGAGAACTCTCAAATTGAACTTGCACGTAGGAATCATCCATAAATAAACTTATTAATACATATAGATTGTGCTGGACTAAACACTGCTGCTTTTGAACGTAAAGCATGGTCTTCAACACCTATACGTTAGCCAATAGTCTCACATGCAAATTTAACCTAACTTTATCTATCAGATTTCTTGACAATTAACACCACAATTGGATCTCTTCAATTGATTTATTATACAAGAAAGTGAAATCCAAACTGAACTAAAAAAGAAAAGCAGCAAAACTCTAAACTTCAAAAACTCAATAGTACAAAATTCTAAAGGCAATCCATTTGAACGTACTCAGCAGCCATGGCATAAACGCTATTGTTAACTCTATCACATGGCATAACAAGAGACAAGGTAATCATAGATAGTAACGCTCTCCTTCCACATGATAATGCTTTGTTAATAGCACCTTCACCTGCAATTCGAAAACAAAAGAACTATCTCGAATTAACAAATATGTACACATTCAAGCGTATAAATTTGTTGGGAGATTCAGTGATATTTCATGAACTGAAGAGGCAATGCTTACTAGAACTGTTGGTGGTGGCGTAAGCTCGGAGTGGGTTGCTACTAAAGTGGGCTATTCGAGAAAATTTGGCCGGAAAGTAGATCTTAGAAGTGGAGGTAAAGGAGAAAAAGCCGGAACTGAGAAGCCAACAGTCGACGACGACGGTGTTCCTCATCCTCAACCGCGCGACTTTGCGCTATCCTTAACTTCTTTGATAGCACAAGTATCCAATCAGTTCTGCCTTTTTCCTTTTTTTTTAAATGGAAAAATCTTTAATTTCCAAAATATCTCCTGTTTTTATTAAAGCATGTTATAAACATATTTGTTTTTCCATTATAAATAAAAAGATGCTCTTGATTGTAATATACATCTCTAAATATTCTTTAAAGAATAAAAAATATCTCTTTTCTCCCTATTTTATTTTTGTATTATTTTATATGGTCAAGATTTTATCATTTTAAAGATTAAATACTAATATATTATTTATTTATTTTCTTTTTATTGATATGACTAACATTAAAAAACTTAAGTTCATTGTCCTTCATAGTTTCGACAAGAACTACCTTTCACGTGGGTCTTGAAGACATCATTAAAGATGAAAATAAAATATCAAAACAAGACTGTGCAAAAGTTATGATATTCTTACGTCATCATCTTGATGAAATTTTAAAATATGAATCATACTTAATTTGATTTTGATTTATTATACAATACTCTAAATTTATTTGCGTGTTGAAAATACATTACCCTAGTACACATTTGTTGCAGTGATTAATTATGTCAAATTTATACTAACCACTATTATTGTGACGATAAGTAAATGATTGTGTGGTTATTGATTGAAACTCACAAATATATATTTATAGTTATATAGCATTTTTATTATTGTGAAGTTGTTAATATGATATTATATTATTGTATTCAAAGTGTCTGACAAAGTTATGGATGATTTCAAATTATCTTTAGTATGCTTGATTATTATATTATTGATTGATGGTAAGATGATATATTCAAGTTCTATCGCATCAAAAAGGATAAGACATCGGGTTGAAATCTGATGCACCATGATAAAAATATATTGAGTTCAACTCCATTGATTTAGATCAAAGGTATCTTTATATGAGTAAGATGTTGGGTTCAAGTCCCACTGTACCATATTAATGATATAATGATGACTAAAGGAAAATAATGTGCTTTTGGCGAAAAGTCATAGAATATGTTCTATTAAAATACTCCATTCTCTGAAGTGAATATTGTAGCAGTGATGTCTGAAAGAAGACAAGTGATTGAATAATGTATGTGAATATGGAATGAGGTACTAAGCTATCAAAAACTGATACACTAAGATGATTGTGTGCCATTCTCGAAGAATGAGAACTTTTTGATAAATGCTGCAAATACAGATATATTCTTTGAAATGAATGTGATAGTATTCGAAAAAAAAACCTTCTCAATATGAATGTGCACTTTATTGTGATAGGATCACGATTCATCTCTAGAAGAGAAATAGAGTAATTGAGAAGAAATAAATATGAAAATTACCCTCTAAGTATGAACATGTAATAGTAAATCGAAAATTTACTAATGCAAAAGGCACGTGTCATGGTAAACTTGCGCACAGGCGGTGGAGCATGTGGTTTAATTCGATGCATATAAGATTGCTTGTTCTCATGATAAGTTGATTAGACCAACTAATGTTGGGATTGAATTCCCTAAATTCACCATCATGTGATATTATAAATGTCACGACTCAGGCCTAGGGCCTAGTTGTAACATAGAGAGTGAGACACCCGTTGGAATCTCATCCAAGACATCTTACCATATAAAGCATTCATAGGTACAAACTCATATATTTTACAAAAATAAACCAGATAGAGTCTAAGGGACATGGTTTAAGTAAAAAGAAGCATATCAAAATATACATCAATGTCCATACCATACCATCTAAAACACGAGTCAATGAGAATCGATGCACGACCGATTTTCCTGAAATGAAAAAGATTCTAAATTAAGTTAGAACATAAAAGGCTCCAGTCTAAAACCCAAAAATATACATCAGATCCAAAAGGTACATAGTATGAAAAGAAATAAGTGGAGACCTGAAGTAAGGCCTCACCACAACAAACTAGTCTTGAAATGCCGATAAAACTAGCCACGACCTGGAGGAGGAGGAATGCCGGTCCTTACATGGTTATATCATGTAGGCAAATATGTGTTAGTACTTTTGGAATGTACTTAGTATGTGAGATGCAATGCAAGTATGAAACTGTAATGCCATCATTCATAATTTTAAAGGATTTAATGCATGAAACGCTAAAATAACATTTATGTGAGCTTAAGCATGCACAAGAAATGACGTTCAATATGAAGTAAAAAGTAGTGCGCAAGTGAAATATATGTGATGGAATGAAGACATCAATATCATATTTTATGGGAATAGACCATAACTGACATATAAAAACATGTGAGTTACTACTGTCATGACCCAAGCCTAGGGCCTAGATGTGACACAGCACATGGGAACCCGAACGGACCCCAAGCAAGCCTCTTAACATATCATTACACATCCTTGGCTGCGGAAGCAATAAAACATAACAAAAGTAGTAAACTGGGATAAATGGGGTTAAGGGACAACTTCATAATATCAACATCAAGATTCAAAAGGAGTCAAAGCTCATAACATAGATACATAACACGTCCAACAACACCTCTACTATATAAGATAAGAGTGGGAGCCAAGACAAAGCAACCGGGCTCACCCTTCTAGTCAAGACATAAGTCAAAGAGAGAAAATCTTAATACAAAGCAAGAGATCATAAGTAACGTCCCCGGAATGGATGACTCACCAACAAGCTTAAGCGAAGTCGTACTAGCCACGTGGAGGACGATGCTCAAGTGGTACATCGATTCCTACATGGTGACATCATGTAGGCATAGAGTATGCGTTAATATGTTTGAATGTACTAAGTATGTAGGATGCAATGCAACAAGAGATAAGTTCGTAATCAAAATGCATAAGCATAGGCAATGAATAGCATATGGAAATATGACATGTATGACTGATGCTTGAGGTAAATAATATTTTCATAGAACATAACACATGTGTAGGGAGTGACCATTCTTAGTACAATCCAAGGCCTACCACCTCCTTGGAGAGATGCATGAGGTACAAACCCTTCATAAGGTTGATGGAGTACAAACCCCCCAACGGGTTAATGGGTACAAACCCCCAACATGGTTGATGGAGTACAAACCCCCCAACGGGTTGATGGAGTACAAAGCCCCCAACAAGGTTGATGGGTACCAACCCCCAACAAGGTTACTTGAGCCTACCACCCCGCGAGCTAGGCGATCGAGATACCAACCCCTCAATAGGTCACCAAGGCCTACAACCCCCCAAGCTAGGATTGGTCATTCCAAACGCTATAGAAATAGTATCATATAGATATGCACATTTCTCCCATTATCATATAGTCATTTTAGCCATACATTCCTCTCATCATCATACAATCATCATATTCATACATTCCTTTCATCATCATATAGTCATCATATACATACATCAATTTCGTCATCATGTCATCATCACTTCATCATCATTTAATCATCATATAGTCAATCAACTCATAAGACATGCATTGGACCTTCAATTCCTCAAGAAACCATAATCGGACATTTTATCAAATACTTAGAGGGTGTGTAGTGCTAGTGCAAAACCATGCAATTCAAGAGTGAAATCATGCAAGAAAATTCAATGTAAAACCTTTAATAGATACTTGGTAACACCCTCAAGCAATATATACATCAAAATCCTTCATCAAATCTTACAATAGATCGTAGATTCATAGCTCAAAACATAGTAAAACAGTCACCATTTCATAAGCCCAACATAGTGTGCCGTGATTTTCATAATAATTAAGACCCATGAGTAAATCATCTTTAAACTATGCAAATTAGGGTAAAAGGAGGCTTGGGCATCATGGGTGAAAGAAACCTATGAAAGAAAACCACATACCTTAGCTTTGGAGATGAACTTGATAAAGATTGAAGATGGAGACTTGAAGCTTGCTGAATTCCTTAAGATCTGGAGAGGGTTTTGAGTCTTGAGTTTGGGAGTAAAATATTTGGGTAAGTGTTTGAATGAATATTGGGGAATGTTTAGAATGATATGAGGGTGAAAAATGGCTAAGTATAGGTATTTCTACGTTTGTGAACACTTAGATCCAAGACTTAAAAGTCTTGGACCGAAGTCAAAACTGGACCAAATTTAACACAGGTGCGCACCCTTGGAGCATTGCGCCAGTGGCGCGAAAAGCTCTCTGGAAGTCGCATTCTGGGAATTTTAAATTTTTATATGGTTTCTCTAAAATTGGGGTTAGACCCTTCTCCCCATACATTTGACCCCCTGAACAAGAATATGAAGTTAAATTTTTGATATCACGCACGAATTTTGAGATATATGGAAATTACGATTCTGGGCACTTCTAAGGCACATTTTCGGGCACTTTTGGGGTCATTTCAGTATCTCCCCCTCGGGAAAATTCATCCCCGAATGTCAAATAAACGTATATGAGAGACACAAACATGACCATTTTAGCCCATATAGAGATGCAACAATGCACTTAAATATCATTTGAAAAGTCTCATCATAAGTGTAAAATCATTACCAAATTATCCTCAACAACATGCACAACATCAAGAGGTATAATGGCATTCGGATCACCCACACATTTCCTCAACATGGACATATGAAACACTAGATGAACTAAATCCATTTCACTAGGCAATCTCAACTCATAAGGTACCTTGCCAACCCTCCTCATGAACTTATAAGGACAAACATATCTTGGGCTCAACTTGCCTTTCTTACCAAAACAGACCACACCCTTCATGGGTGAGACCTTTAGGTAGACCCAATTACCAACTTTGCATTCAAGGTCTCTTTTTCTCACATTGGCATAAGATTTTCTACTACTTTGGGTTGTCTTTAAATTTTCTCTAATCATCCTAACCTTCTCAAGAGCCTCCATAACTAGATCTGGTCCCAACAAAGCTACCTTACCAACCTTAAACCAACTAGCTGGTGATCTACAACATCTCCCATAGAAAGACTCAAAAGGAGCCATACCGATGCTAGAATGATAGCTATTGTTGTAGGCAAACTCAATCAATGGAAGATGATCATCCCAACTAACTTTAAGCTCCAACACACATGCTCTAAGCATATCCTCAAGGGTTTGGATGGTCCTCTTGGCTTGGCCATCCGTTCGAGGGTGGAAGGCCGTAGATAGCTTAACTCTAGTTCCAAGCCCCCTTTGGAAAGGGCTCCAAAAGTGTGAGGTAAATTGAGCACCACGATCCGATATGATGGACAAAGGAACCCCATGCAACCTTACCAAGTCATGAATATACAACCTTGCATAATCTTCAGCCCCATATGTGGTCTTAACGAGTAGGAAATGAGTCGATTTTGTCATCCTATCAACCACAACCCAAATGGAATCAAAACCTTTTCTAGTCTTGGGCAACCCAATCACAAAATCCATATTTATCTCTTCCCACTTCCAAGTAGGAATCTCAATGTCTTGGGTTAGGCCACCCAACTTTTGATGTTCGGCTTTGACTTGTTGACAACTATGACAATCAAAAATGAATTTGGCAATGTCCCTCTTCATGCCTCCCTACCAATACACATCCCTTAAATCTCTATACATTTTGGTGGAACCGGGGTGGATAAAATAAGAAGAGTTATGGGCCTCATCAAGGATTGTGTCCCTCAAATCATCAACACAAGGCACACACAACCTACCTTGGTACCTACGGCCAACATCTCCCCCTTGGGAGAAAACTTCCACTTTGCCCTCTTTTACCAAGGCCTTCAATTCAAACAAGGAGGAGTCAAGATCTTCTTTTTCTATCACCTCATCAACCAAGGAAGACCTAGAACTATCATCAACAACAACACCATCATTACCAACCTCTTCCAACCTAACCCCCAATCTAGCCAATCGATGCACTTCCTTAGACATCTCCTTATCAGCACCTTCAACATGAGTTAGGCTACACATAGACACCCTACTCAAGGCATCCGCCGCCACATTTGCTTTACCGGGAAGGTAATGCATACTCATATTATAGTCCTTAAGAAGTTCTAGCCACCTTCTTTGTCTCAAGTTGAGATCTTTTTGAGTGGAGACATCTTGGAGGCTATTATGATCAGTGAACACATCAACATACACCCCATACAAATAATGTCACCAATTTTTCAAAGCAAATACTACGACGGCCAATTCAAGGTCATGAGTAGGGTAGTTCTTTTCACGCACTTTGAGTTGCCTAGAAGCATAGGCTATCACCTTACCATTTTGCACTAGTACACAACCCAAAACAACCCTAGAAGCATCGCAATACACCACAAGTCCCTTGAGCCCATCTGGTAATGACAATATAGGGGCGGACACAAGCTTATATTTCAAGGTTTGGAAGCTCCTCTCACATTCATCGGTCCACACAAACTTAACCTTCTTTTGAGTCAATTTTATCATAGGGGAAGCAATAGAAGAGAACCCATTGACAAACCTCCGATAGTAACCCCCTAAGCCCAAGAAACCCCTAATATCCGACAGAGTCAATGGTCTAGGCCAATTTCTAATCACATCGGTCTTTTTAGGATCCACCTTTATACCATCCCCCGACACCACATGCCCTAGGAAAGAAACCTCATTCAACCAAAATTCACATTTTTCATATTTAGCATACAATTTCTCCTCCCTCAATCTTTGCAACACAACCCTCAAATGAGTCCTATGCTCCTCCTCACCACGAGAATAGATCAAAATATCATCAATGAATACCACAACAAAAGAGTCAAGGTAGGGTTTGAAAACCCTATTCATAAGGTTCATGAAGATGGTCGATGCATTGGTCAACCCAAAAGACATCACAACAAACTTATAATGCCCATATCTAGTCTGGAAGGCCGTCTTGGGAATATCACACTCCCTCACCTTCACTTAATGATACCTGGATCGAAGATCAAACTTAGAGAAATAGCTAACCCTTTGCAATTGGTCAAGTAAATCATCTATTCTTGGAAGAGGATATCTATTCTTGATAGTGACCCTATTGGGTTGTCGGTAGTTAATACACAGTCTAAGGGACCCATCCTTCTTTTTCACAAACAACACTGGTGCACGCCAAGGGGATTGGCTAGTTCTAATAAACTCCTTCTCCAACAAGTCCCTTAATTGTTCCTTCAATTTTTTCAACTCCGCTGGGATCATATGGTAAGGGGAAATAGAAATGGGTTGAGTATTGGGGAGGAGGTCTATACCAAAGTCTATTTCCCTTTCGGGGGGAACACCTGGAAGGTCATTTGGAAAGACATCAAGAAACTCATTTACAACCGCAATCGACTCTATGGGAAGGACATTGGACTCCATATCCCTAACCCTCACAAGATGGTAAAGATACCCCTTGGAGATCAACTCACGGGCTTTAATGCAAGAGATGAATCTACCCTTGACCTCCACATCTTGATTTCCCACTCAAGAATGGGTTCACTTGGGAATTGGAATTCGACCCTACGGGTTCTACAATCAATAAAAGCATAGTATGCATGCAACCAATCCATCCCAAGAATAACATCAAAGTCAACCATATCCAACTCAGCAAGATCACAAAGAAAGATTTTATGCAAGATGCAAATAGGACAACTTCTATAGACTTTTCTAGCAATAATAGATGCATTAATAAAATTAGACACCTCATATGAGTCATGCAATAACTCGGGGTCAACATGGAACTTTTTGGCAACAAAGGGGGTAACAAAAGAAAGATTGGCACCCGGATCAATCAATGCATACACATCAAAGTCAAAGATTTTCAACAAACCGATAACAACGTCGGGAACTTCATCAACCCCTTGCCTCCCATGCAAAGCATAAAACCGATTATGCCTTGGGGTACCATCTTGTCGGCCACCTCTCCCCAAAGGAACCGCATTAGCACCTAGTGGACGAATCTCCTTACCCTTGTTGCGATTTTGAGGACAATCTATGGCCTTACGCCCCATTTCCCCTCAACCATAACAAGCACCGGTATTCCTCAAGCATTGGCCACCATGATCCTTACCATACTTCGGACACATATCAATAGGAGCCACACCCCTAACACCTTGGTCCCTTGGAACATCATTAGTTACCCTCTTTTGAAATGCATGAGAAAACCCTTGGCTTTTATGGAACCAGCCACCCTTTTGGAATTTACCCTCAAAATGGGCCCTCTTAGCCTCGTGACCCCTTCTCTTCCTCAATTTCTCCTCTTACATTTTCTCGGCATAGGTCATCAACCGGGACAAGTCCATGTTACCAATCAACATAGCGGATTGACATTCTTCACTCACTAAGTCGGAGACACCCATCACGAACTTGTTCATTCTCGACCTTGGGTTGGCAACCAAGTAAGGAGCAAACTTTGAAAGTTGATTGAACTTAAGGGCATATTCCCTCACACTCATTGTCCCTTGTCTCAAATTCATGAATTCCACCAATTCAGATTCCCTCAAGAGAGAAGAACCGATTTAAGGAAAGCCACTTTGAACTCTTCCTAAAGCACCACATAATTGACACCCTTCTCTTTTTTTCATTGGTTGTACCATATTTGTGCTACCCCTTTGAGTTGGTAGTCCACGAACGCCGCCTTTTCTTCCAGCCTCATACCCATGATAGCTAATATCTTGAGGTTCCTCATCTACCTTTGACCGATAGAATTTTGGGGAATTCATTCTCGTGAAGTCTCTCACCCGAGAAGCCGGTGTAGGAGCATGTGGGGTTTGGCCCCTTGAGTAGCTTTATTAGCCACCACTTGTGCAAGCAAGGTGAGAATATCCCTAAGCTCTCCATTGGCCGGTTGCTCCTCGGTGTGAGGGCTCATCTCCCTCTTGTGTTAGGCATGGTCTAGCATAACAAAGAACAAATGTTAGGGGAGGAAAGCTTACTTCAACTCTATAGCACGACTTAGAACATGAAGAAGGGAAACAATTCCTAAAACGTCTCATAGCCTCCCACTCATGGTTGTGGTGTATAACACAATCATGAATAAGACTCTAATCAACACGGTGTGTTGGACTTCGAGGATCTAACAACCTAGGGCTCTGATACCAAGTTTGTCATGACCCAAGCCTAGGGCATAGACGTGGCATGGCGCATGGGAACCTGAAGTGACCCCAAGAAAGCCTCTTAATGTATCATTACACATCCTTGGCCACAGAAGCAATAAAACATAACAAAAGTAGTAAATTGGATAAACGAGGCTAAGCGACAACTTCATAGTATCAATATCAAGAGTCATTAGGAGTCAAAACTCATAACATAGATACATAACATGTCCAAAAACACCTCTACTATATAAGATAAGAGCAGGGGCCAAGACAAAGTAACCGGGCTCACCCTTATATATACACTACAAGAAAATAGGTCTTTAATGAGGGGAAATTTCATCACTAAAAGTATAAATCTGGTCGTTATTAGTCAATAACGATCGGGAAAAATCCGATTGTCATCGGTCGTTAAAAGCCCTGTCGTTAAAAGTTTAGTGACCAGATTAAATCTGGTCGTTAAAAAGCTTTAATGACAATACCTCTTTTCAGCAACCAAATTTTTTCTTCACTAATTGCTATTCTAGTTGTTAAAAGAAAATATAGGCAAGTGAGGTACACTTCAGGGGAAGGGCCCAACAACAAGGATCTATTTCACGTAGCCTTACCTTGCATTTCTGCCAGATGATGTTACCAAGGTTTGAACTCGTGACCTTCTGGTCACATGACAACAACTTTACCAATTACTCCAAGGCTCCCTTCAGTTCTAGTTATTAAAACTTTAATTATAACCATAAATTAGATTGACAAAAGTACATACACACACACACACATACAAATACATGCACATATGAAAACATACGAATTGATTATATTCATATTAAATATCATAGTAACTATAAAGAATGATATTATGTAACGTTACAAAAATATAGACATAAAAATTGTATGATATTATATTTTTAACTCATAGTAAAAGAAAAACTAGAATATCTTTTCTTAAATATGAAATGCATTCTTCGTGCTTCAAAAATTTTCTATTGCTTACACTTATTTATACTTTCTCTGAGGATGAGTTCTTCACACTGCATGATTTTAGGTGATTAATAACACTCCTAATAACTATTATCTTCTTCTTCTTCTTCTTCTTTTTTTTTTTTTTGCAAAATCAAATATTAACTACAATAAAATATAAACTTTATTTCTATTCTCACAATCAAATAAAAATAAATTTGGGGTTTCTAGTTCTAGACATAAAGTTGTTTGTTTTGTATTTACACCTTAAGTTATTGACTTTTTGTGCATTGATTCATCGATAAAACCTCCCAGCTTCTTTTAGTTTCACTTCGTGTACTAATAGTATTCACCTAGTATAAATAATTCTATATCATTAAAATATTATGAGATACAAATCAAATATATCATCTTAAATTTTAAATAATAAAAAAATTACGATCTCTTAATTAATTTAGCAGTTGATTTTATGTCATGTAAAATCTTTTAAATTGTCTGTTTCTAAAATTTCACTTTATACTTTTAAATTGTTTGTTTTATAAATTTCTCTTTATACTTTTCTAACTCAAACGAATGATTTTTCTTTGTATACACATGTTAGTTTCACAATCAATAATGAGAAAAAAGTCGACATAATATAAATTTTTATCAGAAAAAATATTATTACGGAATACTGATTCTAAAGTCTATTGATCGAGGTAATTTTCAAGTGGAGAAACATCTATCCTCTTGAAAAAATTACTTACTACCAAATTTATATAACTTTTCTACCTTAACCTCTTGTTTTGATGGTTGTTACCCATTGTATTGTATTGTATTATTCATTTAAGTACAATGTTTGTTTTAATTGTTACTTAAATTTCATTGTATCCTATCATTTAATTCTATCATTAGGTAACGACGAGAAGACCCATTTTATGTAACGACCGATTTGGTGTGGTTGCATTGTTACTTTAATATCTTCTTCTTATTTTTTACGTTTTTTTTAATTTATTTAGTAATTCTACTTTATCATTTATCCTATCTTTTTATGGACTCCACCACATACCTTTCAAAATTTCTTGTAGATTTATCATTCAAATTATAGATGTATGACATTATGTAATGACGAAGAACAATATAATCTATCCAAACATTGTAGTTATTGGAACAATACAGTACGATACAATACAATACAGTACAACACAATACAATACATTATGAAACAATACATAACAACCATCCAAATAAAGTGTAAATTAATCTCATAAGCTCATAATTATTATTTAATATAATTACTTCTATTTTTAATTTTTTGTTTCATTATAATTTTTGTTTGGACCTACTTCATTGTGCATCTTTAAAAAGGTCAAGTTATGATAATAACTTATCTCTCAAAATAAAAACATATATAGAAATTATATCAAGAAAATCTTAAGTTAAAAACAATTGTGCCAAAAAGATTGTAACTAAATGCTTTTAAAATATTTTAAAATTTATATAATTGACTATAATAAGAACGATGGATAGAGTTATTAGAAAATAATATACTGATATTTTTTTATTAAACTTTTTAAATTATGAAATAACCAAAATTATAAAAGATGTGGGATTCTTATCAGAATGATGGAATAATTAATAAAACGTTACTTGTGATACTTATAATATGATTTAGTTTGATAACTTTGCATTCATATTAATTAAAATATATTTTTACACTAACTAATATGTTTTAACGACGGAATGTTATATTTTTAATGATCAAATTTTGCCCCTCATTAATGTTGGATTAGAATTTGTCTTTAGCAACCGAACAAAAATTGGTCACTATAAGTGTATTTATAACGACTGAAAAATGTTTTGTCGCTATAAGTATATTTATAACAATCGAAAAAAATTTGGTCGCTATAAGTATATTTATAACGACTAGAAAATATTTGCTTACTATAAGTGTATTTATATGACCAGATTCATTTCCTTCATTAAGAAATGGTCGTTAAAAGTCTTTTTTCTTGTAGTGATAGTCAATATATAAGTCAAAGAGAGAAAATCTTAATACAAAGCAAGAGATCATAAGTAACGTCCCCGCAATGGAGGACTCACCAACAAGCTTGACCGAAGTTGTACTAGCCACGTGGAGGAGGATGCTCAAGTGGGGTATACCGGTTCCTACATGGTGACATCATGTAGGCATAGAGTATGCATTAGTACATTTGAATGTACTAAGTTTGTAGGATGCAATGCAACAAGAGATAAGTTCGTAATCAAAATGCATAAGCATAGGCAATGATTAGCATATGACATATGACATGTATGAATGATGCTTGAGGTAAATCATATATTTCGTAGAATATAACACATGTGTAGGGAGTGACCATTCTTAGTGCAATCCAAGGCCTACCACCTACTTGGAGAGGCGCATGAGGTACAAACCCCTTCATGAGTTTGATGGAGTACAAACCCCCAAACGGGTTGATTGGTACAAACGCCCAACATGGTTGATGGAGTACAAACCCCCAACAGGTTGATGGAGTACAAACCCCCCAACAAGGTTGATGGGTACCAACCCCCAACAAGGTTACTTGGACGTACCACCCTCCGAGCTAGGCAATCGAGGTACCAACCCTTCAATAGGTTACCCGGGCCTACAACCCCCGAGCTACGCTTGGTCTTTCCCAACACTACAGAAATAGTATCATATAGATATGCACGTTTCTCCCATTATCACACAGTCATTTTAGCTTTACATTCCCCTCAGCATCATACAATCATCATATTTATACATTCCTTTCATCATCACATAGTGATCATATACATACATTGATTTCATCACCTTCATCATCATTTAATCATCATATAGTCACTTAACTCATAAAACATGCATTGGACCTTCAATCACTCAAGAATGCATAATCAGATATTTTATCAAACACTTAGAGGGTGTGCAGTGCTAGTGTAAAACCATGCAATTCAAGAGTGAAATTATACAAGAAAATTCAATGTAAAACCTTCAATAGATACTTGGTAACACCCTCAAGCAATATACATCAAAATCCTTCATCAAATCTTACAATAAATCTTATATTCATAGCTCCAAACATAGTAAAACAGTCATAATTTCATAAGCCCAACATAGTGTGCAGTGATTTTCATAATAATTAAGATCCATGAGTAAATTATCTTTAAATCATGCAAATTAGGGTAAAATGAGGCTTGGGAATCATGGGTGAAAGGAACCGATGAAAGAAAACTACATACCTTAGCTTTGGAGATGAACTTGATGAAGATTGAAGATGGAGACTTGAAGCTTGCTGAATTCCTTAAGATCTGGAGAGTGTTTTAAGTCTTGAGTTTGGGAGTAAAATATTTTGCTAAGTGTTTAAATAAATATTGGGGAATGTTTAGAATGATATAAGGGTGAAAAATGACTAAGTATAGGTATTTCCACATTTGAGAACACTTAGGCTCAAGACTTAAAAGTCTTGGACCGACGTCAAAACTGGACCAAATTTAACACAGGGCGGGGCGCGAAAAACTCTCTGGAAATCGCATTATGGGAATTTTAAATTTTGATAAGGTTGCTCCAAAATTAGGGTTAGACTTTTTTCCCCCCTAAATTTGACCCCCTGAACAAGAATATGAAGTTGGATTTTTGATATTACGCATGGATTTTGAGATATATGGAAATTATGTTTCTAGGCACTTACGAGGCATATTTTTGGGCACTTTTGGGGTCATTTCAACTACATGGAATCCAACATAACCCCCCACTTTGGAACGGGGAGTCCACTTATTGGGTGAAAATCTATTACATAGCATGCATAATTATATAACATAATTGGCTTGGCCTACATGGATCCACTAGCCTAGCCTACAAGGGCTTCTATAGTGACACATAGTTAATGGGGCAAAGGGTTGCTTCTAGGGTTTTCTTACCTAACCTCACCCCATTACCTTATTTAGTGCTAAGTCATCCCACGAGATTCTTTATAGCATGTACTTATTCAAATTATGATACTTAGAATCATAAGTAGCAATTTCAAGGAGTAGCTCGAAGCTTAGGAATCACCAAGTGAGAATTGTCTTTTCACCTCGAGGACCATCATAAACATCATTTAGGGTGTTATTAACATGCTTTTGTCTTTGTTAAAAAATCAACTTAAAACCTTTCTTTCATGCTCTGTTCATCATCAATATGTCATGTGTAGATTGACTTAAACTTAGTGGACTTAGTCATTCACTAGAAAACTCATGAATCAATATGGTCATGCATTATCATGAAAAATATGCTTATTTAAAATATGCATTAACAACCCACATATCATCATTTGAATCCCTAATCATTAGGGTCATTTCCATATACTCAAAGCTCATGTAAATACTTGACCAGACATGACATGATAACATTAAAGCCAAAATACATCATAAAATCATAATTAGCATGAATGACAATGTTTAAAGAAACTTAAAGAAAAGGTAAAACTTTTAATGAAGGACTTTTTGGGTGAAAAGAACCCACAAACCAACTCACATACCTTAGTTGGAGCCTAAGAAGAAGAACTTTCTATTATGGAGAAGGATCCTTGAAACCCTAACCATCTTGCCTTATTCTTAGGGAGAGTAACTGCCTTAAGGTTTTTTTGAGAAAGTGGAAGAATGAAACAAATGAGATTTTTTGGGGATTTTAGGTCTGTTTAGGACCCTAAAGAAGCACAAAAATGACATAGTTTAAGTATAGGATTCGTGAAAAGGATGAAAATACCCTTCACTAAACTGATAGATATGAACCACAAGACCATGACTATGGGTCGTGGTTCATATCGTCCTGTTCTCCTTTTCCTATCTTTAGACACTGGTTAGCTGCCCAGCAAACCATGAAAACTTATCCATGGGTCATACACTGATTCATAAGTTGTGGATAGCCTTGTGAAATCTTTCTACACTTAGTAAAATTTCCATTCTCAGAGACCCTATTCATGAAGGCTAACCACAAACCATAAACAAGACCACAGACCATCTTGTTGGTTGTGGGACACCTTCTAGAAATCCTAATTTCTTTCATGTCTGGAACTCAATCCTACAACTCGATCTATAGTCCATGTTTCCTTCCACTAGCTATAGATGGTCTTTGTAGATCCTTTTATACTTAACAGTATTTCCAATTTTCTAAGGCCCCCATTCAAGAGCCTTGTCTATGGCTCATGGATTGGACCACAGGTCGTGAACTGGGCTCGTGAAATGAGTCCTCAGCATTTACTATCTAATTTTTTCTGCAGATATGGGCTTTTAACCTGAGGGTCCTTACAATAAACAAATGCATTCATAAGATGATCACATGTGCATTTATTGTCAAGCTGAAGTTTGACATTTGAAAAATTATTTGTACAATATAATTAAGTTAAGAGCACAACTTTTAGAACACATAATCAATATAATTTATCTTGATAATATTGATAAATATTTAAGTTGATTGACACTATATACCTCAGATAAATGGCCAACATTTGATTATGAGAACAAAGCTTCATGGTCTGAAATATGTAGATAAAGATCTGCATCTGTCTAATACATTACGATCAATTTCCCCTTCAACAGGTATATGGTCAGGGACCATATAATTGTTATCTAATAATTTTGATATACGGTATATAATTAATAAATATACCATGATAAATAAAAGATGAATTCTCCAAGGTATATTAGAATATATGTTAGTTTGTCTAACATAAGGGGAAGATAATAATAAACTAAGAGTTGAAATGCTCTTATTGAGTGTCCCTGAAGGACAAAGCTCATGATAGGTATGAAACATGCAATTGATCCCAAATAAAATAAATTTTAAAAATAAAAGGATCATCATCATCATCAACAACAACATACCCAGTGAAATTCCCCAAGTGGGGTGCGGGGAGGGCAGAATGTACGCAAATCTTACCACTACCTCATAGAGGTAGAGAAGCTGTTTCCTAGGAACCCTCATCTCAAAAACCCATAAGTAGAATAAAATAGATATGGGAAAAGGAAAGAAAAAGAAAGGGAATAGAAAAAAGCGACTAATAAGTAAAAACACATGATAACATGCCAATACGACAAAATTTACATATCAAGATAAAAAATGATAATACATGATATAACAAAAATGTAAATATGCTTAAAGTAAACAAATATAAGACTAATAATGACAACGTACGACGTAAAGACATCACTACTCTTACTAACCTACTATATCATGAAGTCATACATCGACCTACCCTTACTAACCTATTAACCCTCTACTTTAATATGTAATCTCCACTCTTTTCTATTTAAAGTCATGTCTTCGATGACATGAAGTTTCGATATATCTTTTCTGATTACCTCTCCCCAATACTTCTTTGGTCTATCTCTATCCCTTCGCATATCTCCTAAATCCAACCTCTCAGACCTCCTAACAGGAGCATCGATACTCTTTCTCTACATATGTCCAAACCAATGCAGTCTCGCTTCCCTCATCTTATCAGTAATAGGGTCTACCTCTAGCTTCTCTTGAATGATCTCATTGCTAATCCTATTACTCCTAGTATGTCCACACATCCATCTTAACATCCTCATCTCCACAACCTGCATCTTCAAAATATGTGACTTTTTAATTGGGCAACACTCACCTCATATAGCAAAGATGGTCTAACCACCATTTTGTAAAACTTGCCTTTAAGCTTAGGTGGTATCTTTTTATCACAAATACTCATGAGGCAAGCCTTCATTTCATCTATGCTGCCCCAATACAATGTGTAACATCATTGTTGATATCGCCTTTACTCTGGATGATAGATCCAAGATACTTAAAGCTTTCTCTCTTAGGAATAGATTGAGTGGAAAGCTTCACTTCAATGTCTGCTTCATCTCTAGCAATATTGAATTTACACTCCAATTTGGTTCTGCTTAATTTGAACCCTTTTGATTCCAAAGTATCTCTCCAAACCTCCAATCTATCATTAACTTTGGCTCGAGTCTCATCAATCAGTACTATATCATTTGCAAATAGCATACACCATGGCTCCTCCTCCTAGATAGACCATGTCAGCTCATCCATTACCCAAGCTAAAATAAAAGGACTCAACATAGATCCTTGATGGAGTCCTATCCCAACAGGAAAATACTTTGAGTCTCCTCCTACCATTCCTACGTGAGTTTTGGCTTCGTCATATATATCCTTTATCACCCTCATATAAACTATTGGAACCCCTTTTTTCTATAGGAATCTCTATAAAATATCCCTCAAAACTTTGTCATAGGCCTTTTCTAGGTCAATGAACACCATATGAAGGTCCTTCCTTCTCTCCCTATATTTCTCCACTAATCTCCGAACAAGATGGATTGCTTCAGTAGTTGACCGTCTCGGTATAAATCTAAATTGCTTCTCAGAAATAGACACTACTTTCCTTACCTTCATATCCACCACACTCTCGCGAACCTTCATAGTGTGACTCAACAACTTTATACCCTTGTAATTGTTGCAGTTTTGAATATCATCCTTGTTCTTGTACAATGGAACCATTGTACTCCTCCTCAATTCATTAGGCATCTTGGCAGTATTTATAAAAGCATTGAATAGTCTAGTCAGCCATTCTATTCTATCCTTGACCATGTTCTTCCAAAAATCTACCGGAATCTCATCGGGTCCTATCGCCCCCCTCTCTTCATCCTACCAATAGCACCTCTAACTTTCTCAACTCCAAACCGCCAGCAATTACCAAAATCTCGATGACTTTCAGAGTGTGCCAACTCACCCAGATCAATGTTTCTAGCTCCGTTTTCATTTAAGAGTTAATGAAAGCAAGCTTACCACCTTAGCTTAATGAATGTCTCATCCACCAACACCTCACCCTCGTCATCCTTGACGCACTTCACTTGGTCTAAGTCACGAACTTTCCTTTTTCTCACTTTAGTAAGCCTATACAATCTCTTGTCCCCACCTTTATCACGTAGCTCCACATATAGCCGCTCAAATGCTTCTGTCTTAGCACTTGTCATAACTATCTTCACTTCTATCTTTGCCATCTTATAGATCTCTTTTAGCCTTCGCTATTCATACTCATCCCCACACTCTAACTACTTTGTATAAGCAATCTTCTTAACTTTCACTTCCTTGGACTTCATCTTTCCACAACCAATCTCCCTGACGTCCACCAAAGGTCCCTCTCGAAGCCCCTAGTACCTCCGTGGCTACTTTTCTAATGCAACAAGTAGAAGTGTCCCACATATAGTTCACATCTACGCCACTACTCCAAGCCTCTAAACTACTCGAAAAGAAAAAGAGCAAGTAATCAAAATGACTATAATTCAGAGGCAATGTGCTCTTGAAGAGCTTATGACATAACGCTTCATGAAACCTCCTGCGAGGGTTAACTACCTGAAATTAATGAAGTGATGAGATCCCAACAAGTTATGTCACACTGCAAATCGATTAAAAAAATATTTTGTCGATTTGATATCTTTAATACAGTATACCACAATATTGTAAATGATTATGAAGACCTAAATTCTATAGTATATTAAAGCATGCTCTAATTAGCAAGTGGAATGATGTATAAACGTAAAGCTTATTTGTCTTGCAATCTAAACATTAGAAAATGTCATGTGATGAGTCGTAGAAATACAACTCGTATAACGCTTTAAATAAAGAATTTTTGCATGTTCTCAAGCAAACTTGTTATTTTGATGTTTGTTTTTGTTATTTTTTAGGGAAAAGACTAAGACATGGAAGAAATGAGAGTACGATAAAAAAGGATGAAAAAAAGTGCAAAGAGGAGCAAAAATGGAACTAAGTATGGGCACACGGGGCCTACATGGCTCATGTACCCCTACACGGACCGTGAGCCACATCGTGGCCTCACACATGGTCGATGACATTGGCTAGTTGGTGAATGCAAGCCTCACGGCACGTGCCATGGCTCGTGGCACGTCAAACGGGTCAGTATAATGTTCGTCAAAATGACGTGAAGGATTAGTTTGTCAAAAGTTGGAAGATTTTGGCCAAGTGGCACGAGATGGCACTGCCCATGGACGGTTGGGAGTCAGATGAGTCGTGCAGCTGATCGTCAAAATGACGTGACAAGGACACCATCAAAAAGCTAGCAAAATGGGCTAAGGGAGGTCAGACGGTGCGTGTCATGGATCGTGTGATCAACCACGGCCCGTGACGTGGAGGCGTGTACAAGAAGTTGAGCGAAAAATGGCAAAGACATGACAGACGGTCCGTCTCACTTCACACGGGCCATTTGCCTAAGCGTATAGTAGCACACGATGAGCAGCGAAAATGAGGCTATGGATAGCCACACGGATCGTTTGACGGTCCGTCTACCGTCACAGGGCCGTATGGTGACCCGTGTCCATACCGATTCCCATTTTAATTAGGATTAGGTTTTCTTTATATATAAATGATTATTTTATTAAGTTTTTAGTTAGTCTTGGATAGCTAGAGTTAGAAAACATTGAAAAATATTATTTTCTTAGAGATTTCACAAAAGTTTGGGTTTTGCTTATCAAATTCAAGCTTGTAGCTTGTGGATTCATCGATTATTCAAGAGTAAGTCTTCTTTTATGAATTCCTTGTATCATTGCGAGTTTTATTTCTTGAATATGTTAGGATAAACCAAAAACTAGGGTTGTGGGAACCATGACAAATCAATAAGATAGGCGAATATGGGGTAAATTTTGGGAGTGATTAGCGTATATATCTTAGTAATCTTCGTTATAATTTCATTCTTGATGAGTCGACATATTAGGGTAAGACTTTATTCTTTGCATGCCCGAAAGGGATGTTTTGATTAGGAAAAAGAGTTCTACGATGGAAATTCGAGATTTTTAACCTAGTCTAAGTACTTGAGACCGAAAGGTGAGAGTATTCTGGGATAAACAACAAGGGTTAATATGTAGATGTTCTAAAACCGAAAGGTGATGAAAGATATGCATTTAAGAGGGACCGAGAGGTGAATTAGATGTTTCATAACTTGTTATCTTATATGCGCCATCATGAACGAGTTTACCACTTGATTCAGCTATTGCATTAGTTGTCATGGGGAACACAATCCTAGCTTCACATAAATTATCTGAAATCCAATCGTTCTTGCATTCATTTATTGTTTTACTTTAGTAAGTTAGTTTGAAAAAATCAAAACCCCCATATTTACTTTAAGCACTTTTGTTTATGGAATAGATATTACATCTGAAAATGGTGCTGGTAGATATGTTCTCACGCATTCGCTGTGGGATCGACCTCAACTCTGGTTGAGTTCTATATTTGGTCAACGACCGCTTTACTATTCCAATTGGAGTGTAAATTTGGGCGTATCATCATGCATTTAATATTTAGTATTTTCAATGGATAAAATTGATATGAAAGTATTTGAAGGATTTAAAATGTATGAAACATATACAAGTTCTTGAAAAACTTGTTTATAATCCTCATATTGATTAAAACCAATCAAGAATCTTTCATATTATTACGCAAGTTGATAACTTGAATCGAAACTCTTGAAGAGTTTTCAAAAGGCAATAGGTTGTTTGCTTAAAGAAGTTGAAGTGAGAAACTTGCAAAATTCTTTGATCCTAAAGGTAGGATTCACATAAAGAGACAGAACAAAACACATTTCGTCAAATTTTTTCTACACGCATGAGCTACAAAAGAATGGTGGTATAAATGTGCAACAAATTTGTTTGAGTGACAATGTGGTTGATTTTTCACCAAATCTCTATCAACTACAACTTTCAAGAAGATGGTACTCAAGATTGGGATGTGAATATTCAAGTCTTTGAATTGAAGTTCACATTAGGGGGAGTCAATATGTGATGTACTCTTTTTTCTTCACAAAGTTTTGTCCCATTGGGTTTTCGTCGTAATGTTTTTAATGAGGCATCCAATAATATGTATTATTAGATATATGCACTCTTTTTCTTTTACTAGATCTTTTTCATTGGGTTTTATCTGGTAAGGTATTAACCAGACACATACTCTAACAAATAGACATTCAAGGGACAGTATTATAAATATATGTTTATTAGAGTGAATGTTTATTATGTAGATTCCTTTAAGAGTTAGGAATCCTGCTTGGAGACTAAGTCAATTTTTTCCCTATAAATTAAAGGGTCTCCTTCATTCTAATATACATCTGAATATTCTTCAAGAGGAATAAGAAATCTCGCTTCTCCTTCCTACTTTATTCTTGTATCATTTTATATAGTTTCATAACAGAGAAGATAAAATAAATTACTTTTGTTCAAATTATACGTTAACCATTGACTTAAATGCTGAATAAGATTTTAAAATTCATGAGCTCTTTACTTCCTTCGTTTACTATTGGATGTCAAATTTGATGTAATTGATTTTCAATTTTACTTGTTATTTTGGAGAAATCAAGATAGGGCAATTTCTTAACACCTATTTTACCCTCCATTTACTTACAAAGTTAATATTTTTGAGAAATATAGAACTTCTTGAAAATCTTCAATAATCAATTTATTCTTAGAGTACCTAGGAAATTTATAGGAATTGACACAACCCCTTAACTTATCCCAAAGGAGTATTTCAATTACTAAGTTTTTATGAGAAAAATTTGAACATTTCTTTGTAATCTAAGACTGATTCCATTATCTATTTATAGTAGATTGATTTTTTATTTTATTAGAGAAAATTTTATAATGAAATATTTTAGTTAAATTTTTTAATTTTTACGAAAAATTATAATCCAAATTTTGAAGCAAAAGTTTATATTATTTTCCTCCAAATTTTCTTCCTTGAATGCAACTAAAGAAAAAGTGGCTAGAATTTTTGCTATTTTTTATTTATTTTAAATTTGACTAAATAATAGAAATTTTACTAAACCAAGAAGCACTTTCACTTTTCATTGTATTGATTGTACTAAATGTGTTACAGTAAAATTTTAATTATAACTTTAATGAATACTCCTATCAATTAATAGGGGAAAATAATAATCTCACTATACAAATCATTATTTTTTTAATAGATGTGCAAGTCAAAACTTGACATTTAATAGTGAATAGAGGGAGTATTAACTTGGGACTTTGAATTAAAGATGACAAAAAATTTTGAAAATCAAATTGTAGTGACTCAACTTATTTCAATTAACAATAGGTGACAATTATGTAATTAATGATTAAAGGATTTCGAAGGGTATGCAAAGCTGTCTTGAAGTTTTTAAGTTTACACTATGGTCCATTCTTATAAAACCCTATTAACTAAAAATGAAGGAAAAAGAGGGAGCCAAAGATAATGATATTTTGCGGGAAAAGAAAAAATGACATTATTGTGGTTTCTTCTTCGCCACCTTCTTCTTTTTCTCTCTTTTCTTCTTCGCTTTATTGCTTGCTCTTCACCATTGTTGTTCTTGATTTGTCTTCTCCTTTTCCTTTTCCTCCTCCTTCTCGTCCACCTCCTTCTCCTCCTCCTCCTCCTCTTTTCTTTATCTAATTATTAGATCATTGCTGCTTGCCATTATTGTTGTTGCTGCTATCTTTTTCTTCTTCCTTCTTCTCCTCCTCTTTTCTTTATATAATTATTAGATCATTGCTACTTGCCATTGTTGTTGTTGCTGCTATCTTCTTCTTCATCAAAAACTTTATTTTTCTCATTTTTCTGATCATGTTTTTGAAAAATCACTTCATTGAGTTAGTCAGACCACCTCTTCTTTTTATATGATAATATCTATCGGCACTTTCAAAGTTGAAAGAAAGACGGAATCACTCAATTTCTTGGCTGCTATCATATATTAGATAGCGTGCAAATCCTTTCTATACTAATCTAATGTAGAACTTTACTCTCTATATCATATTACTCTATTTTTTTTTATTGTGTTCCTACTTTTCATCATCAAATTTTTTCTAAGATAAGTTGACTGAAGAAGTTTTATTTAATTACTAAAATTTTCTCTGTTTTTTGGTTTGTTTGTCAACCAATTCGTATAAGGAATTGGGTGTAGGGTTTCTGAGACATCTGAAAAACTACTACTACTCCTCCTCCTCCTCCTCTTCTTCTTCCTCTTCCTCTTCCTCTTCCTCTTCTTCTTCTTCTTATTCCTCTTCTGCTTCTTCTTAGATCATTGTTGCTTGCCGTTGTTGTCATTGGTATCTTCTTCTTCTTTTTCTTCTTCTTATTCTTCCTCCTCCTCCTCCTCCTCTTTTCTTTATCTAATTATTAGATCATTGCTGCTTGCCATTGTTGTCATTGGTATCGTCTTCTTGCTCCTCCTCCTCCTCCTCCTCCTCCTCATCTTTTCTTATCTAATTATTAGATAATTGTTGCTTGCCACTGTTGTCATTGCTATCTTTTTCTTCTTCCTTCTCCTTCTCCTCCTCCTCTTCCTCTTTTCTTTATCTCATTATTAGATCATTGCTGCTTGCCATTGTTGTCCTTGCTATCTTCTTATTATTCTAGGTAATTATTCAATCGTTGCTCCTCATCACTGTTGTTATTATTGCTGCTTTGCTTTTCTCTTCTTTGGATAATTATTAATTATTGGATCGCATTTTGATTCTACATTTGGAAATTAATTTAATTTGGTAAGTGGAGAAAATTAAAAAATAGTTCTTTGATTCAATTATTCATCTGGATATACGCTGCATATTTTTTTAATAATTTATAGTCACATTTGAGGCATTGGGGTAATGTTGTTGTTGTAATTTATAGTCACATTTCCAACACCTTAATCTACTGTGGAACACTTTAATAATCTATTGCGACATAAAAATTAAGTTGTATCCAATAGAATGGTCATATGTTGCAACATAAGATTAAGTTGTATCCAATAGAATGATCATATATTCATATTTATATTATGCATATTACTCTCATACTTAAAACAACAAAATTACTAATGCATACTTTCTTTTACCTATATTATGTTACAATGTAGGGATTGACGATTGCACACTCCTACTCATGCTAGATTTGGAGGTTGTTCACTTGAATGGTGAGTTCTTATGCTTCGAGGACAAAATATTTAAGCTTTTTACTTAGTTATGTTTAGACTATCTTGCTACTTTTGTTTAGGGTAAATTAGGGCTTGTCCAAAGCCCTCGCCTATAACACTTAAGTTGTGTTAGATAAAAATGTGTATGTCTATTTATTCGGGTACATTTCTTGCGCTTTCTTCTACTGATAAACTTCACTTTGAGACTTACTATAACACTTCTAAAATGTCTAATAGTCCAAAAAAGTCTAAGGAAGACAGTCAGTAACCACAAAGTGACTTCTACGGTCTGTAGAAGGTTCTATGGTCTGTAAAAGGAGCTATCATGGTCCCCTCCCAAACATAGAAAAATTTCAAACCTTGGGACTCATTCCAAGAATCAACTCTACTGCCTATAGAAGTTCCTACAGATCGTAGATTTGGGTTCATACATCAAAATAAGAGAGTAGGGAAAATTCTCTAATTTACACAAAACCAGGTTCACAAGTTGTGGAATGTTCTATAAGCCATAGACCAGGTCTGATAGTCCTTAGCATAATTGAATCAATGGGTTCTACGAACAGGGTCCATGACCCATGGTCCGAAGCACGACTCATGATTTATGTTTCATAGTTTAAGGTCGAAAAATCAGAGCATTTGAATCTTACCACCATGGACTGGATGAGGCCATTGTATGACCCATCAATGGGTCTATGACCCATGGAAGGCTAGTCATAGACCCAAGTCAAGTTTTCTAGGGAACTACTTGAGGCCATTCTATGTCACGACCCAAGCCTAAGGCCTAGACGTGACACCGCGAATGGGAACCCGAGGGGCCCCAAATAAGCCTCTTAGCATATCAACCACACTTTCTTTGTCGGGGAATCAAAGTGAACAATAACAAGAGATAATATAAAAAGGGAAGCGGAACTAAGAGAAAGTCTTTGATAATCATAAAAGCACAAGGATTCAAGCTTATAGCATAAATACATCATAAAATTTCAACAGCACCTCTAAACATAGAATGGAGTGGGGGCCAAGAAATTTTCCGGGCTCACCCACATAATGTCAAATGTTCAACATAAAGAAGTCTTAGGAATAACAAGAGGAAGTATATAGTGTCCTCAAACTTGAGGGCTTACCAAAACTTATGTTTGTAGAATCTCACTAGTCACGTGGAGGATGATCAAGAGGAGCTCCAGTTCTTACATGGTGATATCATGTAAGCCTAAAGTATGTGTTAGTATGTTTGAATGTACTAAGTATGTAAGATGCAATGCAAAAATACATAAGCCAATATAGTCAAAATGCATAATCATAGTCAATAGATAGCATAATTTCAATATGGCATGCATGATCAATTCTTGAAGTAAAACATGCTTATAAATTATTCACCTTGCATAGAACGTAATACATATGTGGGAAGAGACCTCAACCGACAAAGAATAAGACCAAGTGAGCTACAACTTGAAATCCAAATGATTAACCTTCATCAGTAAAGAGGTGGTCAATTTGCCAAGGTAAAACATACTTCACCTTATGGGAACATGACCCATTTCGTATGAAGTAACCCTCCTTACAGGAACATGACCTATTTCAGAAAGGATTTCATGAGAAACTTCACCTTGCAGGAACACGTCTATTTTGGGAAGAATCTCAAGAGAGAGTGCAATAAATGGATCCACTAGTAAAGCAAGGGTAAAGTATACTCCTATGTTGGCACATAGTTTTAGGAAAGAGAATAAACCCTCCATCCATTGGTGCTAAGCCTAATCCCATGGAATAATTGAAATAATCACACTTTAGTAATTTGTAAGAAACATGGAAACATGACATGAGTAGCTCTAAAACATCTTTGACCTCTAATGGTGAGCCTAACTTTGAAACCTAAGAATAGATCATAATCAAATATACCCTTGCATTAAAATCAATGGCCTGGAAGAGGTAAAATTATTTAAAAAGGGCTTAATCCAGCATTTACAACATCATTGACATTTTCATGAAATCAATACATTTTTGAAAGCCCAAAACTATCATAAAGTCACTTGACTCATAAATCGTGCAATAGATCATCGATAAATCTAAGAATCCTTGTCAAGACATTTTATCAAACACTTGGAGGGTGTATAATGCTTGTTCAAAATCATGCAATTCAAGAGTGTAATAATATGAGAAAACTCAATGCAAATCAACCCACCGACATATAGTAAAACCCTCATATAGAATACCTTGAAATTCATTATCAAATATCATAATAGATCGTAGTTTCATAGCTCAAAACATGCATAGTCTCAATAGAAAAAACCCATTCATAGTACAAACTTGAAATAGATAGTTGATGTGCTGTCAAAATACAACACATTAGGAGTCTAAAACAAGGGATTTTGCAAGTTCTTAATGCAATTTTTTATGGGTTTTATGTGTTTTTATGTTGTTATTGAAGATGAAATGATCTCAAAAGTGCCTGAAAATGTGCCTCGGAAGTGCCCAAAATCGTAATTTTCATATATCTTAAAATACATACGTGATATAGAAAATTTGATTTCATATTCTTGATCGTGGGGTCAAAATAAGTACAAAATAGGTCTAGCCCCGATTTTAGAGCAAACGAATAGCAATTTCATTTTTCCAAAATTTTGATTTCTAGAATCAATCTGCGATGGTGCCGCGACGAGAAGTCATTGCATACCTGTGTAATTTTTGCCTCCGCAATAGGTCCGTGTCGCTGACCAGATGCGAACCTGTGTATTTTGTTGCCAGTGATTTTTTATCTTGGTCCAAGGCTTTTGGGTCTTGTGCCTAAGCCTTCCCATGCATGAAAATAGCTATACCTAACTATATTTCACCTTTATATCATATAAGACATTCCACAATACTCTCTGAAACACTCAGACAAATATTTCACTCCAAATTTCAAGTCCCAAAACTCATCTTGATCATAAGGTTTTCATTCAAGCTTAAAGTCTCTGTTTCCAATCTTTTTCAAGGATTCTCCAAAGTCAGGATATGTGGGTTTCAACCATTAGATCCTTTCATCATGGTGCCCAAGCTTCCTTTTACCTAAAATTGCATGAGTTAAAGTTGATTTACTCATGGGCTTACTTATTATGAATTTCACTGCACACTATGTTGGGGTTTCATGAGATTATGATTGTTTTAGCATGTTTTGAGTTATGAATCTAAAATCTATTGTTAGATTTGATGAAGGTTTTTTATGTATATTGTTTGAGGAGTCACCAAGTATCTATTGATGGTTTTACAATGAATTTTCTGGCATGATTCTACTCTTGAATTGCATGATTTTATACTAGCACTACACATCTGCCAAGTGTTTGATAAAATGTTCAGTTATGATTTCCTGAGGAGTTGAAGGCCCAATGCATGTCTTATGAGTTGTTTGACTATATGATAATGAAAGGAATGTATGTATATGATATTATCTCTATAGTGTTGGAATTGACCAAGCCTCACTCGGGAGGTCGTAGGCATGGGTAACCATGTTGAGGGGCTTGTACCTCGATCACCTCGCTCGGGAGGTGGGTAGGCCCATGCAACAATGTCGAGGGGTTTGTACCTTGATAACCATATTGAGGGGTTTGTACCTCATCAACCATGTTGAGAGGTTTTTACCTCATCAACCATATTTAAAGGTTTGTGCCTCATTCGCCTCTCCAAAGGGGTGGTAGGCCTTCGATATTCACTATTAATGGTCTCTCCTTACACATGTGTTATATTATATTAAGCATGATCTCCTTCAAGCATCTTCCATGCATGCCATATTGTTATATGCTACTCATCGCATATGCTTATGCATTTCGATTAGCTTGCTTATCTCTTGTTGTATTGCATCCTACATACTTAGAACATTCAAATGTACTAATGCTTACTTTATGCCTGCACCATGTATGAACCAGAGCTCCACTTGCTCATCTTCCTCCATGTGGCTAGTACGATTTCTCTCAAGCTATTTGGTGAGTCCTCCATTCCGCAGACGATGTTATGATCTCATACTATGTTCTATGATTATCTTTCTTTCATGTATGTATTAACTATAAGGGTGAGCCCGGTTGCTTGTCTTGGCCCCCGCTCTTATCTATGTAGTAGAGGTGTTGTTGGACATGTTATGTATTGATCCTTGACTCTCTTGTTTTGATGTTTACGTTATGAAAGCTTTCCTTTAGTCCCTTGCCCCTATTTCTAATTCAATTATGTTGTTTAATTAATTCCAGGACCAATGATGTGTAATCATATGTTAAGAGGCTTGTTTGGGGTCTCTTCAGGTTCCTCATTTACTGTGTCACGTCTAAGCCCTAGGCTTGGGTTGTGATAAACTTGGTATCAGAGTGCTAGGTTGTTAATGGTCCTCGACATCCAATACACCGCATCGATTAGAGTCTTGTTCATGGTTGTGTTGTGTACCACAACTATAAGCTAGAGGCTATGAGACGTTTTAGGAAATGTTTCCCTTCTTCATGTTCTAAGTAATGTTATAGAGTTAAAGTAAGTTTTCCCCCTAACGATTGCTCTTTGCTATGCTAGATCATGCCTAACACAAGGGGAAGGAGAGCCCGTACTTCCGAGGAAAAACTGGCTCATGGTGAGCTTCGGGATGGTCTCACTATGCTAGCACAAGTTGTGGCCAATCAAGTCAATCAAGGGACCCAAGCCCCTCATGGTCCTACACCGGCATCTCGGGTGAGAGAATTCATGAGGATGAACCCACCGGCATTCTATGGGTCTAAGGTAGATAAGGACCCTCAAGAGTTCATTGATGAGGTCTACAATGTATTGACTATCATGGGTGTTAGATCGGAGGAGAAAGCAGAGTTGGCGACCTACCAACTCAAAAGGCAAAAATATGATTTAATCAATGGAAGGAGGAGAAGGGAATAAATAATGTGGTGCTTTGCAAGGAATTCAAGGTGGCTTTCCTTAATCGGTTCTTCCTTCTTGAGCTAAGGGAGGCCAAGATGGTAGAGTTTATGAATTTGACACAACGGTCTATGAGTGTAAGGGAGTATGCCCCAAGTTCAATCAACTCTCTAAATATGCTCCCCACTTGGTTGCCAACCCAAGGTTTAGAATGAACAAGTTCATGATGGGTGTATCTAACTTGGTGAGTGAGGAATGCCAGTTCATTATGTTGATGAGTGACATGGATTTGTCCCATTTAATGACCTATGCCGAACAAATGGAGGAGAAAAATTGAGGAAGAGGAGGAGTAATAAGTCTAAGAGGGCCAGTTTTGAGGAAAAGTTCCAAAATCAAAAGGGTGGCCGATTCCATCAAGTCCAAGGGTCTTCTCATGCATTTAATAAGAGGGTCACCAATGAATTTCTAAGGGCTCAAGGTGTTGGGGGTGTATTTGATCGGATTAAAAAGAATCCTATTTTTTTGTAAAGTTTTTGTAAAAACAAAATGAAGAAAAATAATAAAGTTAAGTAAGGGTCATAGTGACTCGTACTTGAGGGATACTAATGCTTGTTATGATTGTGGGGGAAGTTGGACATAAGGTGATGGATTGCCCTCGATATCCCAACAAGGGTAAGGAGGTTCGCCCACAAGGTGCTAATGCGGTTCCTTTAGGGAGAGGTGGCCAACAAGGTGGTGCCCCAAGGCACAATCAGTTCTATGCACTCCAAGGGAGGTAAGTGGTGAGGAGTTCCCTGATGTTACCACCGATATGTTAAAAAGTCTTTGATTTTGATGTGTATGCATTGATTGATCCGGGTGCCACTCTTTCTTTTATTACCCCCTTTGTTGCCAAAAAGTTTCATGTTGATCCTGAATTGTTGCGTGAGTCTTATGAGGTGTCTATTCCTATTGGTGCATCTATTATTTCTAGAAAGGTGTATAGAAATTATCCCATTTGCATCTTGCATAAAATATTACCTTGTGATCTTGTTGAGTTGGATATGGTTGATTTTAATATCATTCTTGGGATGGATTGGTTACATGCATACTATGCCTCTATTGATTGTAGAACCCGTAGGGTCAAATTCCAATCCCAAAATGAACCCGTTCTTGAGTGGGAGAGTCATGGTGTGGTGGTCAAGGGTAGATTCATCTCTTGCATTAAAGCCTATAAGTTGATCTCTAAGGGGTGTCTCTATGATCTTGTGAGGGTAAGGGATGTGGAGTCCAAGGTCCTTCCTATAGAGTCAGTTCCGATTGCAAGTGAGTTCCTTGATGTCTTTCCAAATGAACTTCTCGGTGTTCCTCTAGAAAGGGAAATAGATTTTGGTATAGACCTCCTTCCCAACACTCAGCCCATTTCTATTCCCCCTTACCGTATGACCCCGGCTGAGTTAAAGGAGTTGAAGGAGCAATTGAGGGACTTGTTTGAGAAGGGTTTCATTTGGCCTAGCCAATAACCTTGGGGTGCACCGATGTTGTTTGTGAAGAAGAAGGATGGGTCCGTTAGAATGTGTATTGACTACCGACATCTTAATAGGGTCACCATAAAGAATAAGTATCCTCTTTCAAGGATTGATGATTTTTTTGACCAATTGCAAGGGGCTAGTCACTTCTTTAAGGTTGATCGTCGGTCTGGATACCATCAAGTGAAGGTAAGGGAGTGCGATATTCCTAAGACAACCTTCTGGACTAGGTATGAGCATTATGAGTTTGTTGTGATGTCTTTTGGGTTGACCAATGCACCGGCTATCTTCATGGATCTTATGAATATGGTCTTCAAACCCTACCTTGATTTGTTTGTTATGATCTTCATTGATGATATTTTGATCTATTCACATAGTGAGGAGGAGCATCTGAGCCATTTGAAGGTAGTGCTACAAAGAGTGAGGGAAGAGAAGTTGTATGGCAAGTATGAAAAATGTGAATTTTTGTTAAAAGAGGTTGCCTTTCTAGGTCATGTGGTGTCGGGGGATGGTATTAAGGTGGATCCCAAGAAGAAGTATGTAATTAGGAATTGGCCTAGACCATTGACCCCGTCAGATATTAGGAGCTTCTTGGGCTTAGAGGGTTATTACCAGAGGTTTGTGAATGGGTTCTCTTCTATTACTTCTTCGATGACCAAGTTGACTCAAAAGAAAGCTAAATTTGTGTGGTCCGACGAGTGTGAAAAGAGGTTCCAAAGATTGAAAGATAAGCTGGTGTCCACTCCTATATTGTCACTAGAGGAAGGGCTAGAGGGGTTTGTTGTGTATTATGATGCTTCTAGAATTGGTTTGAGTTGTGTTCTAATGCAAAATGGTAAGGTGATAGCCTATGCTTCTAGACAACTCAAAGTGCATGAAAAGAACTATCCTACCCATGATCTTGAGTTACCTGCCATGGTCTTTGCTTTGAAAATTTGGGGTCACTATTGTATTGAAACGACCCCAAAAAGTGCCCAAAAATGTGTCTCGAAATGCTCAAAAATTTAAATTCCATATATCTCAAAATCCATGCGCGATATCAAAAATCCAACTTCATAGTCTTGTTTAGGGGATCAAAATTAGGGGGGAAAAGGGTCTAACCCCTATTTTAGAGAAATCGTGTCAAAATTAAAAATTCCCAAAATGCAATTTCCAAAGAGCAAAGCGCGCCCCTTTCGCGACGCGCCTCTACTTTATTTTGTGACTGTTTTTTTGTTCGGTCCAAGACTTTTAAGTCTTGGGCCTAAGTGTTCCTAAACATGCTTTTACCTATACTTAGTCATATTTCACTGTCATATCATCCTAAACATTCCCCAATATCCTCTCAAACACTTAGTAATATTTTTCACTCCCAAATTAATGTCTCAAACCCTCATCCAGAACTAAGGATTTCCTTCAAGGTTCTTCTTCAAGCTTCAAGTCTCCATCTCCAATCTTCACCAAGCTCATCTCTAAGTTAAGGTATGTGGGGTTCCTTCATCGGCTCCTTTCACCCATGATACCCAAGTCTCCTTCACTCAATTTGCATGATTTAAAGTTGATTTACAAATGGGTCTTGCATATTATAAAATTCATTGTACACTATGATAAAACTATGTGAAATTGTGACTGTTTTGCTATGTTTTGAGCTATAAACCTTAGATCTATTATAAGATTTGATGAGAGGTTTTGATGTATATTGGTTGATGGTGTTGCAAGGTACTTATTGATGGTTTTACAATGGATTTTCTTGCATGACTTCACTCTTGAATTGCATGGTTTTACACTAGCACTACACACCCTCTAAGTGTTTGATAAAATTTCCGGATGTGGTCTCTTGAGGAATTAAAGGTCCAAAGCATGAGATATGATATAAAGGACTATATGATGATGAAAAGGGTTTGTGTATATGATATATTTTATATAAAGTGTTGCGCTAGACCATGCCCGATCCAGGTAACCTAGTTGAGGTGTTAATATCTCAAACACCAGGGTGATGGGTGCGATCATCACTAACATATATGAGGGGGTTTGTACCTCACACACTAGGGTGATAGGTGCGATCATCACTAACCTATATGAGGGGTTTGTACCTCACACACAAGGGTGATGGGTGCGATCATCACTAACCTAGATGAGGGGTTTGTATCTCACACACCAGGGTGATGGGTGCGATCACACACCAGGGTGATGGGTGATATCATCATCAACCTACCAAGGAGTTTGTACTTTGGAAATCTAGCTTGGTCTCTTCTACACATATGATATCCTATATGACCAAGAGTTACTTAAGCATGTTTTACTTATGCATTGGTCATACATGCCATATTGTAATATTATGTCTATTGCCTATTGTTATGCATTTTGATTAAGGTGCCTATCTTCTGTTGCATTGCATCCTACATACTTAGTACATTCAAACGTACTAAAGCATACTCTTTCCTACATGATATCGGCATGTAGGAACCGGTGCCCAAGTTGATCATCCTCCTTCTCCACGTGGCTAGTTCGGTACTACTCAAGCTAGTTGGTGAGTCCTCTTCTTCGGGGACTTTTGTTTATGTTCTCTTATTATGTATTGTGATACTCTTCTTTATTTTCTATTTTGACTATGGGGGTTAGCCCGGTTGCTTTGTCTTGGCCCCTTCTCTTGTCTAAGTATTACAAGTTTTGTTGAACATGTTATGTATCTATGATATTAGCTTTGATCCATACTCTTTATATTGTCCCTATTCTTACTCTTTATGTCTTTTATATGCCTCCACGACCAATGATGTGTAATGATAAGTTAAGAGGCTTGTTTGCGGTTCCTTCGGGTTCCCTATTCGCTATGCCATGTCTAGGCCCTAGGCTTGGGTTGTGACATGAATGTGGTGCATGTTGATGTGTTCACCGATCAAAAGAGTCTTCAATATGTCTTCACTCAAAAAGATCTTAATTTGAGGCAAAGAATGTAGTTAGAACTTCTTAAAGACTATTATATGAGTGTGCATTATCATCCTGGTAAGGCTAATATGGTGGCCGATGCTTTGAGTAGGTTGTCTATGGGTAGCCTAACTCATTTTATGATGGTGGCAAAGGGGTGGCTAGGGAGGTACATCTATTGGCTAGATTGGGAGTTAGGTTGGAAGAGGTGAATAATGGTGTTGTTGTTGTTTTTGATGGTTCTAAATCTTTATTGGTTGAGAAGGTGAAAGCTAAGCAAGATCTTGACCCTGCTATGTTAGAATTGAAGGCATTCATAAAAGATGGTAAGGTGGAGGTTTTCTCCCAAGGGGGAGATGGTGCCCTTAGATCCCAAGGTAGGTTGTGTGTGGCTTGTGTTGATGGCTTGGGAGAAAAGATTCTTGACGAGGCTCATGGTTCTTCCTACTCTATTCATCTCGGTCTATTAAGATTTATAGAGATTTGAGGATATGTAGTGGTGGGGAGTCATGAAGTGGGATATTGCCAAATTTGTTTTCGGTTGTTATAATTGCCTATAAGTCAAAGACTAGGTGGCCTACTAAAGACCAGGTGGCCTAGCCCAAGACATAGAGATTCCTACTTGGAAGTTGGAGGAGATTAATATGGATTTTGTGGTTGGTTTGTGCAAGACTAGAAAGGGTTTTGATTCAATTTGGGTTGTGTTGATAGGATGACAAAATTGGATCACTTTCTACAGGTTAAGACCACATATGGGGCTGAAGATTATGCTAGTTATACTTTCATTACTTGGTGAGGTTGCATGGGGTTCGTTTGTCTGTCATATCGGGTCATGGTACTCAATTTTCTTCACGTTTTTGGAGGTGCTTTCAAAGGGGTCTTGGTACATAAGCTAAACTTAGTACGACCTTTCACCCTCAAATGGATGGCCAAGTCGAAAGAACTATCCAAACACTTGAGGATATGCTTAGGGCTTGTGTATTGGAGCTTAAAGGTAGTTTGGATGATCATCTTCCATTGATTGAGTTTGCCTATAACAATAACTATCATTCTAGTATCGATATGGCTCCTTTTGAGGCTTTTAATGATAGACGTGGTGATCACCAGTTGAAGGGTTTGAGGTTGGAGAGGTGGCTTTGTTGGGACCAGATCTAGTTGTGCAGGCTCTTGAGAAGGTTAGGATGATTAGAGAAAGGTTGAAGACGGCCCAAAGTCTCCCAAAGTCACCAAAAGTCCTATGCCGATGTGAGGAGAAGGGATCTTGAATTAAAAGTTGGTGATTGGGTTTATTTGAAAGTGTCATCCATGACAGGTGTGCTTCATTTTAGTAAGAAAGGGTAAGTTAAGCCCTAGATTTGTGGGTCCTTATAGGATGATGAGGAGGATTGGTAAGGTGGCTTATGAGTTGGAATTGCCTAGTGAAATGGATTTGGTTCATCTAGTCTTTTATGTATCTATGTGAGGAAATGTGTGGGAGGCCCTAATGCTATTATGTCTCTTGATGTTGTGGGTGTTGTTGACAATTTGACTTATGAAGAGGTTTCGGTTCAAATTTTGGATAGACAAGTGAAGAGGTTGAGGAACAAGGATATGGCTTCCGTTAAGGTCATTTGGAGGAATCAACAAATTGAAAGTGCTACTTGGGAGGCTGAAGCGGACATGCAAAAGTGATATCCTTACTTTTTCCACTCCACTCAAGCTTAAGGTATTAATCTAAGTCCCCTATGTGATTTCAAGTCTTAAGTTCAGCCCTCATGTCATTGCATACATTCATGTTTAAATTGACAAGTTCATGATGATTTTACACTTATGTTAAGATTTTGAAATGATGTTTAAGTGCATTGTTGCATTCTTATGTGGGCTGAAAATGTAATGTTTTCATCTCTCTTATACCTTTCTTTGAAATTCGAGGATGAATGTTCCCAAGGGGGAGATATTGGAACAACCCCAAAAGTGCCCAGAATCATAATTTTCATATATCTTAAAATCCGTGCGTGATATCAAAATTTCAACTTCATTTCTTGATCAGAGGGTCAAATTGAGTGGGAAATGGGTCTAACCCCGATTTTAGAGCAAACGAATCGCAATTTCATTCTCCCAAAATTTTGATTTCCAGCATCGATCCGCGATGGTGCCGCGACACGTAAACGTTGTGGACCTGTGTAAATTTCTGCTCTGCGATAGGTCCACGTCGTGGACTAGATGCGGACCTGTATTTTATTGACAGTGATTTTTTATCTCGGTCCAAGGTTTTTGGGTCTTGGGCCTAAGCCTTCCCATGCGGGCAAATACCTATACTTAGCCATATTTCACCTTCATATCATACAAGACATTCCCAATACTCTCTCAAACACTTAGACAAATATTTCACTCCAAATTTCGAGTCCTAAAACTCATCCGGATCATAAGGTTTTCATTTAAGCTTCAAGTCTCCATTTTTAATCTTCTTCAAGGATTCTGCAAAGTCAAGGTATGTGGGTTTCAACCATTGTGTCCTTTCACCATGGTGCCTAAGCTTCTTTTTACCTATAATTGCATGATTTAAAGTTGATTTACTCATGGATCTTACTTATTATGAATTTCACTGCATACTATATTGGGGTTTCATGAGATTGTGATTGTTTTAGCAATGTTTTGAGCTATGAATCTAAGATCTATTGTGAGATTTGATGAAGTATTTTGATGTATATTGTGTGAGGGAGTTACCAAGTATCTATTGGTGGTTTTACAATAAATTGCATAGTTTTACACTAGCACTACACACCCGCCAAGTGTTTGATAAAATGTTCAGTTATGATTTCCTGAGGAATTGAAGGCCCAATGCATGTCTTATGAGTTGAATGACTATATGATGATAAAAGGAATGTATGTATATGATATTATCTCTATAGTGTTAGGAATTGACCAAGCCTCACTCGGGAGGTTATAGGCCCTGGTAACCATGTTGAGGGGTTTGTACCTCGATTGCCTCGCTTGGGAGCTGGTACGCCAGTGCAACCATGTCGAGGGGTGTGTACTTTCATATCCATATTGAGGGGTTTGTACCTCATCAACTATATTGAGGGGTTTGTACTTCATTCACCTCTCCAAGGGGGTGGTAGGCCTTGGATATTCACTATTAATGGTTTCTCCTTATACATGTATTATATTCTATGTAAGCATAATCTAGTTCAAGGATCTTCCATGCATGCCATATTGTTATATTCTACTCATTGCCTATGGTTATGCGTTTCGATTATATTGCTTATCTCGTGTTGCATTGCATCCTACAAACCTAGTACATTCAAACGTACTAACGCATACTCTATGCCTACATGATGTCACCATGTAGGAATCAGAGCCCTACTTTAGCAGTTCCTCCACGCTAGTATGATTTCTCTCAAGCTATTTGGTGAGTCCTCCATTCCGGGTACAATGGTTGTGATCTCATGCTATGTTCTAAGACTATCTTTCCTTCATGTATGTATTGACTATGAAAGCTTTCCCTTAGTCCCTTGCCCCTATTTCTAATTCAATTATGTTATTTAATTGCTTCCGCAACCAATGATGTGTAATG
>JAPFFP010000103.1:9073373-9095857 GCA_026153255.1 Solanum medicagineum
CTGTGGATACTAGTGGGTTGTGGGCATAATAGAGATACGCATGTATATGGTTCATGGTATGATTTTGTACTTAATCAAGCGGCGAGACCGCATTACTTATATACGATGGGATTATTAGGCGGCAGGACCGCAGCGGAGACCTTGTCGGCCGCGTTCATGTATATGTACAAAGAATTATGTAACGCGTTATTGTTTGGGAAGCTGCTGCGTTTTATTTGCAGGAGAGGTCAGTTAATAAAACAGAGGAAACTCTGCCGAAATTTCAGTAGATTTCTTAAGAAAAAAATGTGGTTGTATGGTCTAATGTTGGTCTAGGTGCCTAATCGGCACTAGTCATGGCCCCTAGGTTGGGTTACACCATGTCTCGTCTGATCACCTCCCCCCAATACTTCTTCGGTCTACCTCTACCCCGTCGAGTAGCTCCCACAGCCAACCTCTCGCACCTCCTAACAGGAGCATCAATACTCCTTCTCTGCACATGTCCGAACCAACGCAATCTCGCTTCCCTCATCTTTTAGCCCACCGGGGCCACCTCTAGTTTCTACCGAATTGCCTCATTCCTAACCTTGTCACTTCTGGTGTGACCGCACATCCATCTCAGCATTCTCGTCTCTGCGACATGCATCTTCTGAACATGAATATTTTTAATCAGCCAGCACTCCAACCCATACCGCAATGCTGGTCTAATCACCACTCTGTAGAACTGACCTTTAAGTTTGGGTGGCATCTTTTTGTTACACAATACTCCAGAGGCCAGCCTCCATTTAGTCCATGCTGCCCCAATATGGTGTGTGATATCATCATCGATATCACCACTACTCTGAATGATGGACCCCAGATACCTAAACTTATCCCTCTTGGGGATAGGCTGGGTGGCAAGCCTCACCTCAGAGTTTTCTTCCTCCCCCTCTACGCTGAATTTGCACTCCAAGTATTCCATTTTGGTTCTGGTCAATTTGAATACTTTGGCCCCCAAGGTGTGTCTCCAGGCCTCCAACCTTTCATTAACTTTAGTCCTAGACTCATCAATTAATACTATGTCATCTGCAAATAGCATACACCAAGATATCTCTTCCCGTAAATGTCGCGTCTGCTCGTTTATCACCAAGGCAAACAAGAAAGGGCTCAGCGCAGAACCCTGATGAAGTCCCAACTCAACGGAAAAATACTCAGAGTCTCCTCCCACTGTTCTTACCGAAGTTTTGGCTCCATCGTACATGTCCTTAATAAGCCTGATATAAGCCCCAGGGACACCTTTCGCCTCTAAGCACCTCTATAAGACATCCCTTGGGACTTTGTCATACGCCTTCTCAAGATCAATGAACACCATATGAAGGTCCTTCTTACAATCCCTGTATTTTTCCACTAACCTCCGAACCAAATGGATTGCTTCAGTCGTCGACCGCCCCGGCATGAATCCAAATTGGTTCTCCGAGGTAGAAACTACTTTACGCACCTCCTCTCCACGACTCTCTCCCATACCTTCATAGTGTGGCTTAACAACTTGATACCCCTGAAGTTGTTGCAGTTTTGAATATCTCCCTTATTTTTGTATAATGGAACCATTGTACTCCTCCTATATGTCCTCAGGCATCTTGGTAGTCACCCTAATAGCGTTGAACAGTCTAGTCAACCACTCTATGCCATCCTTGCCCAAGTTCTTCCAAAATTCAACCACTCTATGCATAACTTCTAAGCGAACTTGAAAAAATAAACTTCTAAATCTTAGATTTCTTTCATAATTTATCAAAATCAAGATAAAATGCCTCTTCAAAATCTCCAAAATAAAAAAAACTTAGTAGTTCTTTTTTGTTGTTGTTTTGGTTTGGGGTCACCAAGAAAGATTTTTTGACTTAGATAAATTATATGAATTTTTTAAAATAATTTAAAAATAAACTAATGGTTTATTTTTATTTTAGATTTCTTTTTGTTTTTTTTGGGGATCATGAAGCATGTATATTGTTTTGGTTTAGATATATTACAAAGAAAAATCTCAAAAAGATTTCTTTTAAATATAAAGTTAATGAAAAAATGAGTTTTAATTTATCCAAGGAGTATGTTTTTAGCTTTAAGTATCTTGGATCCATCATCCAGACATCGATGATGATGTTACACATCGTATTCGGGCAGTGTGGAAGAAATGGAGGCTTGCCTCAGGAGTACTGTGTGATAAGAAGATACCAACTAAGTTGAAAGACAAGTTTTACAAAATGATGGTTAGACCATCTTTATTATATGGGGTGGAGCTAATTAAGAATTCACATGTTCAGAAGATACAGGTTGCGGAAATGAGGATGTTGAGATGGATGTGTGGACATACTAGGAGTGAAAGGATAAGGAATGAGGTTATCCGGGAGAGGCTAGAGGTGGCCCCTGTGACTGACAAGATGAGGGAAGCGAGACTGCATTGGTTTGGACATGTGCAGAGAAGGAGTATTGAGGCTCCGGTTAGGAGGTCCGAAAGGTTGGATTTAAGGAATACGCGGAGGGGTAGAGGTAGATCGAAGAAGCATTGAGAGGAGGTGATCAGACATGATATGACAAAACTTCATCTCACCGACGACATGACCTTAGATAGAAAAGAGTGGAGGTTGCGTATTAGAGTACAAGGCTAATAGTTTAGTAGGGGTAGGTCATTAATTGACTATGTTATAGTAGCTTAGTAGGAGTAGTGATATTTTCACATCATATGTTGTTATTATTAGTCTTATATTTGTTTGCTCTTAGAGTATTTACATTGCCTGTATACCTTGTCATGTCTTTTTCCATCTTTCTTATTAGTTCCGTTTCCTGTTCCCCTTCCTCTCCTTTCCTTTCCTTTTCTCATATCTAGTTTATTCTGCTTATTGGCTTTTGAGACGAGGGTTCCCAAGAAACAGCCTCTCCACCTCTATGAGGTAGTGGTAAGGTCTGCATATATTTTACCCTCCCGAGACCCCACTTGTGGGATTCTCTGGGTATGTTGTTGTTGTTGTAATGTTATAATAAAATAACAATAATTATTCAGATTCAATAAATAAAAAAATTAAAGAAAGCTAAATTGGTATTAATAAAACACTCTGACCCTTAAAAAGTTAAATTTTTTATATAAATAAAATATAAGTATGTGCAGTTTTTTTTTAATATTTTCAAAATCTGTATTAATAGTACTAGTTTATTTAAATTTTTTAAAAAAAATTTCAAATATTTTATCCAAGTTAAAACAATATCTTTCTTTATAACTTCTAAATGAACTTTTAAAAAAAAAAAACTTTGAGATAATTTTTATAAAATAAATTGAGGATTTTAAAGAGGTACATTGTTTTGATTTAAAAACAATTATGAAAACAAATCTAATAAGGTGGGGGTTCATTTTATTCCATAAAGAAAAATAGCATAATAAATATTTAAGAAAGAAAAAGAAAAAAGAAAGGGTCGTTAGTTTGAAGGGTATAAATGAGCCAAAAAGATGGATGGAAGGGTATTTTAGACCAAAAGATAGATGGAAGGTATTTATAGACCTTTTCCTATATTTGGAGGGTATTTTTTGGGCCTTTTCCCTCTTTAAATATTAACTTCTAATTAAGATTGGGTAAAAGCATTACCTAATTATTTTTAAACAAACAAACAAGCAAATTAAATGACGACACACATAAAGAAAAGAAAAAAATAATTAGCACATAATTCTCCTCTTTTCTTTTAACTAAATCCCCCAATTCCACTATGTTTTCTTTAACACTTTGGGGGAAAATAAAATACAAAATCAATTGAAAAGAATCTTCAAGATCTCTCTCTGAATCCATCCCCGCCTCGGCGACTCTTCACGTCTCGAAACCTGCTAGAGAAAACAAGAAATAGTAGTATATGCCAATAATAATAATAAAACACTAACCAATTAAAGAAATAGCAAGTAAGAATCCAAAGCAAACTAAGAACTGGAAAATCTTCCTCCTACTTCTTCTTTCTTTTTTTTTCTTTTTTTGTTTTAGAGAAAAAGATGAATATTGTAGAACTTCATTATAAGAAAAGGGCAAGAAATTTTCTATGGAGAATTGTGTATATTTTTTTTCATCTGAAGTGACCTCAAAGGGAGAAAGGTATATATAGGCCACTGGAAGCAGACTAATTAAGGAAGAGAATTAATTAAAACAAGGTAAGAGAATATCTTCAAGGGAAATCAAATCATAGAATGGAAATTATGAAAGATCTTTTCCAATATTAAAGGAGTAAAAATCAGTAAATTGGGTAACAGAAGACTTATTTTTGGCAATTAAAGGAAAGAAAATCAATTCTATAAATTTAGATTACCAATAATTAATAATAATAGTAATAATAATAATAATAATAATAATAATTAGAAAATTAATTAAGGGATTACCAGATTCTTACCATAACACTCTATGAATTTAATTAAGGGGGAATAACAAATGTTAGTAGTGAATCAAGGCATAATAGAATAATGGTGTGGAAGGAAAGAATCAATAATCAAACATTTGATCAATTTTCAGCAAAAATCATGGCAATAGGATAGGTAAGAAAGATTATTTCAATTCTGGCAAAACCAAGGGTTATGCAAAATAGGGGACAACCTTTCTCACATAGCAAGAAATACTAGGAAAACAGTGCAAGCGGAGGTCGTCAAAATCAGTGGTTAATTATCCAACAAATTAGATTACACAAATTTATGCTAGTCATAATTTCAACAAGTCATAGAAACAAAAGAGAGTAACGAGACTAGACCCAATTAATTGGAAGCAAACAAACAATAACACACAGAATTAACACTTTAAAGAATTTTAACACTGTTAACTAATGGACTCGCATTGACATATTAACACATGATGGCTTTAGATGGTGATTTTCACCAAAAAATAGAGCAAAAAAGTGTCTATTGGTGACTATTATTTCCGACGAAATATTTCCGAAATTGGAGAGGAGGGCTGGCGAGAAAAAGGGCTAGGGAGTGGAGAGAGGAGAAGGAGAAAAGAAGGGGGTCTGCTGGAGGTATTGGAGAAGGAAAATGGGATTGTGCATATGGGTTTTTCGATGTAGATGGGTGGCAAGTTGGATGGAGACGAAGGAGCAAAGGGGAGAGAAGAGGGAGTGGATTGGTGGTTGCTTTTCCGACGAGTTTATGGAGTAAAAGAGGTTGTTGGGTATGCCTAAAAGTGGGAGAGAGAGAGGGAGATCAGGGATGTATTTTTCGATGGGGTTGAGAGGAGGAAGGAGAAGAAACAGTCAAGGCGGGCATGGTGGTTTTCCGGTGGCTTTCGTGGATGAGGAGAGAAGGTGACGACGGAGAGAGGGGCTGCTGGTGTTATGGGTCTGGGGCAGCAGTTGGTGAGGGTGGTGGCTTGGTAAGGAATGAAGAAATATGTTGGGGTTTTGGGAGTTAATTCATTAAATTAGGAAATATTTGGGGGATCAATTTGGGTCATCGGATTAAAAAGGATGAACGGTGTGACGCCCCGGGAGGGTACGCAGGACGTAATTGGCACTTAAAGACTATTGGTAGTCCTCGAGTGAACCGTTTGGCCTCATCGTCACATCTAAGTCAATAGCGGAAGAAATACTCAAGGATAAAATTTAAAGAAAAGATAGAATTATTATAAATAGTTTTTAAAAATAGTTCAAGACTGAATATAAAATACTCGATAATACTCCACTTTAGGCCTATAAAGCTTCTACTCTAATCATCTTGAAGGTACCATAATAGGCCATGACTATCCAACTCAACAAATAAAGAACTGAATAAAATAAGAACAGGCTCTTCCGAAAAGTAAGGAGGGCTCACCAATCTCTGGATCTCGGAACTCTGAACCTTAATGGTGCATCTGCTGAAGTCCTCTGTCTCTCATATCTACATCATGAAACAGTGCAGCGCCAAATGGCGTCAGTATGTGTAATATATTGGTATGTAAACGGACTAAAAGTAAATAGATAAAGCTTAAACCCATCAATAGACTCGACTCAAGACTCAACTCTTCATCTCATAACTCAACTCAAGAAATCATGCAAGTTTTTAAGTTTGAAAGCATGCTATAGAAAAAAGACTCAGTGTTTAATACAACTCAATTCAAAAACTAGGATATGCTCAATTTAAGTGTTTCTTGGAAGTTTCTCTAACCGACATACTCCCACCACCATGAGTTTTGGTGATGCACAACGAATATGGCATCGTTGCATCGACCACTCTTAACTTGCCATAGAAAAGGACACGTCAACCTCTACCTCTCTCTCTCTCCCTCAGATCCAAAGACAAGGTCCAACTTTTGGGACAAGAGTCGCCAATATTATGCTGAAATGACTATCCCGCACTGGCAAGCAGTTCTGGGAAGACTCTCCTCACCCAACTCGGTGCTCAATACTCCTTCCAAGACTAAATCATGCTCATAGAAATTAACTCAACTCATTTCTTTGACTCATCTCAGACAAGTCAACTCAGTTCTCCGTAGCTCAACTTAATTACTCAACAACTCAATAACTCAAGACCATTGTCCATGTAATACAACTCAAGACTCTACTCCACATCATGCAAGACCCTCATGAATTACAGTTATGTTACATCGTATTAGCATGCTCAACATGTACGACATGATGGATACTCATTACATGTACACACAAGCAAGAAAACGACTTGTATTGGTTGTGGGTTAAGTCTAAAAGATTTCTACTTAGTTTTGGCGTAAGGGGCTTTAGAACGGATTTTTGAAACTCTTTTAGGACAAAAACGACTTGTATTGGTTGTGGGTTAAGTCTAAAAGATGTGGGAAAAAGTCTAGTATGTCCCTTAAAAGATTTAAAATTTTGTACTTTAGGTGGATCAGGTAGGGGGAACAAGTCCGCGACTCGATCCGGAGAGCGAGACAGTGAGGGTGTGTGATGCGACCGCGATGCGCCCTAGTCATGGACCCATACTTATAATTTTTTTCAATTTTTTGATGGGGGTTGAATTTTCGAAAATATACAGGTGCGCGACAGGTCCACTTCCGCGAACCTGTTCCCCGACCTGTTCCACCTAAAGTTTAAAATTTAATTCTTTTGAGGGGTATTCTAGACTTTTTCTCACCTCTTTTAGACTTAACACATGACCAATATAAGTCGTTTTTAGCCTAAAAGAGTTTCAAAAATCTATTCTAAAGCGCCTTACGCTAAAACTAAGTAGAAACCTTGAGTGAAGAAGAGGAGAAAGAGCTAAAGTTCAAAGGATTGAGACTAATTTCTAAAGGATTGATCGTCAAACTCTACACCAGGTATGTAAGACTACCAAAAGCGTTGGATTATGTTCATTAATTTACCCTTTCACTTACTTGAGTTAAAATCATGAGTGTGAATCTCATGTCTTAAATCTCATGGTTCTTGAGTTGTAATTTCTCCTACAAGATTGAGTTTCTTGAAATTATTTGAGTCAACTTATGAGTTGCACCACTATTATCTTGAATTATAAAATTATTTCACATAATTGAGACATGAACCCTAACCTTGGTATTTTCCTTGCTTACGGATTTAATTGAAATTGTGAATCCAACCTATTGAACTAAGTAATGTAAACCTGAGAAGTATGTTTTCCTGCTTCATGTATGTTTTCCTTCTTTGTGTGTGCATGTAATGAGTATCCATCATGTAGTATATACTGAGTATGGTAATATGATGTCACTTGACCGTAATTCATGAGGGTCTTGTATGATGTGGAGTACAGTCTTGAGTTGCATTGCATGGACGATGATCCTGAGTTATTGAGTTGTTGAGTAATTAAGTTGAGCTATAGAGAATTGAGTTGACTTGTCTGAGATGAGTCGAAGAGATGAGTTGAGTTAATTTCTATGAGCATGATTTAGTCTTAGAAGGAGTATTGATCACCGAGTTGGGTGAGGAAAGTCACCCTAGAACTGTGTTGCCAAAGCGGGATAGTCGTTTCAGCATAATATTGGCGGCTCTTGTCCCAAAAGTTGGACGCTCTTTTTGGATTCGAGAGAGAGAGGTAGAGGTTGACGCATCCTTTTCCGTGGCAAGTTAAGGGCGGGCGGTGCAACGATGCAATATTCGTTGTGCATCACCAAAACTCATGGTAGTGGGAGTATGTCGATTAGAGAAACTTCCAAGCAATACTTGAGTTGAGCATATCTTGGTTTTTGAGCTGAGTGGCATTATACACTGAGTCTATTTCTAAATCATGATTCAAACTTAAAAAGTTGTATGATTTCTTGAGTTGAGTTATGAGATGAAGAGTTGAGTTTTGAGTCGAGTCTGTTGATGGGTTTGAGCTTTATCTATTTACTTTTAGTCTGTTTACATACTAATAAATTTCGTGTATTGATGCCATTTGGCACTGTATCATGACATAAATACGAGAGATAGATGACTTCAAAAGATGCACCATTGAGGTTCAGAGATCCAAAGATTGGTGAGCCCTCCTTACTTTTCGAAGGAGCCTATTCTTATTTTATTCGGTTCTTTATTTGTTGAGTTGGGTAGCCATGACCTTTCATGGTACCTTCTAGATGATTAGAGTAGAGGCTTCATAGACCTAGAATGGAGTATTATCGAGTATTTTATTCTTAGTCTTGAACTATTTTGAGAAACTATTTATGATAGTTCTGTCTTTTCTTTAAATATTATCCTTGAGTATTTCTTCTGGTGTTGAGTAAGATGTGACTGTAACACCCCGTAAAATTTATCGAAACGTCTCTAGAATGCAATCATGTGCATAATGCGTCTTCCAAAGCTCCGATGGAAAATCTGAGACCAGATTTGTGATCAGTGCAAAGTATCAAGTGGGAAAATGGCCTTGACCCGATTTTAGAGCAACCGAGGTTAAAAATAATTTTCGCAAGTTTAATCGAAAACAGTTAGGGTGAGAGACAGGGCCGCGACGCAGATCCATCGCGGACCCACACTTATATTCTTTTTCTTCATTTTTGTCGGAGGTTGAAATTCTAGAAAAAGCATTGGTGCATGATGGGTTTGCATCGCAGACCAGTGTAATTTTGGTGATGAGTTTTGTTTTAATTTTGAAAAGGGTATTTTGGGTATTCCCAACCTATTTTTATACAACAAAATATATTTTAACTCCTTTAATTCATACGAAGGGTTCAAACTCATTATTTTTCTAAGTCTACAAATAGGAGTTCTGAGAGAAGAAGAAGAAAGAGTTGAGGGTTTCAAAGTTCGGGTCCAAGTTGTTTAAGAAGAGTTGATAATTCTTTATCCCAGGTATGTGAAAGCTACCCAGAAAATGAGATTGTTCTCCCAGGTGCCCCTTGATTGATTTAGGTTGAATAGTTGAATGTGACAGGTCTGGTCTGTGATATCTTGAATGTAATCTTGAAAGCTATCTTTAATTTTTACATATTTTCTAAAGTTGATGACCATCATACTTTGAATTAACCGTTTACATGTATTATTGTATGATTGTATATCTGCATAATTTCCTTGTTAAAGACTTCAAGAATGAACTTAGAGGTAATGTCTAGAGGTTTGACTGTCTGAGTGTATTGATTTCTATGGTCTGTGTCCTGAGATTAGTACAATTATGGCTGAAGTTGATGAAAGTGGTGTCCTTAGTGTTTAAACGAGATTAAGATAGAGTTTGAAAGGATGATTCTATTCCTTGAGTTGATAGGAGTCAGATGAGATGAGATCCTTGTTTGAGGGAGGTTGGTTGTATAACCATCTTGATGCTGATAGACTTATGAGCATGTCGAGTCTTGGAAGGAGTATTAACACCGAAATGGATAAGAGTGAGTCCCACTCGCACTCATTAACTACATGGCTAGTATAGGAGAGATTGTACTGTGAAAATGGATGTTTCCTTTCCCGCGGAGGACTTAATAAACTTTCTTTGGGATCTCCTGATAGATTCGTCCTTTACCCCAACAAGGTACTAGGTAGATGTGGCAACAACATCTCTTTGTTGTATCACCACTGGCTCATAGGTGGTGGTTTTCAGTTAGAGAAACTCCGAGATAGGTTTCATGTTGATAGTACTATGAGGTTGATATGATAGTATGAGTCTTGATTGATAGTGATGTGATGGAGTCCTGTCCCTTATTCCGAGTTGAGACTGAGTGATGGATGAGTTGATGTCATATTATATTGTCTTGCCCGTATTATTTACTCTAGCCTATTTTACGTACAGTACATTCCACGTACTAACGCCCCTTTGGCATACATCATTTTATGACGCGGATTCTATAGAAAGAGGAATTTAGCAGGCAAATCTGTGAGGTTCACAGATTTCCAGATAGAGACTTGGTGAGTCCTTTCCTACATTCGGAGGATGCCCATCTTTCCCTTTTTCTAGTGTTTTGAGTTATTTCATTTAATAGTGGTAGGCTTGTCACGGTGCCTTTTTAGACATTAGTTATAGAGGCTTCATAGACATGGGTAGATGATAGTTGATGTTGGGGTCTTTTCCCTGTTTCCTTTCTATATTAAGATGGCTATTCTGTTCTTATTCCATATGATAGACATAGTGATAGCATTGTAGTCCACTGATAACCCTCTAAATTCTTGAATGTCTTCCGCTAATGTACTGATTGAACGAGTGTGATGGGACTAGGTGGTTCACTTGGGCACTAGCAATAGTCTCCGAGTGCTAGTTACGCCTAGGGTACCCTCCTGGGGCTTGACAAACTTGGTATCAAAACACAGAATTTGAGTGTCCTAGGTTGTCTATGAAGCCGTGTCTAATAGAGTCTTGCTTATGGGTGTATTGTGCACCACACTTGCAGGAGGCTGTAGGACATTAGGAAGTGTTACCCTTCTTCTATGATCTAAGTTCGTGCGATAGAGTTTCACTCTATGAACAATCTCATTCTAATTCATGCGTTATACGTATTGCATAAAATGCCTCCAAAGAGAATAACTATTTAGAGATATGCCTCAGCCTCAGCTGCTGAGATCCAACTCGTGGTTCTAGTTCAAACGGAGACGAGGAGACGGAGACAGCCTGCTAGGACTGCTGAGTTCCCACAGGCGCCCCCTACACAACCCCAAAAAAGCTCTCATCACAAAGGCAGAGTTTAGGGGATCCATCACTATGCTGACTCAGCTGGTGGCCTCCTAGGGTAATGGCCGGGGTTCTTAAGCTCCTAGCTCTAGCTCACAGGAGTCCTCAACTGCATCCTGACTCAGAGATTTCTTGAGGATGAACCCGCCAGTGTATATAGAGTCAAAGGTTGAGGAAGACCCGCATAACTTTATTAATGAAATGTATAAGGTTCTAAAAGCTATGCACACTAATGAGATTGAGGGATTTGAGCTTGCCTACTATCATCTGAAAGATGTTGCTAATGTCTGGTATAACCAATGGGCTGATAGTAGAGGTGAGGATGCTAAGCCTGCAGAGTGGGAGGGGTTTGAAGTTGCTTTCCTTGACCATTTCTTTCCTCGAGAGTTGAGGGAGGTGAAGGTTGATGAATTCGTAAACTGAAGAAAGGAGGGATGATAGTTAAGGAGTACAGTCTTAAGTTTTAAGCTGTCCAGGTATGCTCTGAAGATGATGCAAGACATGAGGGCTGAGATGAGGAAGTTTGTATCTAGCCTGGGCAATCATGTGCAGAAGGAGTGCAATACAACTTTGTTGATCCCCAACATGGACATCTCCAGGATTATGGTGTATGCCCAACAAACAGAGGGGGATAAGAAGAGACATAGTGAAGAGCAGATGAACAGAAAGGCAAAATCAGCAGGACATGAGCCTAGCTAGCAGAGGCATAATAAGAGTGACAAGTCCTACTTCTAGAAAAGACCATCTCATTATACACATTTTATAGCAAGTACGCCCATTCAGCCAAATAGGTATGATCAAAATTCTCATGGTTTACCAGAATTACAAGGCTCTGGGTGCACAATCTCAGGCTAGTGTGACTCAAGTTCCGAGGGGAAACCACTTTGTGATAAGTATGGTAAGCTCCATTTGGGCGAGTGTCGTGTGGATAAGGATGTTTGCTATTCGTGTGTACAGACTGGTCACTTCCAGTTTGAGTGTTCAAAGAGGAGACGAGGTAAAGGGACCAGCAGAGCATAGTCCTCGGCAACACCCCCAACGAGCAATCATCAGATGGGTACTACTACTGGTACAGGAGGCGAGATGAATCGCCTTCATGCTGCGGGTAATTGACATGATCAAGAGGCTGCACCAGATGTTTTTATGGGTATGCTTCGAGTCTTTACTTTTGCTTGCTATGCATTGCTTGACCCAGGTGTCACTTTATCTTTTGTGACTCTTTATATGGCTAGTAAGTTTGGGACTCTCCCAGAGTGTTTGCTTGAGCCTATTGCTGTTTCCACTCCTACTGGTGTTATCTTAGCTGACAGGGTTTATAGTGATTGTATAGTATCCATTTATCATAGAGATACCTTGGCTGACTTGGTAGAATTGGAGATGGTTGATTTTGATATGATACTTGGCATGGAGTGGCTCCACACCTATTATCTTCTATGGATTTTATAACCCGCATTGTTAAGTCCAATCTCCTAATGAACCTGTCTTAGAGTGGAAAGGGAGTTCTGTTGCACCCAAGGCAAGCTTATCACTCATCTAAGAGCCAAAAAGTTGATCTTCAAAGATTGTATTTACCACCTCGTGTGAGTTAAGTCTGATGATGTTGAATCGTCTACTCTTGAGTCATTCCTGATTATGAATGAGTTTCCTAAGGTGTTTCATGATGATCTACCTGGAGTCTCTCCTGATAGTGAGATTGACTTTAGGATTGATGTTCTTCCTGAGACCTAACCCATTTCAATTCCACCTTATAGAATGGCCCCCGCAGAGTTGAAAGAATTGAAAGAACAATCGAAAGACTTGTTAGAGAAAAGGTTTCATAAGGCCTAGTATCTCTCTTTGAGGTGCTCCTGTACTATTCATGCGTAAGAAAAATGGGTCTCTCAAAATGTGTATAGACTATCGACAACTGAATAAGGTGCTAATAAAGAATAACTATCCTCTCAACAGAATAAGTGGTCTATTGGACCAACTTCAAGGTGTTACTTGTTTCTCCAAGATAGACCTCAAGTCGGGTTACCATCAATTGAAGGTGAGGGAAATTGATATTCCAAAGACAACCTTTAGGACACGGTATGACCATTTTGAGTTCTTGGTCATGTCCTTTGGGTTGACAAATTCACCTGCGTCTTTCATGGATTTGATGAACAGGGTATTCAGACCGTATCTTGATATGATTGTGATCGTGTTCATTGATGATATTCAGGTGTATTCAAAGGATGAAGAGGAGCATGTTAATCATCTTAGAGTGGTTTTGCAAACACTCAAAGACCATGAGTTGTATGCGAAATTCTCAAAGTCTGAGTTTTGGCTCAAGTACGTGGCTTTCATGGGCCATGTTGTTTTGGGAGATGGTATTCGGGTAGATACTCAGAAAATTGAAGCAGTTAAGAGCTAGCCTAGACCAACTTCTTTGACGGAAATAAGAAACTTCTGGGATTATCAGGCTACTATCGTATATTTGTTGAGGGCTTCTCTTCTTTGTCAGCACCATTGACTTAGCTAACTCAAAAAAAGGCTAAGTTTAAGTGGTCTGAGGAATGTGAAAAGAGTTTCGAAGAGTTGAAGACTAGATTGATTACAACACCAGTTTTGACCTTGCCAGAAGGGATGGGAGACTTCGTGATATACTGTTATGCATCCAAAGTTGGACTGGGTTTTGTGTTGATGTAGAGGGGGAAGGTGATAGCTTATGATTCCAGACAACTTAAGATCCATAAGAAGTATTACCCGACTCATGGTCTCGAGTTGGCAGCGGTGGTATTCGCACTTAAGATCTGGCGTCACTATCTGTATGGAGTGCCTGTGGAAATTTTCACTAACCTCAAGAGCTTGTAATACATGTTCAGCCAGAAAGATCTCAACCTGTGGTAGAGGAGATGGTTGGAGTTGCTCAAAGATTATGATATGAGCATCCTTTATCACTTAGGTAAGGCTAACATTGTTGCTGATGCTCTTAGCAGGTTGTTTGTGGGTAGCACGACCCATGTGGAGGAAGGGAAGAGAGAATTGGATAAGGAAGTTCATAGATTGGCTTGGTTGGGAGCGCAACTTGAGAAGAACAATGAGGGCAGGGTCAATGTTTAGAATGGGTCTGCTTCATCCATAAAGCAAGACCAAGACCCTATCTTGTTCCAATTTAACAAAGCGGTTTACCAGCAAAAGGTGATGTTTTCCTCCAAAGGGGGAGATGGGGTGTTGAGATACCAGGGTAGATTATGTACGCCCAACCTGATGGTGTTCGAGAGAGGATCATGGTGAAGCTCATAGCACCAGCTATTCTATCCATCCTGGTTCCACCAAGATGTACCACGACTTAAGAGAAGTCTATTGGTGGAGTGGAATGAAGAAGGACATTGCTGAATTTGTATCTAAGTGTCCCAATTGTCAACAAGTCAAGGTTGAACATTAGAGACCATGTGGATCAGCTAGAACTTTGAAATTCCTGAGTGGAAGTGAGAGATGATCAACATGGATTTCATCACTGGCTTACCAAGATCCTGAAAGCAACATGATTCGGTATGGGTCATTGTGAATAAGATGACTAAATTAGCCCACTTCTTGGAAGTCAAGACAACTAATACAGTTGAGGAGTATGCCTGACTATACATTCGTGAGATTATGAGGTTACAGGGGGTTCCCTTATCCATCATCTTGGGCAGAGGAGCTCAATTGACCTCTCAGTTTTAGAGATCTTTTTAGAAGGGATTGAGTACAAGAGTTAATTTGAGCACAATCTTCCACCCTTAGATAGATGGACAGTCAGATCGCACAATTCAGACATTGGAGGATATGCTGAGAGTGTATGTCATTGATTTCAAAGGAAATTGGGATGATCATCTGCCCTTGATTGAATTTGTATAGAACAATAGCTACCATGCCAACATTCAGATGGCTCATATGAGGCATTTATGAGAGGAGATGTAGATTGTTGATTGGCTGGTTTGAGGTTGGCAACATTGAGTTAATTGGACCTAATCTGTCCACCAATCCATGGAGAAGGTGAAAGTCATTAGGGAAAGGTTGAAGATAGCATAAAGTCGTCAAAAGTCTTATAATGATGTGAGAAGAAGGGACTTGGAGTTTAAGGTGGATGATTGGGTGTACTTGAAGGTGTCACCCATGAAGGGTGTCATGAGGTTTGGTAAGAAGGGGAAGTTAAGTCCACATTATATTGGAACATACCATATTATAAGGAGTATTGCGAAGGTCACAGATGAGCTAGACCTGCCTTCCGAACTAGCTAGAGTTCATCTGATGTTCAACGTTTCGATGCTGAAGAAGTGTTTGGGGGATCCTGTGTTGGCAATTCCTATTGAGAGTACAAGACTAAAGGTAGCCTGTCTTATGAAGAAATTCCAATCCAAATCCTTGATCGACAAGTTCGCAAGCCGAGGAATAAGGAGATAGCCCTTGTCAAAGTTCTATGGAGGAACTAATTTGTGGAGAAAGCTATGTGGGAAGCTGAGGAAGTGATGAAAATCAAATACCTACACCTATTCATGCCGAATGATATGATGTCAAAGATAATGTCCCTATCCTTAATGATATTGAATTTCCCATTCTCGAGTTGATGTGCTAATTGTATTCTTGAGTCTAAGAGAGAGATGTAGATAAGTGATGGATAGTTGAGGGGTCAAGGGTTCTCGAGTAAGGATTGAGATGAGTTTTAACTCTACTCGTGCTTTCTTCTGCCTTTACTCATCATTCGAGGATGAATGATCCCAAAGGGAGATAAAGGTAAAATTTACCGAAACACCCTTAGAACATCTTCCAAAGCTTCGATAGGAAATTCGAGATCAGATTTGCGATCAGTGCAAAAAATCAAGTGGGGAAACAACCTCGTCCTGATTTTAGAGCAACAGGATCAAAAAATAATTTTTGTAAGTTTAACTGAAAATAGTGAGGGTGTGGGATAGGGCCGTGAAGCTGACCCATCACGGACCCACACTTATGTTTCTTTTCTTCAATTTCAACGGAGGTTGAAATTCTCAAAAATACATTGGTGCATGATGGGTCTGCGTCGCGGACTAGTGCAATTTTGGTGACAAGTTTTCTTTTAATTTTGGGAAGGGTATTTTGGGTATTTCTAACCTATTTTAATACCTCAAAACGTGCTTTAACTCCTTTAATTCGTAGAAGGGTTCAAGCCCATTGTTTTTCTAAGTCTACAAATGGGAGTTCTGAAAGAAGAAGAAGAAAGAGTTGAGGGTTTCAAAGTTCGGGTCCAAGTTCTTGAAGAAGAGTTGGTAATTCTTCATCCCAGGTATGTAAAGGTTACCCAGAACATGAGATTGTTCTCCCATGTGCCCCTTGATTGATTTAGGTTGAATAGTTGAATGTGATGGGTTTGGTTTGTGATATCTTGAATATAATCTTGAAAGCTATCTTTAATGTCAACATATCTTTGTAAGTTGATGACCGTCATACTTCAAATTAACCGTTTACATGTATTATTGTATGTTTTTGTATCTACCCTACATGATTTCCTTGTTAAAGACTTCAAGTATGAACTTAAAGGTAATGTGTAGAGCCTTGACTCTCTGGGTGTATTGATTTCTATGGTCTATGTCCTGAGATGAGTACAGTGATGGCTGAAGTTGATGAAAGTTGTGTCCTTAGAGTTTCAACGAGATTAAGGTAGAGTTTGAAAGGATGATTCTACTCCTTGAGTTGATAAGAGGTCAGATGAGATGAGATCCTTGTCTGAGGGAGGTTGGTTGTATAACCATCTTGATGTTGATAGACTTATGAGTATGTCGAGTCCTGGGGGGAGTATTAGCACCAAAATGGGTAAGAGTGAGTCCGACTTACACTCATTAACTACGTGGCCAGTGTAGGAGAGGATTGGACCGTGAAAACGGATGTTTCCTTTGTCCCATGGAGGACTTGATAGACTTTCTTTAGGATACCCTAATAGACTCGTCTTTTAACTCGGCAAGGTACTAGGTAGATGTGGCAACAACATCTCTTCATTGTATTATCACCGATTCATAGAGGTGTTCGTCGGTTAGAGAAACTCCCAGATAGGTTTCATGTTGATCGTACTCTGAGGTTGATATGATAGTATGAGTCTTGATTGATGGTGACGTGTTGGAGTGTTTCCCCCCAGCACACGCAAGTGTACATTGTTTCACAAGTAATATAATGGCCCTAATTAAAGAGCTAGGTTGTCAAACCCTAGGAATTTGAATGAAATTAGCAACCAAATCTTAGTTATCGCATTTATGGTGCTTTTGGTAAAACGATTTATGGAATGAAGTAAAATAAATGTAAAGAACAAATTTCTACTAAACTAATATGAATTTCAATGACAAGATATAAATTAACGAGCAATTCTAGGGTTGTACCTTTTACGATTCCGTTTAGTCGTAACACTATCTATCTATGTCTGGGTTCTTGATTACTAGTTCACGGGGTTTAAATTACTTGAATAGGGTTGCATGCTTCTACCGGCCTACCGTTATTGACTGCCTAACTATATCGCTAAGCGAGGATAAACAGACTAGTAAAAATGCATTAGAGTTATCTTCCCGTATTATGAACCACGCGAGGTGTAAAGATAGTTGTCACAGGTCTCCCTTACACGAATCAACCTAGTTTTCTAGTCGAACAAGCTCCCTATACTACTGCATTCTATCCACTCCGACATCTCTCGAATCCAGAGTGAACAACTAATGTACTCCCTAGTTGGCCAGACTCAGAAGTATAGATAAAAATAGCATAGGAAGAATCAAAAGAACCTATTCATAGATGTTTAAAGTTAAGAAATGACTACAACCCCAAAATATGGAGATAGCCACTCATAGTCATGAAATACATCATGAATGATATGGAAAACATTAAAACCCAAAGAATAAAGATTAAACTAACAAAATACTCTCAGAATAGGGTTCTCTGTCGTCTCTACTGAGTTTCTTGCATAAAACCTAAAGTGGAATAATAATAAGAATCCCATAATTCGACTTTTCCGCATCCAAGCCTCAAGTCTGCGACACGGACTCCTTGTGTTTACTAGCTTTCAACTTAATTTGTCGACTGGGTAATTTTACACATCTTTTGCACAGGTCCGCAATGCGGACCTTGCACATTTTTCAACTTCGCGCCTTTTGCTGCATTTTTCAGCTTCCACAACCTTGTCCTAAGTCTTCCACGTGGACTTTGGTCCTTTGCTGCTTCCACTGTCATCTTCCAAATTTAGGGCTGTGTTCTTTATTCAAATACGATTCTAACCTCAGACTTTCCCAACTAAAGCAAAATCCTGCAAACACACAACTAACTAGCGAACTTGGCCCTATGTTAGCAAAATAGGAGAAAAATAGACTAAAACACCTAGAATCTACGAATTTACCCTCTAACTCATCTCTATTTATGGCTATTTTTGTTTAATTAGGTGTATAAATACGGCTAAGATCCCCACCTCACACTTAGAGCTTTGTCCCTCCTTGGGAAAATCAAGACACATGCATGAGACCCCCCACAGTAGTATGTACAACAAACATCATGTGACCAAACTCTTTGAACCATGCTGAACAATTTTCAGTACCCTCAGCAGAATCCATTTGCTACCAACACTCATGTACACATGTAGACTCATGCAGAATGTTTAACAGTTTTGTCTAGTTATTGACCTTCGATGATTATGTGCCCTTACCAAGAAAGAATTACCCATGAACACCACTAAGAACCTAAACAAAAGATTAAAAAATGGGTACACAAACAACTCTCTCTTTCTGAAAAGATGTCTCATGTTGCTCATAGATTCCATAGGCTTGCCTTTATTGTAAAACTTAGACCAAGTTGGGATTTTCCTTAGATGATCTCATAGGTCTTTCTTTGGTTGTAATGAAGGCTGTGGGCTAGTGGGATACTTTTACAGATATGGCTGACACAGATCAATTCCCAAGAGCTCATAGCATATATTTCACTTCCGGCCTTTCAACACGTTAATTTCTCCTTAACTCAACACCCCTTGTTACCTTTTTATTATACAATGCTTTGGCACCCCAATCTACTTACTCATAATTCGACCTAAAGCAAAAAAAGCCCAATTAGAAGACAAACTATTTCATTTTTTTTTCAATTGACACTATACTACTGCTCAGCTCTTGGGTGTCCACTCAAGTTCCTTCTCCTCTGATTCATCCCGCTAAAATGCTAGGGAATTAGGATCAAACACGGATAATTGTCCAAAGCAAAGGGACTGGATTGAATTATGGTTAATCAAAGAACAGGCTAAGGCTATAAACGGGCTAACTAAGGGTATTTTAATTAGGAGGATATAATAGTGCTACACTACTACGCTACCAAAGAAATTCCTAGATCCTCTCCTCTAATTCCACTCCTACTAAGTCCAATCTACATATCGAACAAGTCCTATAACCTATTGCAACTGAGATTCACAATTTGCTTGCTCACTCTTGGACACTTCCATCACAAGGTTATCACTAGAGTTCTGTAGTGATATCACATGAATTCAATTAATTAAGCACATATACAATTGTGACTCACAAGGATCAACCATCTACTTCTAAACTAGGTTCAAATGTTTACGCTCGATGCTTGTTTGTAGAACTACAACACTCTAAATGCAACTCGATTTGATGAATATCCTTAGGACGGTCGTTATCCATCCATCATAGGGCCCCTATAACTCAACTATGACTACTACTCCTATTTGCAACATACAAGCAACCACTACTATATTATTGCATCAATAGGATACAACCATTCAAGCATCCATGCACAACATAGTTAATAGTTACAATTACAGACCCAAATCAAAATACTACATGTCCAACATACAATTAAAAGAGATGTCCAGAATAAGCATAATAATCACAAAGCAAAATAAAACAAGTCCTAACATATGCCAAGATCACGAATTGAAGCATAATCATAGATCAATCTCCACCCCACACTTAGACTTAGCACTGCCCTTAGTGCTAACCGTATAAAACCTGTGAGATGGGAATCATGGTGTTACTTATCGAGCCCTGGTAGAACGGGCTCACCCCACATATATACCGGTAGCTCATCAGCTATCTCCTCATCTTCGGACTCGAACTCATCATGCACCTCCCCTGGGTCCGTGGGTACATCATCCTCCACTGGTTCGATGAACCTCGTCCCAATGCCCAATACTGCTTTGGCATGGGCGTTCAGCGAGTATCGAACCTCAACATCTTGAAGCTCTTGACGTGTCAAGAGGCGGCCTCCAGTCTGGTGCCTCAGAATCTTGAGCCCATACATGTGGGCCATAATCACTCATCTTGGTAGGCTCTCTCAGTAGTGGTGAGCATCGGGCCCAAAGACACATCAGGCCCCTTGATGTGACTGGCAGCATGGGTGGCCTGAATAATAGGGCAATAATTGGCCTCTTCTTCTGGCACACCTGTCATACGACATAATTGAGTAATGAGGCTCTCGAATGCATACCTGCGACCCTTGTGGGTCTTTACCTTCCTCATAGCCAGCCTAAAAATGGTGCCAAAGTTCAACGCCATCCCTGTGATAAGTGCATACGAGAGACGCACTCGAACCCTTATCACGCTCGTGAAATATTGTCTCAGGAAGAACTAGTGAGTCACCAGTTTGACCCAGACCGTGGCCTCCTATGCATGTGCGCAAATGGGAATGAAAGATAATACACTCTCTTCGCATGTTAGACCCACTTAGCTGTGGAGGTCGGCCCGGTAAGTGTATGTCTGATTTCCTGGTATGGTAGGTGAAGACCTAGCTTATTGAGGACAACTGCGGAGAACTCTTTGGGGGTGCTAAGGACCCTGTTAATAGCAAGAGGAGAGAAGTTTACCTCCAATCCTCGGACGATCACAGACTGAGACCTCGGATCCTTGCTCATGTTGGCATAGAATTCCTGCACCAAGCTTAGATTATAAGGCCGGGGGTCTTGAAATAAGAACCCCAACCGTAGCTCCATGCACCTAGTTAAGATTTGGGGATACTTATCCCGGAGAGAGTCAACATCAATAGGGATATCTGGGTAGTACTTTGTCTCATCATGAAACTGGTACCACCTTTACCTTTTCTTGTTCTTTTGCCTCATACTAGACCTGCTAGCCTCTCTTAGTTTCACGGGGCACTTGTGGTACGTCGCGGGATCGCTTCCTAGTATTGGAAGCCCCTACTCTGCTAGATTGACTACCTAGGTGTGGACATGAAGACATGATACCTGCATACAAATAAGTCCACAATCAATACACAAGCAAAAATTTCCCCCAACCCCACACTTAGATTCGAGCCCGCATGGTAAGGGCAATCAGACTTTCCCACATCATACGGGCTACATGACTCAACAATTCGACACCAACTCCTATTTTTAAAGCATAACAATGCACCTCACACTCTCAACCCCCACTCACAGCACACCCACAGTCACACCAGTACACATAGCATGCATCTCAACCAATTTACCCCCCAAAATAGTGTATTCAACCCCACAACTGAGAATCATGCAATTCCTAATGTACAACATCAAGTTTTTCCTCATTACAGGAACAAAGTCACGAAATCCCTCAATTATCCTCAAACTTCTTGCAATTACGACCTAGGGTTTGCACCCTCAACAAATAAGCACAACTCATACTCACATGAACGAATTAACCACAAATAACACACACCCAACAAGTATTAAGTAAGAATCATCCATAGACCAAGAAACTCACTTCGAATTTCACTCCAAATCATGAAGAATCTCATACCTTGAAGCATTGGAATCAAGCAAAACTAAAGTGGAGCAAACGTACCTTGTGCGAAGAAGAGACTTGCGCAAAGAAAAGCTTGACAAATTTGATGTGCGACGGGGAGTAGTTTGAATTTAGGGTGAAAGAGGGAAGAAGAAGAAAAGAAAAATGGAGAAAAAAGGGTTTGGGGTCAGGTATAATGCGTAAAAGGGGAAAAAGAAACGGTTGGGGGTATTTAAAAGGGGTGGGGCCATATCTGTATGCGGAAGGAATAACACATCTTCGTGTTCCCTTCGCGTCGCGGATAGAATGAAGACTTACACTTATAATAAATCGCTTCCTGACGCCAGGGACAGTACGCATCCGCGATGCGTCCACGTCGCGGTAGCGTCACGAATGCTTACTGTCTGGAGCTACTAAAAAATTATTTTTTCGCTTCAGGCCCTGAAAAATTCCCCGAACACCTGAATATGCTTCAAAACCATAAAACTAGTGGATTAAATAAAAAAATTCAAAAAAATACCCAACAGTTCATTGAGAAATGAGGACGGAAAAATTTGCACAAAATTGTACAAGGTTCGCGACGCGGACCTATACTTGTACAAATTTTTTCACACTTTCAAGACAGGATCTAATTTTGCTAAATTTTTCTATAAAATAAAGGAAAATAAACTATGGTTACCTCACTACAGGTTGCCTCCCATGCAGCGCCTTATTTAACTGTCACGACCCGACCCCGGGGCCGTGACTAGTGCCGATTAGGCACTATTACAGATACGAAAGCATAGATTACT
>JAPFFP010000103.1:9118634-9129783 GCA_026153255.1 Solanum medicagineum
TATAAGTGTGAATATTATAATTATTAATTAGATTGCAATCTATTAAATTTCATCCAAATTCATTTAATTCGTAGTCCTTATGATCCAATTCATTTCAATTTTACTTAATTTCTTTGTAATTTATTTCAACTCTAGTCAGTCTTTCTACAATTTCTTTCAAATTTTAGACTAATAGATCAATTTGTGGCTAAATCTTAAATTCTCAATTTAATTATTATTCAATTTAAATTCGGATACTCACTATTTTAATCCGAATCTGACTCATCACTTGAATTCAATTCTAACCGCTCATGTTTAATCGGAAGGCTGAAATTTAATCTCATTTTTTAATTCCCAATTTATTAGAGAACCCCTAAACGACCTTTTTTTCAATCCAGAACCCTGCGAAACAACCACCATCGATCTCCCTCTCCTTGTCTCTTTTTCCGGCAAAACACAAGCTATCTCCCAAAAATCAGTTTTTTACATATTATTTATGGTCGTGTACTCAATGATATATGTTATACACGTAACAAATTTATTTATTCTTTATTTTTTTTAAGGAGGAAAGAAAAAAAATTTCAAATATCTTGACAAATTAAAACTAATTAGCTACGGATTATTTGACGCTACATTTGCCGTTGATCTTTAATAAATTTAGTACAAAATTTTAGTCGCTAATTCGGTAACTACAAATTTAATGTCAAATCTTGGCACACTATTTTAGCAACAGAAACTAATTTTCGTTGCTATTCGTAGCTAAAAGTTATACCTATTCATTTATTTTCGTAATTTGCAACCAATAACACTTTCATAGTTAGTATGTCGCTATTTAGCGACAAATATTGTATTGTCGCTAAGATCCGTCGCTAAATCATATTTTTTGATAGTGGATGGTGATTAAAAGGACTGAAAGTGTACTCCTTTTATTTATTAGATTAAAATTACCGACCTCAGAAAGTAAATATACTCTTTAAAAAAATTAATTTTGCAAGCTCAAGATGTTGATATTGAACTATTGTGATTAAAAGGAATGAAAGTGCACTCGGTATATTGATTAAATTAAAAAGTCAATATTTTATTTTAAAAAAAGTTAATGCAACGACCTCAAATGTCGGTATTAAACTGTTGCAATGAAAAGAAACGAAAAATATACTCCTTTTATTTATTAGATTAAAATTACCGAGCTCCGAAAGTTGAAAGAATATCGACCACTGCAGGTCGATTTTACTAAAAACAATTAAATAGAATAAAATGTTAATTAAAATTCGTTGGAAATATTTATTAATTTTTTTATGACATTGAAATAAAATAAAATATTATTATTTATTTATTTATTCAATTCAATACCGAATAAATGAGATCAATTTTGATTGTTTTTAATTTTTTTGGGAAAATTTCGGACTTCCAGAAGACAGTATATTATTTGTGAAGTTGGTAATTTTGGAGAAAAAGTTAAGATTTGGAGAGAAAATCCTAACCAATGGTTATTACCTAAAATGGCATAACCCTATGAATAAAAAGTTTGAAGGCCAAAAAGGCATAATCCCATGGATAAAAAGTTTGGAAGGCATTTTGGGTAAAACAAGACTAAATGAATTGACATATCTAACTTTTTCAACCAATTTTAATTACTAAACTACCTCTAAAAAGACATTTTGTGTACAAAATCCTTTGTGTCATATATGTTTACCCTTTCTCGATTCAAATAAGGAAAAAAAAACAAAGTAGAAGTCAATATTATAAATATAATTAAATAAGAATTTAAAGAAAAATAACGAAAAGATAATTTTATGTGAAACTTTTTTAATAAAGAGCAAAAAGTTCAATCAAAGATCTTCACGTTTTATAGAATATAAATATAATTATATAATTTACACTTTCACATCAGTCGGAACAAAAGTAGTGGCAACACTAGTCCCAGCAGAGTTGGGATTAGCTTCTCTAAGTATATTGGAAACACCATAGGTAGCTAGTTTAGTAGGAATAGTTAAAGGCAATAACTTAGTAGAGATCATGCCCAAACCATTTGAGTTTAATGACAAAATTAAATACAAATTATATTTTAATGAAATAATTTACGTTTCCAGCACTATAATAGGCTGCAGACGTGGTGGTTTAAGAACTAAATAGAAGTTAATTTTTCAAGAAAGATTATAACGATGTAATCTGTGTCTTCTGGCAACGGAGAAAAATGTCTGCCTTTGCTTTCAAGAATGATAAAAAACATTTACCTACATCACGATTTCATTAACTCTCAATTTACAAAATTGTCCCAAATAGAGTAGGAGCATCTATCATGTCATCTGACAGGGTTGCTAAAACTCACATTTTCCACATGTGGCGTCGCATGCCATCGAGATTTAGTATAGCCACACAAATCATAATTTAACCCCAAGAAAAAAATAAGCTGCAGAATCAGATTCTGAATTACATTTTATATTTGAGGAGCTCTCTAAACTGACATTCTGGAATATGACCAGGCTTGTTTTGCCATTCAAACTTCATCATTGTCATAGGCTCATAATGATTTCTCTTCTATGCCTTTCCCAAGCTTCTCAAATTGTTACCAAAGTCCAATCTTTCACAGCTTCAGGAATAATGTATTTCTCCTACAAGTCATTCAGTCAGATAATAGATGTAAAATACTTTTTTACAAATAATTAAATATTGAGAATGTCAAATTGGTACAATCCCATTAATCTTTTTTAGTGTCCATGTTCCTCCAATCAAATATATCAAATGGGCAAAGGGTTGCAGTTCTTGCCAATGTGCCTAGGAAGCTACTTAACTTTGTTACAGCATCATCAGTAGGACCAACAGATGATTTTCCCTATTTATTAGGATCAATTCACACTCTTATCGACCATGTACATTATGCATTTCTGTTCTACCTCTTTTCTTTTGAGTGGAATGGCCTTCAGCTATAAGAAATACAAAAGAAATTTCAAATCATGGATGAATTCAATAAGTTCGTAAGCTTATGTGTTACCTTGTTCTTCAGATTGTTCATTTGTTGGAGTGGTAAAATTAATTTGATCCTCTAACTCTACAGGCTGCTCCTCTACAGATTGTCCATTTGCTCCGGATTGTGGTGCTACTGGCTGTTGTTCTTCAATTAATTTCAGCAGATGCCTTCCTCTGACTATATAGCTTGAACAATTTCATTTGTTGTCAATAACCGTCGTCATGTAATTGCCAAGAATGATAACAATCCAAGTTTAGCGTTTGACTTTTTTTCCACTCTTTTGTTTCTTTTTGAAGGCTCTTGTTGACTCGACTGTCCAAAACTGTGTAAAAGTAAAGACTGATGGCAATGTACACCTGCACTCGAACATAATCACAAAGATCTTACAAACCCAAGCTATCACTTCCCTCATCAACAGCCTCATCATCTTCTCCAACAAGAAGATTCTGCTATTAAAACAGCCATTCTGGTAATCTTTTCTGCACTCGATCACATGTAACTTATAATTACTCTACCACCTACTGCCCCCACCCCCCACCCCCAAAGTACATCCTAGCAATGAGCTTACTCTATAAAGTTGATTAATCAACAAATTGGAATCCAGAGAGAGTTTAAAGGATCACTCTACGATTTATTTTTAGGAAATTGATTTTACTGTAGCTTAACTAATGATTTTCTACATGAATTGTTTAGAAATAGAATGTCTATGCCATGGTCTTAACTAAGATGAAAGGAATACGGATTATGAGTTAGAACTAAAATGCACTTCAAAACATGCTGTCCACGTTACAGATTTAGGCTTATTCATAAACACAATATCCAATTAACGGAAGAAAGCTCTTGAAAAGCAGCTGACTGTTAAGACTTTAAAGAGTTAATGATGATTTAGTTTGCTAGATTTAAAATGCCAAGAAAAAACAGCACATTCAACAGATGATGCAAAACAGAGACTCAAAAAGGGTACTTAACATTCCAAATATTTAATGTGGTACATGTTATATATCCTAGATTCCTAATTTTAGTCAAACAAAAAGAACAGGTGATGCAAAGCAGAGTTGATGATTTAGTTTGCTAGATTTAAAATGTCAAGGAAAAATTCAACAGATGATGCAAAAGAGAGACTCAAAAAGGGTACTTGACATTCCAAATATTTAATGTGGTACATGTTATATATCCTAGATTCCTAATTTTAGTCAAACAAAAAGAACAGATAATGCAAAGCAGAGACTAAAAGGGTACTTAACATGTCGAATATCCAGAGTTTAATCATAGAAAATACTCAACCCACGTATGGTTCTTGCTTAAATTTTATTTGGCACGCATTACTTTATCGAAGAAGCAGATCTTTACCGCACGGATTTGGTTTTTTTTTTTTTTGGATGACAAGGGAACCCCGCAGCCGCTACCCTTTGGGTGCGCACAGGATAAACCCCCGCTACTATGCAATAGCTTGCAAACTACACTGGAGAGGTAACCCGACCCAGAAAGCAAACCCCTTGCTTTCGCTGGCAAGGGGTTTTGAACTTGAGACGTCTCAAGCCCATACCACTAGGCCACCCCGAAGGGTCGCACGGATTTTTCAAATAGCTTAAACATATAACAGCATATCACTCGCAAGTCACCTTCACAAACTGTACCACTTGTTCTTTCTTATGAATAATACTTAAACACATGATTACAGAAAGCAAACCCCTTGCTTTCGCTGGCAAGGGGTTTTGAACTTGAGACGTCTCAAGCCCATACCACTAGGCCACCCCGAAGGGTCGCACGGATTTTTCAAATAGCTTAAACATATAACAGCATATCACTCGCAAGTCACCTTCACAAACTGTACCACTTGTTCTTTCTTATGAATAATACTTAAACACATGATTACAGCCTTAGGCGACAAACATGAATAATGACTTGAAAGGAAAATAAAATGATGCATTAGCCATGACACAGAACACAAAATTATCATATTACCAAGCCTAAAACTCCATAATCTAAAATTAAGAAACAAGATTAAAAATAAAATGTTACTGACCTTCTTGCGAGCAGTGAACTGGGGTTCTTTCGACAAAAAATCTATTATTGTATGTGGACGATTCTAAGTCCGAACACCTTCAGATCCACAACCCCAGATAAGCAGAAATCCACAATCCCAGATAAGCAAAGAAAAACTACACAACAGATGAGCAGAAATCAAGCATCTAGCACCAGCAAATGAGCAGAAATCCAAAATCTGAGCAATAAAGAGAGAGATTAGAACCTGGATTTTTGTTGATCTACTGTGAAATTGAAGATTCCTCAGAGAAAGTGTAGAAAGAAGAACACTGAAAATGAATAAGAGAGAAAAAAGAAAAAGTATTAGTCTCAAAGAAGAAATGAAAGACAAAAAAGATAGCATAACGTGTCTAACAACTCTTAGCCCATGCGTATTACTGAAGTTGGACTAACGTAAAATAAGCACATTAATAGAAATAGAAGTCATAGCAAATAGAGTCCACTCGGCATTCATAATTGATATGATGAAACTATAAAGGGCATTTATTACTCACTACAGAAAACAAAGAAGAATGTACATCCGAGCATGTTTGGAAGATCCTTTGTCAATCATCAGCCTCCATCTAATCCCTATCTGTATCATCATAGTCACCCTCTTCTTCCGATGTTCCCATAGTTACATCTCGTGAATGTTGTGCAAGGGAAGGCACATCAATGATATTAACAGGGAGATCTTCTCTCGATCATCTAACATCAACATCGAGTAATCTATTGTACTAAGTTCACTGGACAAGGAATTTCCTCCGAAAGAAGTTTGTATTAGAATATGCCCCGTACAACCTGCCATATACTGAGACTTTATAGATGAAATTAAAATGTTAATTACATCTTGTAGTGGGAAATACATTTCATAGAGACCAGTTGATGAAACACGAACAAACTTGTAAACGTTGTCCCATACAGGATTCTGTTTAGATTAACACATTCAACTAACCTAAGTTGGTCATGGCATCAGATTCTTGAAGAAAGATGTAACTTATATCCACTGACGTAAAATTTTACAATTAACCTTCTATACAAGGTTACTTGTCCTATTTCTCAAGTAACTAATCCCAAAAATTACGGAAGTAAATACTTTTTAAAGTACCTGCTTGTGTAAAAAAGGTTCACATTCTCACTTATAGAAGTTACTCCTTGGATAATAGTTCAAAGTTGTATAGAGTCCCTGAACCTGAGCACAATAAGTGATGCCACAAAATGGCTGCATCCCCCATGGCTGATGAGAAATCAGCGACAAGGGGAACACAAAAGTGCCAAAAAGGAAACAAGGTTCATAACAATTTCAAATTTCCACTAACATAAATAAGTGTAAATCATTGTCTCTGATATTTACCTAAGATATCTACATCTGGTTTTGTAACCAACCTAAAATTCTAATTCCTGTGAGAAAAGGTAAAACAGTAACCTAAACTCCATCTACCAAAAATTGACATCAAAATTGGAACTTGGTGCTCTTCAGCCTTTAGAGTGAACTTCTAAGATACACAAGCGAATACTTACATCAGTTCAGAAATCCAAATTTATTTGACAGTAGCAAGAAATCTCCTCATGCAGCAAATATTTTCCCAGAGTAATTCAGAGACATCAAACAGGAAAGCACAATATGGGGGAAAAAACATGAGAACAAGCAGTCTGGGAAGTTCTGAAATTTAAAGTTCTAGTGAAAGGAAGACAGTGCAATATTACCTAATCTAGAAACAGGAAACACTTGGACATCCATAAACAAAAATTTGATGAACAATCATCCTCATGCATGTCCAGCATTGTTTCCATGTAGCTGAGCAGTTCTTAGACTAGGCTCATCCTGAAGTGACATAAGATGCTGGATGTTATTCATATCCTGTAAATTACAAAGTGCAGAACTAGAAGACAGTGGACAAACCTGCAAACCATATGTGAAACTCGGCTGCCTAAAATCCAAATGCCCCTAAATAAATCGAAGAATCATTTAAAACAATTCATGCTCTGAATCATGATTTCTCACCAAGAATGTTAAGTAGTCGCACACATACTAGTCCTGGAATGCTTTGTTGAGACCCGAAAAATCCATCATGGCCAGGTGCAATTGTATTGAGTTGTCCCTGCAGAATGATTAGAAGAGATCTCGTTTACATTGATCTTAATCTAACGTGTAAAGAAAAGCTGACTTAATAAACCATTATTACATACCAGTCCCTGCATATTCTGTTGGTTAACATAATAGCCATCATGGGGAGGTTCCATCAAATTCAACTGTATCTAATAGTAAACACTAATTAGATATCATAACAGTAGAAAATCACAAAATTATACTTGTACTGACTCATTCTCTTTTACCGAGATTAAGCAATAAAAAGGAATGTGATCTAGAGAAATATTGTAAGTTACCAGTCCCTGCACATTCTGATGTGTCCCATAGTAGCCATTCAACGTCATCCCACCCGCAGTAAGATTACCCTATAACCAGCAAAGTAAAATTAATATATCACCAAAGTCTCACACGAGCAAATATAATGTCACTCAGGACAAAAAAGGACGTGTGGCAAGTCCCAACATTTCTGAAAGGTTCAAAACTACCCACTGCTTGTAGAAAAAGAACATATCATATGCCGAAAGCATTTCTTATGGTCTTGGCTATAGGCAACAAAATAATAAATACAGTGATAAGAAACAAACCATTTGTTGCAGGCTGTCTTGAGCTTCAACAATTGCAGCTTCTGGTTCAGAGTGCACCTGAGATACCATTATGTTAATGGTCACGTCAGTCGAGCCAAATTATTATAACAAGTTATGCTAAAAACACAACTGATGATCCTACAACTAACCTTCCTTTTCTTGTTTGTATTTTTCTTCCTAATTGTTTTGGTAGCATGAATCCCTTGAGTATCTTCTTCAAGATCACGAAGTCCAACAGCACCGCTGCTACATTCTGCTAATGCAGAACTTCTGTTGTTAACATTCACACAGTTCTTTAGAGCTTCATCTAGGGCACGGAAGGCAATGCCATAACTCTCCTCAGACAAAGAACCCTCCTCACCCAGTTCAATTGCCCTTCTACATAGATCATTGTATCTTTGTACCCTGGTTTGAATTCTTTCTGCCCCCTCAAACATTAACTGTATATTCCTTGCATCTTTGGTCCACCTCTTCAGAATATATTGGGATGGGATGCTTGAAAGACCACACATCTGAAGAACAATCATAGCATGCCTACAAAGGAAACCTTTGTACTCAAATAGAAGGCACGAACAAGAAACATCTGATCTTGCCTCATTCCACGTGACCATAAAATTTTCATCTTTCTCGCAGTCATCAACTCTAAAAGTTACATTTTCCCCATTTTCAGCTTCCTTCTTTGGATGACACCCAACTACACCCAATACTTCAACTTGAAATTTCTTAAATATTGCATGTGTATAAATTGTTGACATCTGCTTTTCCCAAGGCGAAGGTGATTTTAAAGCCGGTTGTTTGTGCAATGTATCAAAGTCCGCTACTGCTTCCTCTTCATACCGATTTTGCAGAATCATTCCATACTGTCTCATAAACTCTTTGAGACTGATTTTCTTATGAATGTACTTGTCAAAGAAAGAGCTTATACTCTCTGATCGTTGAGGTGTTGACAATCCAGCCATAAAATTGCCTCTCATGTAAGCTGGAATCCACTTTTTGCGGTCCTCATACAGTGTATGAATCCATTCATTCTCTTGCAGTTCAAATCGGCTGACCATCTTCCACCATCTTAAATCAAATTGTTCATCAGTCACCGACTTAAATATACACTTGTTGAATTTTTCCATGAAATTCTCATGCCGCTTTACGACATGAGCAAGTATTTCTGGAATTCTTTCAAGCACATGCCAAAGCGCAAAGCAGTGACTTGAACATGGGAAAACTTCTTCAAGAGCTGCTTGGAGTGACTTATCTTGATCAGTGATTATCACTTTTGGAGTCTGCCCACCCACTGCTCTAAGCCACGTCTTCATTAACCACACAAATGTTGGTTTTGTCTCATCTGCTATAAGTGCACATCCAAGCAACATAGGTTGACAATGATGGTTAACCCCAATTAAAAGAGCAAACGGCATCTTCTCGTTGCTTTTCATATAGCTGGTATCGAAGAAAACCACATCACTAAAGCTAACATAGTCTTTCCTACTTTTGGCATCAATCCAGAATAAGTTCCTTAAGCGTTGATCTTCATTGAGATCAATTGCATAAAAGAAATATGGATTTTCTTTCTGGATATGCATGAAATACTCGAGCATAACTTGAGCATCTCCCTCTTCTAATGACAAGCACCGGCCTTTATCAAACTGGTAATTTAAATCATTAGTCAGCAAGCCAACTTCTTGACTTCCACCACATTGTCTAGACATCTCAACATACATCTTTCTTGTTCTTTCACTAACAGCATGAAGAATATCAATGTTATTTTTCTCTGCAAGTTTGACATTCCTGTGGATTCGGAAATGATAAGCCAAGGCTGGTAAAAGCTCATGATTATGCTCCTTTATAAACTCATGGATATACCATTTTCCATCTCGCTTTCTCTTAACATGCATGCTTGCTTTGCAATCGGTCTTTTTGACGCTAGGACGTCTACTACTGCCAGTATCTGATTCTGGAGTCGTGCCATATCTAGAGCATGCAAATTTAGCATCAATAAATTCTTTCGATTTCTTGGAGCGACGGCTGTTCTTAATTGAGGTTGTGAATCCCATGGACTTGGCATACTCTTGGTAAAATGCATACGCAGCCTCATGGGACTCAAATTCGATCCCATCATATGGCTCAAAATCTGTATTTTCTTCAACTCCAGTAACACTTCTCCTCGGAGAATGAGAAACTCCGCTATCCCTACTGTGACATGACTTACCTACAGCATCAACCATATCACCAGTCAATTGAACACTACTTTGCACAACATCGCCATGATCAACCATTTTTCGGACAACATTTCAGTTCTTTTTGCTTAATCATGTTGTGTGAAAAGTTCTCCAAGAGTTATTTCCATGAGATAAAATCAATCTTCTCCACCAAATAGCTGCAGAGAAGAAAATAACAATTTTCAGTACTACAAGAATTCTGTTCTTGTTTATAGGTATGCACTAAACAATTTAAAGTGAGCAAAAGTTTCAAGTAACCCAACTCTACTTCGTGAAGAAACTTAAAAATCAACAGATTGAAGTTGACCTGTCTTGTTTACAATCCACAGTTCAGCAGCAGGTTGAAACCCAAGCCTAGCACCCATGAAGAGTGATGTTTCTACTTTACGTAATAACACAATAAGCAAATGAGCTATACTTTACAAACGTTTGTCTGCAATAGTGTACTAAATAAGAGATGCCTTTTCACTATGCTTAGGCCGGGACGTTTTAAATTCTGAATGGATCACATGAAGTGGAGTAAATAGTAATAATAAACTGCCATGTGTTGAATAGTTTTCTTTAGGGGAGTCATTTCTCTCAAAAAAAGCAGCTCTCAAGCAGCCCATCTAGAAAAAGACCATGCTATTGGCAAATTTATTGACCCACTAGACCATCAGGTCATCAACAGAAATGTGATATCCTACCACTTGCTAATTAATTAGAAGAAACCCTGCTTTCTTGTGCCTTCTCAAAAGAAAAAGAAAAAAGACATTCTTGTATTTTTCACAATGCCTAGCATCTAAACCAGGGATGTAAATTTTCTTTTCCCGAGGGGTTTCTGTCCTGATGAGATGAAATCCTCGAGAAAGGTGCTTGTAGAGCAATAAGAGATCACCAATAAGTTGACATCTCATATATCTGATGATAATATTAATCAACTGACAAATACTTTGAGCATCCACTACATACAATTACAACCATAAGAGAGAAATCTTTATTTCAAATATTCAGCAAAAAGTCAAACATATCCTATTGCATCAGAAGCTGGTTTAGCCATTTTAAAGCATCTTGTCAGGACAAGATAAACAGATTATAAATAGATTTCCAATAGCCTTCTTTCTTACAGGTGATAAGTAAAATAGTTCGACAAAAGCAGCAGCAGTAAATACATAGTATAATCACACCAAGAGTCGAAGAGCTCAGGTCACAGGCACGAAAAACTCTTAACATGACATGTGCTCAGTATTATGGCCTCAATGAAACTCTTGGCCATTCAATACTAAATTTGAAGGTAAATGTTCAGGTA
>JAPFFP010000103.1:9153582-9165349 GCA_026153255.1 Solanum medicagineum
TCCCAAAGTATATCTAAAGGTGGTCTCTTATTCCACACCAGTGCATAGTTTCATTTGAAGTTGTTACCTCATATGCAATATTTCATGCCTTACATACTCAGTACATTATCTCGTACTGACGTCCCTTACAGGGGACCTGCATTTCATGCTGCAGGTGCAGGTGCTAGTAGATCTCCCTAGTAGAGTACAGGACATTCAACTGCTGTTACCAAGCTCCAGGTTGCTTCAGAGCTTTGTGTGTGTTTAGAGCTCATATATTTGCATTATATAGTTAATTCAGACGGGGCCTGTCCCAATCATTTGAGGATATTTTCTCTGGACTAGAGGCTTTGTAGACTATATAAATTAAAGTGTGATCATGTCTCGTACTTTAGACACCGTGGCCCCAACGGTTATACGCATCTCCTTTTAGCTTATTATTACCGTTTATCTTCTTAGAAGCATGCCAAACATAGAAATTCCTTATAATATGTATACAAAGCGCATAGATATAGGTTGGGTCTCCCAAGCCTTATCGGCAACGGGTGCCAGTCCACCCTAACGGGACTTTGGGGTGTGACAATTTCATACCTTAAGGCTCGAAGGTTGATTGCTAAAGGTTGTATGTCCCATCTAGTTCATGCTAGGGATTTTGATAATGAGTCGGTGACCCTTCAGTCAGTCCTTATTGTAAATGATTTCCTGATGGTGTTCGTGGATGAGCTTCCAGGGATTCTACCCAAAAGAGAAATTGGTTTTGCTATAGATTGCTCCTCTATACGCAACCTATATCCATTTCTCCCTACAGAATGGCTCTTGCAAACCTAAGGGAATTAAAGGAACAACTAAAGGACTTACTTCATAAAGGTTATATTAGACTAAGTATATCTCTGTGGGGTATTGATTACATGAAACTAAATAAAGTCACTATCAAGAATAAGTATCCTCTTCCACGGATTGATGACTTGTTCGACTAGTTGCAGGGTGCCAAATGTCTTTCAAAGATTGATTTGCGATTCGAGAACCACCACTTGTGAGTCAGGGATGCTGATATTCCAAAGACAACATTTAGGATGAGGTAAGGGCATTTTGAGTTCCTTGTCATATCTTTTGGGCTTACAAATGCCCCAACAGCTTTTATGGACCTGATGAATTGAGTCTTTAAACCATTCTTGGATGAATTTGTGACTATATTTATTGACGACATCTTGATATATTCACGGTCAGAAGCTGAGCATGCAGACCACTTGCGAGCTATATTACAGACTCTCTAGGACAACAGGTTATATGCTAAAGTCTCTAAATGTGAATTTTCGCTAACTTCTGTAGCTTTTCTTGGCCATTTATTGTAGGCAATGGTATCAAGGTCGATAGCAAGAAGATTGAAGTAGTACTAGCCTGGCCAAGACTTTTGAATCTGACCGAGGTATGTAGCTTTTTAGGCTTGGAAGGATACCATGGGAAGTTTGTTGAGGGATTCTCCTCTATCTCTGCACCACTAACGAGATTGACGCATAAAGCAGCTATGTTTCAATGGTTTGAAGCATATGAATAAAGTTTTCAAGAGCTAAAGAAAAGGCTTACCAACGCACCTATCTTGGCTCTTCCGGATGGAATCAAAGGCTACGTTGTATATTGTGATGCCTCGAGAATTGGCCTAGGTTTTGTTTTTCTTATGTAGAATGCCAGAGTTATTGCATATGTTTCCAGACAATTACAAAAGCATAAACAGAACTATCCTACCTATGATCTTGAGCTCGCCGCAGTTGTTTTTGTCCTAAAGATTTGGCGACATTATCTATATGGAGTTCATGTTGATATTTTTACTGACCACCGGAGCCTCCAATAGTTATTTAAGCGGAAGGTGTTGAACCTATGACAAAGAAGGTGGATAGAATTACTAAAAGACTATGATGTTGACATTTTATACCATCGCGGTAAAGCTAATGTTGTTGCTGATACATTTAGCTGAAAGTCCATGGAAGTCTAAGCCATGTTGAAGCTGATAAGGATGAAATGACAAAAGACCTATGTCGGCTAGCTAGTTTGCAGGTGCGATTAGTAGATGCAGAGGATGGAGGTGTAATTGTTCAAAATACAGCAGCATCTTCCATTGTTGCTGAAGTAAAAGAGCGACAGCGCGAGGATCTTGAGCTTAGGACGCTGAGGGAGAGCATTCTACAACAACAACATCCTTCATTTGAGCTAACTGAAGATGGAGTCCTTAGGTACCAAGGTTGCTTATGTGTGCCAGATATCGAAGGATTTCATGCCAAGATTCTTTCTGAGGTCCATTATTCTAGATATTTACCCCACCCTAGAGCGACAAAAATGTATCGAAAACTTCCACAAATCTATTGGTGCAATGGAATGAAAAAAGATATTGTAGAGATGGTAGCCCATTGTCCCAATTGCCAGCAAGTTAAAGCAGAGCATCAGAGACGTGGATGCCTAACTCGGTATATTGAGCTTCCACTATGGATATGGGACATGATAAATATGGACTTCAGCACTAGTTTGGCTCATACTCCACAAAGGTATGATTCTATTTGGGTAATCATTGATAGGCTAATAAAATTTGCTCATTTCTTGCGAGTAAGAATAACTTATTCAGCAGAGGATTATGTTAAGCTTTATATTCAAGAGATTGTTTGCCTTCATGGAGTTCCATTATCTATTATCTTTGATCAAGGGGCTCAATTTGCAGCACATTTTTAGAAGTCTTTTCAGAGGATCTGGGCACTCAAGTAATAATTTTCCTCCTTGGTTGAAGTAATAACTTATGCAATGTTTGGTCAGATTAGCCAATGTAAGAAAATAATTCTTGCATAGCTACAAAAATTGTTTGTTAATGGTGTTAAATATTATTTACGCCAAATAAGAATACACAATATTCAAATACAAAATTGCTTTATAAGTAATCCAAGAAAAAGCATAGAACAAAAAGAAATAGCTGATGAAACAATTTTGTGAATTTTACTTTTGTATTGAGTATAGAATGGTTGAGCTACAAAACATCAATTCGAGACAATGGAAAGACCCGGTGAGCCTCTGCCAGATTCTTCTATCTCAAGAGATTTCAATAAACAGCAAGAACTCTGTCTCTCTTTCTTGTGCTATCAAGAACAAGCAATAGCCTATTAGGTCTTCTTCCTAATGCATGCAAGCATACAAGAGATTCTTTGAAGAAAGGTGCAAGTTGAAATGGTATCAACCGACAGACGGACCAGTTTTTTGGCATATATATGGGGGGGGGGGGGGAACTAGGTGGAAGTAACACATACAAATTGAAAATACAGGACGACTGAAGCCATTTGCCTGTGCCAAGTCTGACCACTGACTGCATTACAGCTTCAATAAACAAAAAAAATAAGAATAATATAAGTCTAACAACACCAAACTTCGCCCAATCTCCTCCCAGATTTATGCTTGTCTCTAATGTATTACATCATTTTGTCTGGTTCTACCAGATACCAAGTAATGTGTCTATACAAAGTATCCCTCCAAGGAGAAGATAAAAATGGTTGTCGACCAAGTAGAGCAGTGATGTTCCAACCTCAAAAGCCAAAGTCATATTTTCCCCAACACACTCTACACTCATCAGTATCTATCTTGCTTTCTCATATACCTTGAACATCCTCTTCAAACCTGTCTCTGACAATACATAACATTTTATTGTACTGGTAGGAGAGTAAGGATAGAACTTCAATCTAACTAAACCGCAGTAGCTAGCTCATGAAATGGTGATGTCAAGACTACAAGGAATAGACCATCCAATGCTCAACTAGTATGCCCACACGTCCAAGTCCAAACAACCCGCATACACAATAACACAACATAAAGAACCAAACATTAGAAAACACTAACATATATAGATCTGACTCAAATACCATGGTAAATCTCAAGCTTAATTCAACCTAAACCTTAACTCATGAGAGGAGTATTGTTCCAGACCATAAAGGAACACAACATCCACATCTTTCGACCATTAAGCAAACCAATTACGTGTCCCATATATATACTTGAACTGCATTAAATTCACACGGCTAAGAACAAGAAATGTCACCTGAAACAGCCATTAATGCAAATCCAACATAGAGAAAATGGTGACAGTTAATAATATCAATTAGTCTCGTTAGATTTATCCACTTCTATAACAGAATGCACTTCACCTTCCACTCTAAGCCTGACGCAAAACCGTTTGCTTCAAAAGCAAGAATTCACAGACCAGTTATGATTTGTGACTAGGTTAATAAGCAGATCTGAAAGCACGAATACATCAACCATTGCCCAAGATGTCACATTAAAAGGGAAAATTGTAAATAAAATATGGTAACATCAAGCGTTCAACAAGTACTTAGAGAGGTAGAAAAGTAGCAGAAACTCAAAACAGCTATAAGAGTATCTGAGAACTTAAATCTACTAATAATAAGATACATGAATTGAATCTGCAGTGTAAACAAAGAAATGTGGATATTCAAATAACCTTAATCTAGTCCCAAGAACAGTAACAGATCATCCACAGACATACCAAGATCCATCTGAAAAGCAAAACTCAACATGAGGAAAAAACCCCAAATCTAATGCTTCTCAACCCCTTGTGTTCATAGGATTTATTTGATACCCTTGTCTCAAGTTTCCTCAGATTCAACTAGGCCTGTAAATCACCCTTCTTTCCATCAGCTGATCCATTAGATTCTCTCTCAGTCAACAATGTCCCTGCTTCCTCATCAGCTTGCTGAGCTTTCTTCTGTGCTTCCTTTGCCTTCAATGCCTGTAACTTCTTATGATTATAGTATGCCACTCCAAAGAAAGCCAATCCGTACCCAATCAGATTTACTGGAGTCACAGTGTCCTTAATGACTGACCAAGAAAATGCAATAAGAAGCCAATCTTTGACAACCCCAGCAACATTCATAGTCAAAGCTGAAGTCTTTCCAACCAACAGGAATACAGCCAAGTTCAAGGCGAAGGCACACAATGAGTTAGTCCCGAAAATAGCAAAATCAAACTGAAAAGTCAAGCTCTCTCTCAAAATTGGAAGCTCCACAAAAATCCAAGGAATTGACAAGAAAACCAAGCAGCTAGGAGCAACATAATAGAGAGAAGTAATTGGATTTAAACTAATACCCTTTGAAGTCAACAAGATCTGGATCATAACAAGCCTAGTAGCCTCAAAGAGCACAGCAAGCAACTGAAGAAGAACACCCCAAGAATCATACTTTGCTTCACCATAAGCAGCAATAGCAACACCAACTGAAATTGCAATCATGTTACCCATGGTGGAGTTGTTAAAAGTGTCCTTTTTGAACAAGATCCCGATGGTATAAACAGCAACAGGCATAAGGGCTTTGAGCATTTGTATGAAGGAAACAGAAAGATAAATGTAAGCAGAATTTGAGAGCCAAAGGGAAACAGAGTAAAGGGCACCAATGGGAAGTATGCAAGTAAGGTAAACGTTACGAGACAAGGAAACAGGCTCAACAACTTTGAAGACACGAACAAGGAGGAAAGCTAAGGATGAGCAGAAGGCCATGTGGATCATTGTTAGAGAGATGGGAAAGGGCCAGCCATAGAGTTTGCGGTCAAGAATGTACTTATTGTAAACAATGACAGTGAATGAGAGGAAGATCCAGATTGCTACATACGTATAGGAAAGAATGATCTTCTTCACTACTCCGTTTGACAAGGCAGCGCCTTTCCCCATTTTCCGGTGGCGGTGATGCTGCTGGGGTTGGTGGGAATTGGGAGAGTTTTGGAGTCTTGCAGAGTTTGACAAGAGGGGAAAGTGAAGAATGGGGAAGAGGAGGTCTTATTTTAGGTGGAAGCCTGACCTTTTTTATTTTTTCCTTTTCCTTTTGTCGATTTTTTATATACACCAATAAAAGGGGCACGGGTTTAATAATATTGTGCTAAATATTTTGTTGTGTATATTTAATAGTGAGAAGGGCTTAAAATGCCTTTGAATGTATTGCAAATGATACTAAAATATTCTTTATTTATTTATTGCGTCTAAAATATTCCTATGATCTATTTTTAGGTTCAAAAATTATCATTCATTTATCCTTTTGGTTCATTTATATCCTTCAAACTAACAATCATTTTTTTATTTTCTAAATATTTATTATATTTTAGTTTCTTATGAAATAAAGTAAAACCCCATCCCCAATTCTTTTTTTACAAATAAAAATCTTATATATTTTTTATTTTCTTAAAGTTCTTTTGGAGTTATAAAGAAATATATTATTTTAATTTAGACAAAATATATGAAAAATATTATTAAAAGAAATAAATTAGTAGTTTTTCTGTATTCTTTTTAAAAAAATTTTTAAGGGCCTGAAGAAGACATATTCTTTTGGATTTAATAAATTCTGGAAAAAATCTTTAAAAAAACTCTTCTAAAAAAATCTAAAGTTACTGCAATACATATTTCAAATTTTTTGTTACAAAATTTGCACATACATGCATTTTATATAGACAAAATAATTAACCTTTTAAGGATCAAACCGATTTAGCTTTCATTAAGTTTTTTATTTAATCAAATTTGAATATTTTTTCGTTATTTTAATATAACATTAAAAAAATAAAAATTTACTCTTTGGATAAATTGAAAACTTAGTTTTTCATTAACTTTATATATTTTTAAAGGGATTTCTTTTTAGAAAGCTAAATCGGTTGATTTTTTTTAATAAATCACTTTTATCACTTTTTAAAAATATCACTTTCATCCTTAAAGAGATGTATATTACTTCGGTTTAGATAAGTTATGAAAAGAAATCCAACAGAGATGAAGATTTATTTTATTTCATAAAGAAATGATACACAATAAATTCTTTTTAAAAGAAAAGAGAGGGTGGTTAGTTTCAAAGGGTACAAGTGTGCCAAAAATGTTAATGCAGGGCATTTTTGGATGCAAAGGTGGATGATGGGGGCATTTTAGGCCCAGTTGGTGGATGGTGGAGGTCTTATTTTAGGTGGAAGCCTGACCTTTTTTATTTTTTCCTTTTCCTTTTGTCGATTTTTTATATACACCAATAAAAGGGGCACGGGTTTAATAATATTGTGCTAAATATTTTGTTGTGTATATTTAATAGTGAGAAGGGCTTAAAATGCCTTTGAATGTATTGCAAATGATACTAAAATATTCTTTATTTATTTATTGCGTCTAAAATATTCCTATGATCTATTTTTAGGTTCAAAAATTATCATTCATTTATCCTTTTGGTTCATTTATATCCTTCAAACTAACAATCATTTTTTTATTTTCTAAATATTTATTATATTTTAGTTTCTTATGAAATAAAGTAAAACCCCATCCCCAATTCTTTTTTTACAAATAAAAATCTTATATATTTTTTATTTTCTTAAAGTTCTTTTGGAGTTATAAAGAAATATATTATTTTAATTTAGACAAAATATATGAAAAATATTATTAAAAGAAATAAATTAGTAGTTTTTCTGTATTCTTTTTAAAAAAATTTTTAAGGGCCTGAAGAAGACATATTCTTTTGGATTTAATAAATTCTGGAAAAAATCTTTAAAAAAACTCTTCTAAAAAAATCTAAAGTTACTGCAATACATATTTCAAATTTTTTGTTACAAAATTTGCACATACATGCATTTTATATAGACAAAATAATTAACCTTTTAAGGATCAAACCGATTTAGCTTTCATTAAGTTTTTTATTTAATCAAATTTGAATATTTTTTCGTTATTTTAATATAACATTAAAAAAATAAAAATTTACTCTTTGGATAAATTGAAAACTTAGTTTTTCATTAACTTTATATATTTTTAAAGGAATTTCTTTTTAGAAAGCTAAATCGGTTGATTTTTTTTAATAAATCACTTTTATCACTTTTTAAAAATATCACTTTGATCCTTAAATCAAAATTCACACTTTTCATATTTAGCATATAGCCTCTCCTCCCTTAATCTTTGCAACACAACCCTCAAATGAGACCTATGCTCCTCCTCACCACGAGAATAGATCAAAAATCATTAATGAATACCATAACAAATGAATCAAGGTAGGGTTTGAAGACCCTATTCATATGGTCCATGAAGATGGTGGGTGCATTGGTCAACCCAAAAGACATCATAACAAACTCATAATGGCCATATCTAGTCCGGAAGGCCATCTTGGGAATATCACATTCCCTAACCTTCACTTGATAATACCCTGTAGCTCACTTAGGCGAATCCCACATTGGAAAAAGAGGGGGAGTTTCTGGGCTATATGTTGAGTTTGGAACCTAACATGTGCATACGTGTTTTCCCGGGCTTGCCTGGGAGGAACAAAACCGTGCGGCCCTGTGGGGCCAAGGTGGACAATATATGCACGTGTGGGGCCGTTCGTCACAGAGTGGTGACCCTATTGAGTTGCCGGTAGTCAATACACATCCTAAGGGACCCATCGTTCTTTTTCACAAACAACACCGGTGCACCCCAAGGTAATTGGATAGGCTAATAAATCCCTTCTCCAACAAGTCCCTCAATTGTTCCTTCACATCCTTCAACTCCACCGGGGCCATACAGTAAGGGGGAATATAAATGGGTTGAGTGTCGGGAAGGAGATCTATACCAAAATCTATTTTCCTTTCGGGAGGAACACCGGGAAAGTCATCTAGAAAGGCATCAAGGAACTCATTAACAACCAGAATTGACTCCATGGGAAGGACTTTAGACTCCATATCCCTAACCCTCACGAGATGGTAAAAAAATCCCTTAGAGATGAACTTACGGGCCTTAATGCAAGTGATGAACCTACCCTTGAGGACCACATCATGACTCTCCCACTCAAGAGATAGGTTTATTTGGGAATTAGAATTTGATCCTGCGGGTTCTACAATCAATAGAAGCATAGTATGCATGCAACCAATATATCCCAAGAATGAGATCAAAATCAACCATATCCAACTTAACAAGACCACATGGAAACATTTTATGCAAGATACAAATAGAACAATTTCTACAGACTTTTCTAGTACAATAAATGCACCAATAGGAGTAGACACCTCATATGTCTCATGTAAGGTCTCAACATAGAACTTTTTGGCAATAAAGGAGGTAACAAAAGAAATAGTGGCACCGGAGTCAATCAATGCATACACATCAAAGTCAAAGATTTTCAACATACCGATAATAACATCGATGACCTCATCAACCCCTTACCTCCCACGCAAAGCATAAAATCGATTGTGCCTTAGGGCACCAATTCGTCAGCCACCTCTCCCCAAAGGAACCACATTAGTACCTTGTGGGCGAACTTCCTTACCTTTGTTGCGATTTCGAGGGAAATACATTTCCTTATGCCCCATCTCCCCACAACCATAACAAGCTTTGGCATTCCTCAAGTATGGGCCATAATGACCTTAACCACACTTCGGACATATATCATTAGGAGCCACACCCAAACACCTTGGATCCTTGGAAAGTCATTGACCACCCTCTTTGGAAATGCATGAGAAGACCCTTGGCCTTGATGGAATCGGCCACTCTTTTGGAACTTACCCTCAAAACGGGCCCTCTTGGCCTCAAGACCCCTTCTCATCCTCAATTTATCCTCTTCCATTTGTTTGACATAGGTCATCAAACGTGACAAGTCCATGTCACTAATTAATATGGAGGACCGACACTCCTCACAAACCAAGTCAGAAACACCCATCACAAATTTATTCATCTTAGATCTCAAGTCGGCCACCAAATGAGGAGCAAACTTTGAAAGTTGGGTGAACTTGAGGGTACACTCCCTCACACTCATAGACCCTTGTCTCAAATTCATAAATTCCACCAACTTAACTTCCCTAAGTTCAAGGGGAAGAACCAATTAAGGAAAGCTACCTTGAACTCCTCCCAAAGCACTACATAGTTGATTCCCTTCTCTCCCTCCATTGGTTGTACCATATTTGACCTACCCCCTTGAGTTGGTAGGCCGCCAACTCCACCTTATCCTTTAAAGCTCACACCCATGATAGACAAAATCTTGTAGACCTCATCAAGGAACTCGTGAGGGTCCTCACTCACCTTTGACCCATGGAATTCTTAGGGATTTATTCTCATGAAGTCTCTCACCCGAAAATTGATGTAGGAGCATGAGGGGCTTGGGCCCCTTGATTAGCTTGATTAGCCACAACTTATGCAAGCAAGGGGAGAGCGTCCCTAAGCTCTCCATTGGCCGGTTGCTCCTCAGGTGTGCGAGCTCGTCTTCCTCTCGTGTTAGGCATGATCTAGCATAGCAAAGGACAATCGTTAGGGGAGAAACACTTACTTCAACTCTATAGCATGACTTAGAACTTGTAAAAGGGAAACGTTTCCTAAACGTCTCATAGCCTCCTACTCATAGTTGTGGTGAACAACACAACCATAAATAAGACTCTAATTAACGCGGTTTATTGGAATTCTAGGATCTAACAACCTAGTGCTCTGATACCATCTTCTTCACGACCCAAGCCTAGGGCCTAGACCTGTCCGGCAAATGGGAAACCCAAAGGAATCCCAAACAAGCCTCATAGCATATTATTACACATCCTTGGTCACGGAAGCAATTATAATGACAAAGAGAGATAAGCATAAACAAGGGAATCGAGGCTAAAGGTAAACTTCCATATCATAATATCAAGAAACAAGAGAGTCAAGGCTCATAATATAGATACATAACATGTCCAACAACACCTCTACTACATAGATAAGAGCGGGGGCCACGATAAACAATCGGGCTTACCATCATAGTCAATACATAAATAAAGGTGAGATAGTCTTAGTACATAGCAAAAGTTCATAAGCAACGTCCCCAGAATGGAGGACTCACAACAAGCTTGAGAGACAATGGTACTAGCAACGTGGAAGAGGAGGATAATCAAGCGGTGCACCAGTTCCTACATGATGACATCATGTAGGCATAGAGTATGCGTTAGTATGTTGAAATTTACTAAGTGTGTAGGATGCAATGCAACAAGTGATGGTAACATAATCATAATGCATAAACATAGGTAATGAGTACATATAGCAATATGGCATGCATAGAAGATGCTCATAGTAAATCATGCTTAAATGGATCATATAATAAGTGTAAGGAGTGACCATTCTTAGTGCAATCCAAGGCCTACCACCTCCTTGGAGAGGCATATGAGGTATGAACCCCTTCATGAAGTTGATAGAGTACAAATCCCCCAACGAGGTTGATGGAGTACAAACCCCCGAACAAGGTTGATGGGTACAAACCCCCAACAAGGTTGATGGTTACCAACCTCCAACAAGGTTACCCGAGCATACCAACCCCCGAGGTAGGTGCTCGAGGTACCAACCCCTCAACAAGGTTACCCAGGCCTACGACCCTTCAAGCTAGGTTTGGTCATTCCTAACACTATAGAGATAATATCATATATACACACTCCTTTCATCATCATATATACTTTCCTTTTCATCATCATTTCATTTTCATTCCATCATCATTTCATCTTCATATAGTCATTCAACTCATAAGTCATGCATAGTACATTCAATTCCTCAAGAAACCATAACCGGACATTTTATCAAATACTTAGAGTGTGTGTAATGCTAATGTAAAACCGTCAATAGATTCTTGGTAACACTCTCAAGAAATATACATCAAAACCCTTCATCAAATCTCACTTTAGATCTTGGATTCATATCCCAAAACATAGTAAAACAGTCAAAATTTCATAAACCCCAACATAGTGTGCAGTGATTTTCATAATAAATAAGACCCATAAGTAAATTAACTTTAAATCATGCAAATTAGATTAAAAGGAAGCTTGGGTATCA
>JAPFFP010000103.1:9165449-9177843 GCA_026153255.1 Solanum medicagineum
TGATGCTAAGTTGACCAAACCATAATATGATTTATTCCCATAGCATTAGTACATGTAAAAATGTGGGGTGTTACAATTATTTTCCTAAATGGGCTTTACTAGTGGATCCAACTAGGATAAGTTCTCCACCTTGTGGGGTCATGCTTGGTTTACCTTGGCAAGTAGATGACTCTTTTATTAGGTGTGTAGTGAACATCGAGATTCCAAGTAGTAGCTCGCTTGTTCTTATATTTCAGTTAGGGTCTCTTCCCACATATATATGATATATTATGCAGATTTCACTATCTCTATGCTTGTTTTGATTTAAGTATTGAATACACATGTCATATTAAGCTTATGTCTGTTTATCATGATTATGTATGTTGATTATTATGACTTATGTCCTTTATTGCATTGCACCCTGCATACTTAGTACATTCCAAGTACTAACATATACCTTTTGCCTACAGGGTCTAACCATGTAGCGACCAAAGTCCTATTCATCCTTCTCCTCATGGCTAGATGGCTTATTCGAAGATTGCTATTGGTGAGTCCTCCATTTTGGGGAAAACATCCATTTTCCTTTCATGCTTTGTTAAAACTTATTTACTTATGGATATTTATCTTTTTAAGGTGATCCCGAGAGATGTCTTGGCCCCCGTTCCACTCATGTTAGAGGTGTCATTGGATATATGCTATGTATGTTATGATCTTGACTCTACTATGTTTATGTGATTACGGAAGACTTCCCTTAGTCCATATCCATTTCTCTGTGCTGATGTTTATTTATGATGTAATGGAAGTCCCAAGTCCCCAATTGTCCCCATAGCATGAGTCATACTTACCCGCCCCTTAGACCTTATGTTATGTGATTCATAAAAATCCTCTTCCCTATAACATCCCTATAGCGTGAGTCTAAAGTCCGCTTCCCCTTAGAAATATTTGTTACTTGCTTGTTGTTTAATTGTGCTTCTGCAACCAAAGATGTGGAAATGATATTTTAAGAGGCTTGTTTAGGTTTCCTTCAGGTTTCCCATTCGTCGTGTCACATCGAGGCCCTAGGATTGAGTCATGATAAGCTTGGTATCAGAGCACTAGGTTTGCTAATGGTCTTTGGTAACAAGGTATTGTGTAGAGTAGAGTCTTGTTCATGGTTGTGAAGCGCGCCAGAACTATGAATAGGAGGTTACGAGGCATTTCAGGAAATGAATCACTTCTTCATAATCCATGTCGTGTGGTAGAGCTAAATCCTCTAAGGTTTATTTTTGATTCCTATCTGTTATATTTTAGAATATGTCCCAAGTTCTTCAGAGTGGTGGAAAAGATGGTAACCATCCCTCGCTTGAGGATCAACTTCCCAAAAATGACATATCAAATGCGAAGATTCACAATGCTTTATGGCTATTGGCCAAAGTTGTAACCACTCAACCAAACCAACTGGTGGGTACCCTTGGGATTACAAATGATAAGAAGAAGGAGAGGAAGACTAAGAGGGCCCGAGTTTTGGTGGTGCTTTATCTTCTACTAGTCTACCAGTGCCCAAGTATAAAAAGGAAAGGCTCCCTTTCACCATTTGTCAAGGGTGTGTTAAGAAGTATTAAGAAAAGTGTTTAGCTGGCACTGAGGGTTGTTTCCAGTGTGGGGATATTGGGCATAAGATGTGAGATTATCCTATGGCCTCCGCAAAAGGGAGAGGAAGGCACAATTTGAAGGTAGAGTTCCATATACTAAGCTTGGTGGCAATGGTGCACCAAATTCTCCTAGGTGCCCAAAATGTGGAAGGAATCATGTTGGCATATGTTTGAGAAACACGGATGCATATTTTTGGTGAGGCAAGATAGGCCACAAGATTGTTGATTGTCCATACGCTCAAAATATAGGTAAAGATGGCCGTCCTCAATGACATGGTGCTCATGGAACTCAAAAGGCACAAGGCGGTGCCAAGGGTGGTGATGCTACTTTCGCTAAGTGTCGAAGGTGTGGGAAAAACCATGGAGACGTTTACCCGAGAGGAACAGGTGGTTTTCTTTGTTGTGTACAAATGGAGCACAAAATCTCTGAGTGTCCTTATGTTGCTAAAAGAGGTGAGGAAGGGTGTCCTTGTGGTAGTGGTTCTAAGAGAGCAAGTGCAAGAAGTTACCCAAAAACTAAGAGAATGTTCATGTAGAAATCGATTCTATGATCTTTAAGAGAGGCAAGAGGTGGATGAGTCCCTCAATTTTGTCACCGGTACATTAAAGGTTTTATGATTTTGATATCAATGATTTATTGGATATAGGTGCCACTTTCTCTTTCATTACTCCAATTTTTTAATAGGCTTGAGGTGTATTCTAAATCATTGTACGAACCCTTTGATATGTCTAACTCCGTTGGTGAGTCCATTGTTTCTAAAAGAGTCTATAGGGTTTATCTCATGTCTATACTGTATAAAGTCTTGCATTGTGATTTTGTTGTGCTTGTCGTGGTAGATTTTGATATTATTCTTAAGATGGATTTTTTGGTTGTATGCATATCATGCTTCTATTGATTGTAGAAACCACGAAGTTAAGTTCCAATATCCTAATAAGCCCGTCTATGAGTGGGAAGGTCATAATTCGGTGGTTAAAGATAGGTTCATTTCTTGTCTTGAGGCCTAAAAGTCTATTTCTAAGGATTGTACATATCATCTAATAAAGATTACGAATGTTGAGTCTAGTGTCCCTCCTATTGAGTTGGTCTCGATGGTTATTGAGTTTCTTGATGTCTTCCCCGATGAGTTTTCGGTGTTCCTCCTGAAAGAGAAATAGATTTTTATATAGACCTCCTCCACGATACACAATCCATTTCCATTCCCCCTTACCGTATGGCCCCGATGGAGTTAAAGGAATTGAAGGACCAATTGAGAAATTTGTTGGAGAAGGATTTTATAAGGCATAGCAAGTCACCTTGGGCTGCACCGGTGTTGTTTGTAAGGAAGGAAGATGACTCACCTGGAATGTGCATCGACTACCGGCAACTCAATAAAGTTACTATAAAGAACAAGTATCCTTCTCCAAGAATGGATGACCTTTTTGATCAACTACAAGGGGCTAGTCATTTTTCTAAGATTGATCTTCGGTCCAGATACCATATTAAGATGGCTTTTTAAACTAGATATGGGCATTTTGAATGTGTCATGAAGTCATTGGACCTAATTAGTAACAGTCATATTTATGGATCTCATAAATAAGGTCTTTAAACCCTACCTTGGCATGTTTGTTATGGTATTCATAGATGATAGTTTGATTTACTCTCGGAGTGAGGAAAGCATGTGAAACTTTGAGGGACGAGAGGTTGTTTGCTAAATTCGATAAGTGTGTATTTTGCTTGAAGAAGGTTGCATTCCTAAGGATTGTGGTGTTCGGGGATGGAATTAAAGTGGAACCTAATAAAACGAAAGTGACAAAAAAATTGGCCTAGGCCCTTGACTCTAATAGATATTAGGAGTTTGTTGGGCTTGGTGGGGTACTACCAGAGATTTGTGAATGCATTCTCTTCATTTGCTTCCCCTTTGATAAAATTTACACAAAAAAAGGCAAAATTTTTTAGGACTGATGAATGCGAATGGAGTTTTCAAACTTTAAAAGACAAGCTTATATCTGCTCCTATATTGGCTCTACCAGAATGGTTAGAAGAGTTTGTGGTTTATTTTGACGCTTCAAGGGTTGGTTTGAGGTATGTATTGATGCAAAGTGGCAAAGTCATAGCATATGCTAAGCCGCAACTAAAGGTGCATGAATGTTATTATCCCACCCATAATCTTGAATTAGTGCCTATGGTGTTTTCTTTGAAAATATTGCATCATTATTTGTATGGGGTTCATGTAGATGTATTCACCAACCACAAGAGTCTCCAATATGTGTTCACACAAAGAGATTTTAGTTTGAGACAAAGAAGGTGGTTAAAACTCATTAAGGAATATGACATGAGTGTGCACTATCATTCCGACAAAGCTAATGTTGTGGCTGATGCTCTAAGTAGACTGTCCATGGAAAGTGAAGCTCATATTGATGATAACAATAAGGAAGTGGCTAAAGAATTCCACTGGTAAGCTAGGTTGGGAGTTAGGTTAAATGAGGTTGAAAATGGAGATGTGGTGGTTATTGATGGTTCCAAATCTTATTTGATTGAAGAGGACAAGTCCAAACAAGACCTTGACTCACCTTGCTAGAATTGAAAGCTTTGGCTAGGATGGTCAAGTGAAGGTTTTCGCCCAAGGGGGAGATAGTGTCCTTAGATACCATGGTAGGTTGTGTGTGCCTAATGTTGATGGGTTAGGGGATTTGATTTTGAAAGAAGCACATAATTCGTCCTACTCTATTCACCCTGGTACTACAAAGATTTGTAGAGACTTGAGGGAGGTGTATTGGTGGGGTGGTATAAAAAGATATATTCCAAGTTTGTAGCCGGTTTTCACAATAGCCAACAAGTCAAAGCTGAACATCAAAGGCCGGGTGGCCTAGCCCAAGACATAGAAATTCCTACTTGGAAGTGGAAAGAGATCAACATGGATTTTGTGATTGGTTTGCCAAAGACTAGATAGTATTTTTATTCTATTTGGGTTATCGTTGATAGAATGATAAAGTCAGTTCACTTTCTACCAGTTAAAACAACTTATGGTGCCGAAGATTATGCCAAACTATATATTCATGAGTTGGTTAAGTTACATAGAGTACCATTGTCTATTATTTTGAATGGTGGTGGTCAATTCACTTCTCACTTTTTGAAAAGGGTCTTGGTACCAAAGTCAAGCTTAGCATGGTTTTTCATCCTCAAACGAATGGTCAAGCCGAAAGGACAATTCAAACTCTTGAGGATATGCTTAGGGATTGTGTTTCAGTGTTCAAGGATTGTTAGGATGAACATCTTCCACTCATTAAGTTTGGTTACAACAATAGCTATCATTCTAGCATTGGAATAGCTCCCTTTGAAGGTTTATATGGTAGGCATTGTAGGTCCCCGATTTGGTAGTTTGACGTAGGGAAATGGCTTTGTTGGGGACGAATTTGGTTAAAGCTTTGGAGAAGGTGAGGTTGATAAGGGAGAGACTGAAGATGGCTCAAAGTAGGCAAAATTCCTACTCCGATGAAGGTGAGGTTGATAAGGGAGAGATTGAAGACGACTCAAAATAGGCAAAAGTCCTACTCCGATGTGAGGAGGAGAGATCTTGAGTTTAATGTTGATGATTGGGTGTATTTGTAGGTCTCAACCATGAAGGGTGTGGTCTGGTTTGGTAAGAAGGGAAAGTTGAGCCCAAGGTTTGTAGGGCTTTATAGAATTGTGAGGAGAATTGTAAGGTTGCCCACGAATTGGAGTTGCCTACGGAGATGAATATCATTCATCTGGTCTTCCATGTGTCTGTGTTGAGGAAGTGTGTAGGTGACCCAAGTTCTTTTGCCTTTGGAGGTTGTGGGTGTTGTAGAAGATAACTTGACCTATGAGGAGGTCCCGCTGGAAAAGTTTTTTCATGGGGAACAGACCTATGCCAAAGGGTCTCCACCCCTTTGGATGGTCAGGGGTTGAGCCCCACATCTCCAAGGCTTATTATAGATAGAAAATTTGGAAAGAATCAAGGAGGGTGACATAAACCTAACCTCCATCCTATGGTGGTATTCAAATTGGCATCCTGCTAAGGTTGGCAAATTTGTTCCCAAGTCTAAAAGGAGTGCAAACTTAGAAAATTCTAAAGATACGACTCCTCTCGATACATAGAATCTAAGAAAGAAGGTAAATAAGTGAGACTCTCCCCTTACATAGTAAATGGAGAGATACAAAGGATAAAAAGAGAAATCCTAAGGAACAAACTAACACTAGCATCCCTAAGGATCAGGATACCAAAACTAGGAAACATGAGACAAAACAAAATTACTTGCAAGTAAGCAGACATGTCAAGGGGGTTCTTTGATCTTCTTGAGCTTCCTTCTTCGAAAAGCAACCATCTCAACTTTGTCAAGTTCATAATAGGCTTTAGCATCCTTAGGAACTCGAGTAATATCAAAATAATCTTGTGGAGCACTGATATGGTAGCTGTGCTTGGCCAAAACATTTGCAACATAGTTGGCTGCCCTATAAATATTAGATAGGCAAGTGAAGAGGTTAAGAAACAATGATGTGGCATCTGTCAAAGTCCTTTGGAGGAATCAACAAGTTGAAAGTGTCACTTGGGAAGTCGAAGCGGACATGAAGAAGCAATATCCATACCTCTTTCACTCAATTGAAGCCTAAGGTAACAAATTAATTCCTATCTATTATTTCAAGTCTTAAGTTTCAGCCCTCATGTCATTTTTTGCAAGCATAAATGTTCATGATAACAAGTATTGGTGATTTTGATGTATATGTTTGAAACTTTTCAAAATAATATCTAAGTGTGTGGATTGCATTCATATTTGGGCTGGAAGTTTTCTAATCACTCCTCTTACATATGTTTCCTTTACGTTCGGAGATAAATGTTCCTAAGGGGGAGATAATGTAACACCTTTCACGTGCCTCAAAAAAATGCCTTATAAAATATTTCTTGAATATCTCAAAATTTGTGTATAATTTTGCAAATCAGACTTCATATTCTTTTTTAGTGGGCAAAATTGTGTAGGAAAGGGGTGGTCTTCGATTTTTAGATGACCTATAGCGAAAAATAAGTTTTTGCTATGGGGGGAGGGGAAGGTTATGCGACCAGTCCGCGTCGCGGACTTGTCGCACACTAGTGCAAAAATGGCCCAAATCCATTCCTAGGCCAAAACAGGGGAAATATTGAACTTCACGCCAAAATGTACTAGTTCGCTGCAAGTCCACGTTGAGGACTTATCGCGGACTTGTTCGACAAGTTCCTTAATTTTCTGTTTTCACTTAAGGGCCGTTGGGTATTAACCCAATGCCTATATATACCAGAATACCTTACTCTTAAGCCATTTTTAAACCCTAGAACACTTAAAAATCATCCCAAAAGTCCTAATTCCTCATAACCCTCTTATCAAAATTCAAGAATCTCAAGAACTTGCTTTGGATTTCAAGAACCTAATTGAAGCCTCAAGTCTTCCTCAAATTTTCTTCAAGAAAGTCTCAAGTAAAGGTATGTAGGCTTCATTCATGGGGATTCTTCCACCTATGAATCCAAACCTTCTCATTTACTGATTTTGATGATTTTTAAGGTTTAATACTTTATAGGTAAACTCTATTATGCATTATAAACATGATTTGAGTTTGGATTCTTCAAGTATTGATTGATTAAGCATGAATATCTATTGAAGGCTTATTCTATGAGTTGATTTGTACATATTGAAGCTATACATGATGTGAACTATGTAAACTATGAAAGATTATGAAATTTTAAAATGGATTTCATGACACCCAAATTGGGGTTTCTATTACAATGCTGGTGGGTTGAATTGAATGATTTTCAAATGAATTGATTTTACTCCTCTCTTGACTTATACTCTTTAATTGCATGATTTTAAGAATATGTACATATACCCACCATATTTGGCTAAATTTACATGACAAGGATTCTTATGTTGATGAAAGACTATTGCATGTTTTGCAAGAAAAGTATTTTATGATAAATTTTGGGCTCCTAAGCATGTATTAAACTCATGAAAAGTTCCTATTATTTGTAAGTAAAATGTTGAGCCCTTATACTATATTCTACCATCTTGTGAGTAAATAATTTCTACATGAAGGGGTCAAGCAAGATAATTATTCTACCCTCATGTACAAACTAAAGCTCACTAGAAGGGATCAAGCATATTACAATCTCTACCCTCATGTGAAATGCAATGCCTACTAGAAGGGGTCAAGTCCATCAAATATTTTTACCCTCTAGTATAAGGTATATGCCCATGTGTAGGGGCCAAGTACTTGAATTGGCTACTCATGCCATGTTATCATGTTTTTACAAGTCATTCAACTTATAATTAAATTTATGATTATGTCAAGTATTCCGTAGGATTAGACTTAGCACTGAAAGAGGTTTAATGTGGGGGCTCGACCCAAGGGGTCCTTATATAAAGTCTTGGTCTCTTAACTATGTACCACCATATGTTTGTATTATTTCCCTAAAAGGGCTTTACTAGTGGATCCAACTAGGACAAGTTCTTCACTTTGTGGGGTCATGCTTGGTTTACCTTGGTAAGTAGATCACTCCTTTACTAGGTGTAGAGTGAATATCGGGAGTCAAAGTACTAGCTCGCTTGGTCTTATTTATTAGTTAGGGTGTCCCCCCACATAGGTATGATATATTATGCAAGTTTTACTATCTCCATGCATATTAAATTTAAGCATTGAATATACATGTCATATTGCGCTTATGTCTATTGATCATGATTATGCATCTTGATTATTATGGCTTATGTCCTTTATTGCATTGCACCCTGCATACTTAGTACATTGCAAGTACTAATGCATGCTTTTTACCTATGTGATCTAACTATGTAGGGATCGGTGTTCCTATTCATCCTTCTCCTCGTGACTAGATGGCTTGTTCGAAAATTGCTATTGGTGAGTCCTCCATTTCGAGGACAACATCCACTTTCATTTTATGCTTTTTTAAGACTTATTTACTTATGGATATTTATCTTTTTAGGGTGAGCCGGGGAGATGTCTTGGCCTCCGTTTCTCTCATGTTAAAGGTGTCATTGGACATATGCTATGCATGTTATGATCTTGACTCCACTATGTTTATGTGATTAGGAAAGACTTCCCTTAGTCCTTATCCCCTTCTATGTGTGGATATTTGTTTATGATCTGATAGAAGTCCCAAGTCCCTTATTGCCCCCATAGCATGAATCGTACTTACCCACCCTTTAGACCTTATTTGTTATGTGATTCATGCAAATCCTCTTCCCTATAACATCCCCATAGCGTGAGTCCAAAGTCCCGCTTCCCCTTAGAATTATTTGTTACTTACTTGTTGTTTAATTGTGCTTATGCAACTAAGGTTGTGCAAATGATATTTTAAGAGGCTTATTTGTGTTTCCTTCCTATTTCCTATCCATCGTGTCACATCTAGGCCCTAGGCTTAGGTCATGAAAATTGCTCAGCTTACCATCAGGTGCGAGCCAATCTTCAAGTTGTTGAAAAAAAAGATGTCACTATCAAATGGACGAGTGAATGTCAAAGAATCTTTTGGCAATATCAAAGAATATCTAATGAATCCTTCAGTATTGGTCCGTTCGGAGCCTGGTGAGACTATATTCTTATATCTCTCAGTGTTGGATAATGCCTTTGCTTGTGTTCTAGGACAATATGATGCCACACGCAAAAAAAGGACAAGCCATTTAATTTTTAGTAAGAAGTTCAAAAAGTATGAGGCGAAATACACTCTCTTAGAGAGGACATGTTGTGCCTTAACCTAGGTGGCTCAAAAATTAAAGTACTATCTTTTGTCCTACACAACCAACCTCAAATCTCAAATGGATCCTTTGAAATATATTTTTCAAAAACCTAAGCCAACAGGCAGATTGGCAAAGTGGAAAATCTTACTTACGGAGTTTGACATAGTGTACATCATTTGCACCGCCATGAAAGTACAAGCACTGGCTGACCATCTAGCATAAAATCTAGTTGATGATGAGTACGGGCCATTAGACACCTACGTTCCAGATGGAGAGATTAATGTTGCTGAGGAAGAATGAATAGGTGATAGCTAGATATGGAAGTTATATTTTGATGGAGTTGTCAATATCAATGGAGTAGGAATTAGAGCAGTCCTTATTTCACTAATCGGACACCATTATCCCACCACCACATGCATTCAATTCTTTTTTACCAATAATATAGCAGAAACGAAGCTTGCATCATGGATTTAAATATGGCAAATATTTTAGATGTACATTAGCTAGTGGTTTTGGGGGACTCCGACTTGCTTGTCCGACAGGCTCAAGGTGAATAGGAAACTTGGGACATCAAGCTCATTCCATACAAGCACTGTTTAGAGAATCTTAGCAAACAGTTCAAGTCCAATGAGTTCTAATATATTCCCAGGTCCCACAATGAGTTGGTTGATGCTCTAGCCACCCTAGCCTTAATGCTTCCATTTCCAGGCAACACCTATATCAATTCCCTGGAAATTCAAATCAGGGATGAGCATGGTAATTGTAATACAATTGAAGCAGAGCCAGATAGTGAACTATGGTCTCACAACATCAAATTGTTCTTAAAAGAAAGAGAATACCCATTGCATGCCAAGAGAAATCAAAAGAAGACTATTAGGCGACTTGTCAATGGTTTCCTTCTAAGCGGGGAAGTCTTATATAAAAAGACCCTAGACTTGAATCTATTAAGATGTGTGAGTTCTCAAGAAGTAGAAACGATCATGACTGAAGTGCATTCAGGGGTATGTAGACCATACATGAATGGTTATGTCTTAGCTAAGAAGATTATTTGGGCAGGATACTATTGGTTAACCAAGGAAAGAGATTGCTCTCATTTTGTTCGAGAGTGTCATCGGTGTCAAATCCATAGTGACTTGATTTATTCACCCCCTTCAAAGTGTCACTTTATATCTACTCCTTGGCCTTTTGTTGCTTGGGTCATAGATGTTACTAGGCTAATCAAGCCAAAAGGTTCTAACGAGCATCAATTTATTTTGGTTGCCATCGACTACTTCACTAAGTGGGTACAAGTTGTTACTTTAAAAGCAATCACCAAGAAAACAGTGGTGCACGTTGTCCATTCCAATATCATATGTCGTTTTGGTATACCGACGACCATTGTCATACAAAATGCGGCAAATCTTAATAGCCACCAGATTAAGGAGGACCGCGAACAATTTAAAATTGTCCCTCACCATTCAACCCTTTATTGACCCAAAGCAAATGGAACCGTGGAAGCAGCAAATAAGAATATCAAAAAGATTCTTAGGAAACTGGTCCAAGGATCTAGACAGTGGCATGAGAAATTACCTTTTGCTTTTTTGGGATATCGCATGACAACCCGTACATCAGTTAGTGCAACTCCTTACTTATTAGTCTATAGAACTGAGGTTGTCATACCTGCAGAAGTTGAAATCCCTTTGCTTCGAATCATTTTTGAAGCAAAAATTGATGATACAAAATGGGTTAATAAAAGGTTGGAGCAAGTAGCATTAATAGATGAAAAACGATTGACTACAGTCTGTTTTGGTCAGTTGTACCAGCAAAGGATGGATCTAGCCTATAATAAGAAGGTACGCCCCAGATATTTTGTAGTCGATCAGCTTGTTGTGAAACGCATCCTTCCTCACCAAAAAGAAGCTAAGGAAAATTTTCCCAAATTGGCAATGACAAGGCCTTTGTATCATTAAATGAGTGTTAACAAAAGGAGTTTCGCAATTGGTATATATGGAGGAAAAGGTAGCCAACATAATGGTTAACGCAAACTCAGTCAAAAGATATTATATCCGACACTCTTGGTTCGACACCGTCCGATTAGCATTCCCAAGAAGAGATGACAAAGGTCCATTATCCTTTATTCAAACACCACCTACCTCTTCGAACTCTAATCATATGTTTGCGTTTTCCCTCTTTGCAACCACAAAAAAAAGAAGAAAAAAACAACTAAGAAAAAAGGAAAAAAGAAGAAGAAGACACCCCTTGATCAAACTACGTGCAACCTAATTCCTAAAAGAATACATAGGTAGCCCTATCTTGGGGTTCGGTCCAACCAACCAAAAAATAATAATTATATTTTCTGGTGTTCAAAACTGAGGCATATTTTAATGGTTCTAAAGTTGTAACTCTTTCTATAAGCCTTTTTCACATGTCCCAATATGACTTCTCAGTCACTTTTCGAGGAGCTTCGATGTACAGTGTCACAGATGTATGATATTACAAAATGAGATAGTCTTATAGGTGAAAAACCCACGACACCATAAGGCGATGTTAAGGAAAAAAGAAAGAGAATTCAGCTCCAAGTTGAAAGGGGCAACATTATTTTATGAGATTTAGACTATTTGGATGGATCAAAACATATAGGTCAAAATGCATGTCATGATTCCTTAAAATCGGTACGTATGTTTATTTAAATTCCTTTGACTCTTTTATTTCTTTCTTTCTTTTCCTTTTCCCCTCTTCAAGAGATAACTTTTCCTCATAAAGTTACGATCCATTGATTCACCCCATTATACTTGTGTTGATTCGCTTCTCTCAAAATCTTGTGTAAAGTGTTAAAGCAAAAGCTGAAAAATTCACTAACAGTGTTTTCCCGTTGAATAGCGAGGGGTATACACAACTGGCGAAACACATTTGTAAATTAGCTAAGATAAGTGAAAAGTCCGTTATTGCAAGTTTCTGTAGGGGAATATCACTAAGGAAAAGGAGTGCTCTTTGAAACAAGAGGATCCACGCAATATGCACAAATCAATATTGGATCAAAGCATTCATGGCGAGCATCCGGAAAAATAAGGATTGGCTTTAAAGAGCTTTCA
>JAPFFP010000103.1:9188375-9208427 GCA_026153255.1 Solanum medicagineum
AGGTTGCACATGATATGTATATGAGAATGTGTATTAGAAAATATGATTAGGGGCGGAAAGGTTGAAAGAATACGCTCGAGTTTATAATTATTCGCTTGCTGCCTGTGTGTGTTTTTTTATGAGATTGGGCTGCCAAGATGTATTTATTGGCTGCTAATGCTAATTTTATCACCTACTATGTTATAGATGAATATTTGAAGGAAGGGAAGGTTGTCTCAAGGTAATAGCGAGGTCATACAGCGAGGTATGTAAGGCTACTTGATTCGTATTATTTGGCATGAAACATAGATCCCTCCTTGGCACATAAAGGCACTTATCAACTTCGACACAACTATTAACCATGACTCAAGTCTTTCACAAGTTCATATTCTCCCATACTTAGTCACCTTTAATTCTACATATGTACTTGGATACCAAGATACACGAATTCATTCTACTAAATAAATTTCATGTGTTGTTCTACCTCCTATGCATTTCATTATTTGTGTAACATACTCCTTTCATTGTGGTATTGTCTTTTGTGACTATTTACATGTCATATGTTGTATCTACAGTTCTACAGCTCCAATTTTACGACCACCAAAAGAATCATCTCAAAGGTAATTGAAAGATAAAGTAAAGTATATTGCTTGTTGATGGGTGGTAACCCGAGGGGTGGAAGAATCACCTAGCCAGGGTCGATCCTATCATTGGGGGTAGCCTAAGGGGTTAAAGGAAAAGCCTAGCCAGGGTCGATCCCGACATAGATTTACCACTGATCAGTTGGTCATTTGTATTATATGTTGCGCACAGATTATACAGTAAAGGTAAAGTAATAAAAAGAACATAAAGTACATGATCCACAGTATGACTAATGGTGGTCTCTTATCCTTACACCAGTGCATAGTTTCATTTGAGTTGTTACTTCATATACAGTATTTCCTACCTTACATATTCAGTATATTATACCGTATTGACGTCCCTTACGGGGGACCTGCATTTCATGCTGCAGGTACAGGTGTTAGTAGATCTCCCTAATAGGAGTACAGGATATCCAACTGATGTTACCAGGCTCCAGGTTGCTTCAGAGCTTTATGTGTCTAGAACTTATATTTTTGTATTGTACAGTTAGCCGAGGCGGGGCCTGTCCTGACCCTTATTAGATACTCTTCCTTGTCTAGAGGCTTTGTAGACTATGAAAATTAAAGTGTGATCATGTCTCGTACTTTAGACACCGTGGCCCTAACGGCCTAGCCATATGCATTTCCTTTTGGCTTGCTATAACTGTTTACTTTCTTAAAGGCATGTTGAACATAGGAATCCCTTATAATATGTATAGAAAGCGCATAGATACAGGTTAGTTCTTCCGGGCCTTATCAGCAATGGATGCCAGACTACTAGTCCATTTTCATGAAACTTAATCATGGAATAGATCATTTTTTTCTTGAACGTAATGTGAGTGTAAGCCTTTCATCATTACAATGTCATATTTAGTTGAGAAAACTCACAATCATTCATGGTTGTCTTGGATAGCATCATAAAGGTTAAATCATACTTGTCATAAAACTTGCTTGAGAGTCTTATCAATTCATTATCATAACTTCTAATGGAAACTAGGGTAAAAGCATGATATCACATGTAATCAACTTAAAATCATGTAATTTGAATGAAATCATGTGTAATCATGCAGAATCAGATCAATTGAAATTATCGTTCAAGGAACCCATATTCAATTTCATGAATCCTAGATGAAATTTGAGAGAATTTATATATAGCCATGAAATCATCAATTTATACATAATCAGATTAACGACTATGAAATAAAGAATAAAACATGGAATTGGATGAGAAATAATCAAAAATTATAACTTTTATACTTGAAATTGATAGAAAAATCAAGAAATTATTGGGCTCCACGGATGAAAGAAATCTATGAATGAATACCTACATATGTTGGATGAAATGTAGCCTTCAAACTGGAGAAGAACTTGGAAAGCTTGAACAGCCTTAATGGAGCCTTAAAGAAAACAAACTTGAAGAGAATTATGAATTTTGTGGAATGATTAGAGAATGGGGTGTGTTTGTAGTGTAAAAACTATTATAGTGGTAGTTACAGGGACAAAATGATATAGTGTAGGGTTAGGAATATAGAAAATACCCAAAATATCCCACATTAAAATTGGTCAGACAATGACCACGAGCATCAATCATGAGTCATATAAACTTCAACGGTCCATAAAAAGTTGCCCATAGAAACTGTGTAAATTTTTGCGTCCCAAATCTTTGTTTCATGAGACATGAACATGACCTGTAAAAAATAGGACAGTCCATAGACCCTGTCATAGAACTCATATACTGAGAAATCATAAGTACCACAGGGACCTATTCTACGGATCATACTACGACCCGTGAAAACTTATACGAGCTGTAAACCTTCTTTTCTCCTAATCCCTATGCCTCAACTTAAAAACTAAGCTCATGAAACTAATATTGTGAGCCTTTCCATGTCTTGTCAAACTATTCATAAGCATACTATTGGCTCGTGTGAAAAGTACTAAGACTTCTAATTTGGAAACCTTTTCTACTACCCTTTTTAATGACCCATAAAGATGAGCACAAGCCATAATTTTCCTCATGTATCTATCAAATTTTCCTAAATTCCTCAACTAGCTTTCCCGAGCAGGTTTATATTACCCGTAGAAAAATTTACATGCCATGAAAGCAGCTCATGAAAACCTTGCACCAATAACACTTTTCTGCACTTTTCATCTATTTCAATTTTTCAACTTTTGAGATATTACTCAGCATGAAGAACAACATAGAGAATTTTGCATTAAAATTTCCAAATTATCAATAAGTTAAAGTTGAGCTTCAAATACTTGGTGGTTTATTCCAAGACATTGAAATTTCTACTTGAAAGTGGGAAGAATTGGACATGGACTTTGTTACAGGTTTTCCTTGGGAAGAATTGGACATGGACTTTGTTACAGGTTTTCCTTACACTCGCTGATAACATCATTTCATTTATGTGATTGTGCACTAAATGATGAAAGATGCACATTTTATTCAATTAAGACGTCCAACTCAAATAAGGAGTATGCCCAACTAATATTTAAGGGATGGCCAAGTTGCATGGTGTCCTATTGTCCATCATTTCGAATAGGAGTACTCAGTTTACCTCTCATTTTTTGAAGTCGTTCCAAAATAACTTTTCATCCTCATACCAATGGGCATGTCAAGAGGACTATTCAGACTTTAAAGGACATTTTGAGGGCTGGCCTTATTGATTTCAATGGTAATTGGGATAATCATCTTCCATTGATCGACTTTTTCTATAACAACAGTTATCATTTCAGCATCAAAATAATTTTATCTGAGGCTTTATATGGTAGGAGATGTTAGTCTCCTATTGGGTGGCTTAAAGTTGGTAAAGTAGCTTTGATAGGAATCGAGTCAGTTCATGAAGCCATGGAAAAGGTCCACCTTATTAGAGAAAGATTGAAAATCACCAAAAGCCGACAAAACTCATATTCTGATGTGAGAAGATTCAAGCTCTAATTTGTGGTCAATGATTAGGTCTACTTGAAAATTTCACCTAAAGGTGTAATGTAATTTTTTAAGAAAGGGAAGCTTAGTCCCTATTATGTGAGCCTATATCATATTTTGAAGTGTGTTGGTAAAGTAGATTATAAGTTGGATTTGCCTTCAAAATTGGCATCAATGCATTTGGTATTCCATGTTTGATTCTACCTCTACTATGCCTTTGAAAAGTGTGGGTATAGAGGAAGGTTTTTCCTATAAAGAGTTCTCGGTTGAGATTTTAGATTGCCAAGTCCGAAATTGAGGAATAAAGATATTGCTTCAATCAAAGTTCTATAGTGGAATCAGTCAATTGAGGGTGCTATGTGGAAAGCCAAGGCTGACATGATGTCCCATTATCTCAACTTTTTTCCTTTTCTTTAGTTTGAAGTAATTAATTCTAGTTCCTTTTGACTATGCCGTTAGATTTGTATGTTTAAGTTTTTCTCATGTTTTTACATGCATGCATACTCATGACATTGGTTTTAAAGTTTATAATTCATCTTAGAGTTGATTACTACTTGGTTTTATATATTTTGATATATCTTGAATTCATGTTCAGTTGTTAGATCTCTTTAACTATTCTATTAATGCTAGCTTGAGTCCTATTCGAGGATGAATGTTCACAGGGGGAAGATATTGTAATACCTCAGATATTGAAATATAGGAATTAAAAAGAGATATTGCAGAAACTTCTAGTGTAGGTTTTCATTAGTTAATCCTACAGAACATAGAAAGGTCCACAAGTTGTGAAAAGCAGTCATAGTTGAGACCTAAAGTTAGAAAAAATTTTGAAAATTCAGTCGAGGTCCATGAACCCATTCTACGGGTCATATTTCATTTTATAGGTTGTAGACGGTCCCTTGTGGATGAGATTCAGAGACTTAGAAAATTAATTTTGGACAAGACAAAAGGGATTCCATGGGTTTTAGATCATTTCATGGTTCATGGTTTTCACTATTATAGATGAACTATAGAGATTTGATTTTCGATATATTGGTTCTATGAATGGACAAGACAGTCTGCCATGTGTTTCATAGTTTATATAAATGGTTTCATGGTTGAGATCCTGGTACTTGAAATTTGACATGATTTTTAACGAACGAGATTTCATGAGCTGTAAAAGTAACTACAGTCCATACATCCCTCCTGTAGTCCCTGATGGTCCTTATTTTTCAAGGATATTTTGGATATTTTTCATGTCTTCAATATTAAAATTACATCATCTCTGTGCTATTTATAAGCCCTATAACTAATTTTTTTACTTCTAGATTCATCCATTCACTCAACACCCAAAAGCTTCTCAAGGATTTCTTTCCCAAGATCATTTTCTTTCATCAATTCCAAGCTTCTTTCCCACTTCCAAGGCTAGGATTCACTTTAGGTATATGGGTATTTATTCATGGATTTCTTTTATCCATTAAGTCCAAAAGAATGTCCTACTTTTCTATGAATTTTCAATGAATAAACCTAGAGTTTTGATGATCTAGCATTGGGTTCAATTAATTTTATTTTTAGTCATTCTCATTCACATTATTATACATTAGTTTATATTAATTTCATGTTTTTAAGGTTTTAAATTCAAATTCTTCTCAATTTTATTTAGGGTTCATGAAATTCTTCGTGAATTCTTTCCATTAAAATTCAGTTGATATTGTTTTACATGATCATGTATGAACTTGTTAAGATACATGATTTTTAAACTTGATTTCATATGAACCCGTACAATTTACTCTAATTTATATTATGAATATGATCTTGAATTTGTAAGGATTTCATGCACGCTTTATGAAAATGATGAATTATGATTTAATAAAGTCTCTCAAGAAAGACTAAATAATGGGGATTTTCTCACCTATTCATGTATTCGTAATGATGAAAGGGTAATTCTCATATTACATGAATTATGATGAAATGAACTACTCTAGGAATATGACTTTGTAAATAGAACTGGTAGTTAATTGTTGCTTTTCCACATGATAAACATTAAGTATTTACGATTTCTATTCCACTGGGATTTGACTAAGTACCGAGAGGACTACACGGTGAAGGCTTGATACGAGAGTTCTGGTAGCAATCTCTAGTCTCATAACTATGTACTGCCATAGGTTATCTTAATTGACCTAACTAGTGGATCCACATATAATGTATTGTATGATCCATCTATAGGGTAGAGTCTACCTTGACAAGTAATCTCTCCTTGTTTTGTGTAGGAGAAATATTGAGATTTCATGTTATAGGTCGCATGGTTTTATTGTTGGTTAAAGTTGATCCCACAAATGAGCACGTTTTCTTATGAATTATGCTCTCTTTAAGTTTTTCATTATGATTTTTAAATTTTATTGACCTTGCTCATGTATTATTAGCATGCTTTTAATAAATTTCTCATCATGTTTTCTAACTTGGTCGATTGTACATCATGTTTTTCATGTGTTACATTGCTCACATACTTGGTACATTTCAACGTACTGACCATATGTTTTTTCTTATATTGTCTTATAATATAGGTGCAGATGCTCCTTTCATTTTGCACGTGGCTCGTAGTAGCTTTACTTAGATTCAAAGTTGGTGAGTCCTCATGATTGAAGGACATCATCTATGCTTTATTCAGACTTTTCTTTCATTTCAATTTTTAGACTATCTTGTTAGCTAGGGCCTATCCTAGTCACATCCTTATGTTAGAGGCTTCCCAATATATGTTTGTCATTGAGTATGTTGTCACTTTAACTTATTTTTCTCATTATATGTTACTAGATTTCTTGGAATATTGCTATCTATTTCCACATCATGATTTTTCTTTGATTCTATGTGCTTGTGTATGCCATATGGCTAGCTTAGGGTTCCTCAGAATTCTGAGTATCGTGTTACGACTAGGAAATATATTCTGACCGTGACTATTGATAATGCCAGTTAGTTTAGCAAAAATTGTATACCTCTAATTATAGATAAATTATTAACTGTGAAGAAAAACCTCTTAAAAAATTGATATGAGATGAATTTATTTAACATATAGCAATCGTTATAAATATCAAGCCAACAAAGTTTCTCTATCAAAATTAGTTCAGAATCAGGAATTAAATAATTTTTATCTAAAATTTGAATGTGTGATGTCTAATTTAATTATTCCACTACACACAAAGATGGATATACAAAATGATGGTGGAGTGAATGTTAGATTTTCTAACATTAGGAGAAGAGATAATTGGTAGCTTAATATTATGTGTGAAATGAATTATCTAGATCTTCGTTAAAAACAAATTTAAAGCTGAAGAGATAATTCATTTATAAAATATTATAAATTAATTATCAGATGTATTTGTTGTTCCTATGTTATAATTCAGCTACAAATGCTCCCAAAAGATGTTCTTGAAGGGCAATCAATGCACATCTAAAACGTGATAGATCAATAGATTCTAAAGATAAAGCTCCTTGAAGAAGGAGAGGAGAAAATGATCAAGATAGTCAATATAATGAGGAATATGTTTTGAAAGAGCATTATGATGCAATACTTCATGAAAGTTTGGCGGAGACTCAAGTACCTAAAAATGATTAAAACAAAAAATAGATAAAGAGATCTCGATAAGTTATATCATTTTGGAATCAAGTCAAATGAGCACCAACCTATGTTTTGATATGAAGTAGCACTTAATGTTATAGAAGGTGACGAGTATGTAGAGTTCAGATTTATCATATACTGACAAATAAATTATTTATCACATAAAGTGCACAATTCACGTATATTGTATTTCACTTACAAAAGTGATATTTTAGACTTATAATTCATAGATCAAGAGATAATATTAGTGAAATACAAGTGAATCATTATGCAAAAGTATAACCATAAGAAATAAAGTACGGCTTGTGCCTCGAGGCATAAAGAATTTTCGGAAAAGTTCTGACATTCTCAAATAAAAATATGTTATGGTGAAATTCAAAAAAAAAAAAAATTCAGTCTAACAATAGATGAAATACTTGAACATGTATAATGAATAATTATTATGTTTAACTAGACAATAAAGGTCACATGAAAATTCTTGAAGCATTTAAAAGGTCTCAAAGTAATTTCATTGAGTAGCTTTATGATTGTGATATTGCCGAACATAAAGAAAGATCAATTCCAATCCCAAAACATTGATTAAAATATATTATGTATTTGATGCAGTTGGTGCATTCATAGATTGTTAATTGGACAAATAATGCTAGAAGATTATTTAATTTATACAATAAAATTATGTGAAGGGATTGTCACATTTATATTCAAGTTATGTCAAGAATCTAGTAAAGCAAGTGACTCAACACATAAAAGATGTGTGATTTTCTTTCAGAAGAAGAAATGAGCTTCAATAAAATTGAAATGTTCAATGTCTCAGTCGTGAACTATTGGTTATCCAGATGCCAAGTATTTATTCAATCAACATAAAGCTCAACTTCAAATGGATTATTTGTTTACATCTGGAGGCACAATAATATTTTGATATTCAATGAATCGAATATTATTAGTAACTTCTTCGAATTGGGAGAATTATATTAATCAATATAATGAAGCACCGTGTACGAAAATAATGTTGCATATATAGCTCGATTGAAGGGATGATACATCAAGGAAGATCGACAGAATACATTTTATCAAAATAATAATAATAATAATAATAATAATAATAATAGTAATAATAAACACATGATCTTCAATAAAATGATAAGATAAAGTATCCGATCAAGTGATAATTTTGCAGTCTTATTCAGTATGGCATTGCCAAAATCGACAGTCGAGAAGATATAAGATTGAAATACGTCATCTCAGAGATATCAAGTAAAGCTTTTATCAGGTGTAGTGAAATACACATTTATTCTTTTTCTTAACCATGATTTTGTCCAAATTGAATTATTTTAGTAAGGTTTTAAATAAGGCAATATTCATAGTTTATTACAAGATTTATGTACTTTTCTTTTTCCTTTATTAGGTTTTTTCTATTGAATTTGTTGAGTAAAGTTTATGTATATTTTATCTTCGCAGGTTTCACTTGTGAAATTTTATTGGGTATGATGTTGTTGTTATTATTATTTAAAGTTTTAACGAGATACATCATCTATGGATATTCAAGGGAGAGTGTTGCAAAACTATTGAATTAGTGGATTGTTCATTTTCTCAATATATGAACTACTTGCATTCATATATACATGACAATATTTGGTCACTGTTGGTCATCATTTTATCGATTGAAAAACTGAAGGGAGGGAAAAAAAGGAGTCCTCTCTTCCTAATATTTTTGTTAACAACGAAATAACAGTATACTTGTATAATTTCAAGAAGAGAGGAATAGAATAAAGAAGATGATTATTTTTCTAAAGTTACAGTGATTCTAATATAAAATAGTGAAGTGATTCTTATTTCACATTTCTAAATGGAATATGGTTTTTAGTTACAATTCCAGGTCCCTGAATCCAAAGATGCCTATGGCATCTACTGTAATCGAAAGATTTGATGTAAATTATTCAAAACAAGACCAATGCCATGACCCTCTTCATGGTAATAAATTCTTGTAGAATCAACTGACATCGTTTGATGCCTTTTCATGTTTATTAACATGCAAACCAACATTGCTTTGACTTGAACTTAAAAGTGAAGACGGTTCTAGTTTCAGAAGGATGTGATGTATTAGTGTTGTTGCTTTAAACTTTTGAGAGAATCAAGAACTAAGAGAAAAGTCAACAGAATAAAATAAGACAGTAAATCTGCACAAATTTTAAAAACGACTCGAAAAATTTTATTATGGGAGAGCCACAATCAACAAAAGGTGTGTGAGACTCTACACTTTTGACACATATGATAGGTGGTCCCACTTGCTTTCTTTTTCAAATGAAAGTAATTAACAAGAGAGAGACGATATTTATACAAGGGAGAAGTAGTAAAAATACTCTCGAATTTGTCACAAATTATTAGTTTCGTTTCTAAACTATTGATAGGATAAAAACACTCCTTAACTTGGCGAACTAAGCTTAATATACCCTCGAACTTGGTACGAATTATTAGTTTCGTCCCTAAACTATTGATAGGCTTAAAAACACCCCTCAACTTGGCAAACTAAGTTTAGATGCACCCCTCTCATATCATATGGCATAACAAGTGAGTACAATTTATTTAAAGCACGTGAAAGGTTAAAAAAAGACCACATCAGTCTTCAATTTTTAATTTCCAACTACTAGAATACACTCCTTCTCCCATTTAATCTTTCCTCCATTATTGATGATCTCAAAGCAAGATCTAATTTTTTTATTCTCATTTTTAATTGCTTGATTCTCTTTCTTTCCCTATTTTGTTTATAATTATTTTTTGTCAATGTGGACCTGCGGCAACGTTAAAAATTTCATGATTGGATGACAATCTCATAAGAAAATTTTGAGATTATAAAAGTATGGTAGCAAATGAAGCTCTAAAAAATTTCAAATCGAAATTTAATAAATTACAGAAACATGAAGTTGATGAGTGTTTTTAAGCCTATCAATATTTTAGGGACGAAATTAATAATACGTGTCAAGTTCGAGGATGTATTTAAGCTTAGTTCACTAAGTTGAGGGGTGTTTTTAAGCCTATCAATATTTTAGGGACGGAAATAATAATACGTGTCAAGTTCGAGGATGTATTTAAGCTTAGTTCGCTAAGTTGAGGGGTGTTTTTAAGCATATCAATAGTTTAGGGACGAAACTAATAATTTGTATCAAGTTGGAAGGTGTTTTTAGTACTTCTCTCTTTATATAAAAACATAATAAATTATTTTACATAAATATGAATTTATTTATGTAATAAATCTAAATATAATAAATTTGAGAACTTGTTTTTTTACTTTTTCTTTTTCACTCGTTATATTTTTGCAATTATCTTCTCTTGCCAAAATTCCAAATTAAAAAATGAAAAGATATGACCTTATTTTGGTACATATATATCACCAATTAAAAAAAATTAGACATAAAATTATAAGCAATTGAGAATGCCTTGTATTATTCTTTTCAATATTCTCTCCCCATACTTTTTCATATTTATTTTAAAAAAAAAAAAGTATTTGTTCAAGAATATAGTCATAGGAAAATACAAGTAGTTTCTTCCAATATTCCCTCCAATTAGAATGAAGGAAATTATATTTCTATTATGACAAATGTTTTTCAACGACTGATAGAAGGGTTCACAAAAGCAGCAAAAACCTCGATATTTTTTAAATTTAATTCTATTTTATTTTTACGCTTTGAAAATAAAAATAATTTGGTTTGTTTCTAATTTTACATTTTAAAAAAAAATCAATAAAACAACATACCCAATAAAATTCACTTTTTTTATTTTTTTATTTTAATTTTTTTTTTTTGAGCAAAACAAAATTCATAAAAACTAGACTAAACTAAATATATGAATATGTAGTTAGAAATTACAATCACACAGTATAAATAATTGCTCAAAACGAGTTATGTTTATACATTAAAAAAAAATCTAATCAGTAATATATATGCATTGAGATAAGCTTCATTAAAGAATAACTTCTCATTTTTCAATTTGAAACTTTCACAAAAGAAAATAATTGTACAAATATAATAAATGGAAAAAAAAAGTAAAAATAATAAATTCTTAAATTTAGACTTAGATCTAGATTTATACACAAATAAATAAATTTATATTTTTTTAATATATTTGGTGAACTCGCATGTATCTACCTTCTCTCTTAATCATTACTTTTAAACATAGTAGGACCTCGCACAACTTTTGTTGGTGTCTCAGCAGATACTTGATATAGCTGATATCCCAAGGAAATTCCAAAAGACGCGCTCCTTGCAACATAGACAAATACCCTCCAGGCTCAAGTCAATTAAACTAGTAACACACTTCCCTCATAACAAACGAATTTAAGCTACCAACTTACATTTTTGCAACCTCACGACCACCCATTGTAACTACACACACACCGACACTTACATACTTCATACAAAGTTTAACCGTTGTCAAGTGATTGCATACACACTCAAATTTTTAAGCTTAACGCTAACTTGACCATTGTGGTGCACACCCCGTGCAGGCTAATATTTTTGGGGTGGAAAGGGGAAAATACCCAGTACGCAAACACCAGCCAAGACAGCAGTGTATAATCATTTCCACTGGAATTCAGCAAAGTTCATGGTTAGATTCCCACTGAATTTCAGCAATTGTAGCTGACGGTACCAGACCATTCCATGAGCAGGCCAAAGACCATTTCACACAGGCACATCTTAGGAGGAAAATAGCTCTCGCCTGGCTATATAACATTAGCTAGCACAAGTGTAAGGACACTACGACAGAATAATTCATCTATAGTATCAACTACAACACTTCATATACTCGACGTCATAACATTAGGACATTTGCATGCTAATGTAGGAACAGCATATAATCATTAAGGGTACAGCAAAGCCAAAAGTGTCAAATTAGGCAAGTCTCCACAATGCTTCAAATTAATCAGCTCAATACTCAGAACAATGTTGATACACAGGAAATCTCACTGACACTTCATGTCTTCAGGCAAGACAACTGGCGCATTTGCAAGGAAGACCTCATTCTCGTTAAGATGGCACTGCACAGAAAGATGCACTAGATTAAGCTCCCAACCACAAACAAACAAATAAGCAATAAATACATAACCCACAGAAGACTACACCTATACCTGGATAAAACCCAAAAGGAAAAAACATTGAAGATGAATTATGTCCACTTTTTGTACCATATCACATAAAACAACTTTTTTAATCAGCAAGATGAACACTATTGGCCCCACATCACAAACCACTTGGGGAACGTACTACTCATGGAAACATTGGAGTGGATGCCAAATACATCTACTCCTGCCCTCCTACCAAAATACCTATGAGGATTCTAGCTTGTGACATGTACCAATCACAAATCCCACATTGTAGCAACTTTCTGTCAACCAACGTCAGGGATATTATCCCTAGCCATTGTGGGTACTTTCCACAATCAGATTTACCAAAGAAAAACCAAACATCAAACTAGCCAACAACAAAGCTTCAGAAGTAAGCATCAGGGAAGACGTACTGTAGGTAGAAGTATCAATCTGCTCAGGAAGTTCTTTAATATCCACTTCAAACCTCTCCTGAACCTACAGTTGGTGAAAAGCACAAGGAAATGCTATGAATATGGCTAGCATTATTAGGCATAACAGTGAAAATATGAGGGTCTGACTCTCAACCTGATTGAGAACTTCAGAATCTGATGCAGATGACACAAAAGTTATGGCAAGCCCTTTAGTTCCAAATCTACCAGCTCTTCCCACCTATCAATATTATTCAAGAACAAAGAATAAGACTATTTGAACAAGATCCAAACCTAAAACAATGAGCTGCAAAGACAAGCAAGACATACTCTGTGAAGATAAGTATCTGCAGAATCTGGCATGTCATAGTTAATAACAATGTTCACCCTTTCAATGTCTATGCCTCTACCAACCAAATCAGTTGCCACAAGAATTCTCTTGTGCCCTTCCTTAAAACCCTTGTAGCGTGTCAGTCTACCAAGCAAAGGCAAGAATTAAACTTAAAACATAACATGTAAATAAAAAAATGTCAACGGCAGCGTAACATGATTAATTCAGATAGATGTCAGGTTAGAGGGAATGACATATCCACAAGTTAATAACAACTCCACAAGAAGAGAGAGATTGGAGTGAGATGCAAAAACATTAAAAATTGCTTCGGGTCCTTGTTCTTGTCACACACAACTAATACCACAATACTTGAGTGAAAAAGTGATCTTGTTGAGAACTGGCAATCAAATTGACACTACACTTCTCACAGATAACGTATCAATATTTCTTGATGCTGATTAAACATAGACGGCATAGGCAGATAACATAAAAGGCACAAAGTTAGACAGACCTTTCTTCTTGATTCATGCCAGAGTGGATGCAGATAGATGGAAAATTACACTCCACAAGTAACTTGTTCAACTCTGCTGCTCTGCTCACACTCTTGACAAATATAACAACTTGGTTGAAGTCCAAAGCATCCAATAGGTCATTCAGCTTCCGGTTTTTCTCCGTTTCACTCAATTTGATGTAGTGCTGCCATCAGATAGAAGCAACTTCAGGAATATTGTGAAAATTAAAAAATGATGTCAAAAAGATCTGGCTTCGAAGATGTACCTGTACAAGTCCGTGCAGGGTCAACTTCGCCTCGTCATCAACATAAATTTCCATTGGCTGAAAGGAATAAAGGTCATAGTAAAGGATATTAGGAGCTTCGTGAGCTAATGGAATCTGATAACGAAATGAACGATGGATGAAGATCCTCCATCTGTGAATTATCTCCTTGCAGCTTTAGAGTAAAAGCACCCAACTAGTCCCCATTCTTGCTCAACGTGTTTCTACAGCGCTTATCAAAATGCTTCCATAAGAACTCCACGCATCCAAGCCCAGGTTATCCAATTTCGACTAAAGACCTTCCCCTCCCCTCTTACATCTTTAACTATAGAGACAAGAACATGGAAGACAAAGATTGAAGCACAAACTCAAGACAATGAAGAACTACAAGCTTAAAGGAACAACTAGCAGTTCAGCACAGCAACCAGCTCCCAAGACACCTCATCTTTGTTCTCTTCCCCGGTAAAATTAAGTTTAGACAAAGATTATACCAAATAAATTCACTAGTACCGTCTGCAGAAAGCTGAAATTATGGAAATACGGTAGACTGCTAAATTCAAGAACTGGCCACAGGACATTACATCTTGCATGAATTTCTTGCAAACTGGACGAATTTCCTTGCTGAGAGTTGCAGAAAACATCATGACTTGCTTGTCATGAGGAGTCATCTTGAAGATTTCCTGCACATCTCTCCTCATGTCTGCATATGTAACAGATGTACTTGAGAAAAGAACTACCAAAAGTAAAAAGATGATAGGAATTTTAGCAGTAGAGTTGGAAAAAAAAGGGTTGACTAAAGACATACCAAGTGATTCAAGCATCTTGTCACATTCATCTAGTATAAAATGCCTCACATTCCTCAAAGACAGGTCCTTATCTCTTGCCAATGCAAGTACTCTTCCAGGAGTTCCAACAACAACATGAGGGCATTCATTCTTCAGCAGCTCCTTGTGGATTTTAATGTTGACACCACCATAGAAAACAGCAACCTTGATATCAGGCAGATAAGTGCTGAACCTCTCAAACTCATGACAGATCTGCAGATAGTGTAGTGAATTAGCAGATTTAACATTTCCCCAATAAGTCGTGGAAAGTTAGGCAATACTCTTAACATTGTGTGAATGTAAAAGCAGAAATTTTCAGATCAGTACACATACCTGATAAGCTAGTTCCCTAGTGTGACACAGAACCAGGGCAGCAACCTGACCAGCAACCGGTTCAATCTGTTGCAGAGTTGAAAGGACAAAAACAGCAGTTTTTCCCATTCCAGATTTAGCTTGGCAAATAACATCCATTCCCAGGATAGCTTGTGGAATGCACTCATGTTGCACTGGTGAAGAACCAAATACATTGGAGGCAACAAGACCTCAGTTTCAGTTTAAAAATTTTACCATTGTACATCTCCAAATTAGTAGTGATAGGAGTAATTTACCTGAAAACATATATTAGAAAGAACTTGTCAAGAACATCATAATTAGATTATGGTATAGTATAACAAAAAAAGTTGTGAGAACTCCTAAAATTAGCACACTCCAGAAACCCCAAAAAATACTGAACCTAAAAGAAAAAATGGAGACCAAACCCTGCTATAGTATGTATTTCTTACAACTTGCAACAATAGGTTCCCGTGACATATGGTACATAGAAAGCTAACAAGCTCAACATAAAATAAAGGATGAGCCCACAAGTGCATAAATGTTAATGCAAGCCAAAATAAAAGGTTCAGTAGACAAGGTTAGACCTGACAATCACAATTGCATTAATGTCAATGTCCTTTTACGGGCTCCAGTTACATAGAAAGATAACAAGCTCAGCATAACCTTGGATAGGAGATGACCTCAAATAAGAGGTTATGAAGGACACGGATCAGAATAGAAGGTTATTTGATATTTATGTAGTCAAGTGTTGTCTCAATTTTCCCATACTGTTAGTCATAATATTGAAACGAAGGTTTTCCGAAAAAACCACCTCTCTATCTCTCTGAGGTAGTAGTAAGGTCTGTGCGCACTTTACCTTCCCTGTACCCCACTTGTGGGATTCCACCGGGTATGTTGTTATTGTTGTTAGTCATAATATTACTATTGCAGTTTCTTGTCCTTTTGAGTCGAGTTTACTATCTATTTTTCAATTTCTGAGCTGAAAGTCTATCTAAAAGTCTTTCTACCTCCAAGGTAGTGGGAAGATTTGTGTATATTCTAGCCTCCCTAACTCCAATTGGTCTGATGTGTGTGATGTTGTAATATATGCACAATAGGGAAGAGTGATGAGCTAATCAAATCAGCCGATAACGCCTCAATAACCCAATAGAAGTCCACTATTTGGCTTCTCTATATTCCATAAGAAATATCTATTTATGATGCAGACAAATAGATTGTCATTTAGGGTGTTTGTCTCAAGAAAATGTTTTTGATGAAAACTGTACCTTCGAAAATAAGTGTGTTTTTAATTCTCTTCATGTTTGGTATCGTAAGGTAAAAAAGATACCATAGAAATTTGTATATAATCTAGATAAATATTACGACAGGACACAATCAATGTGAAATGTCACTTGTGAACTTGTTTTTCTTATGCCCCCTAGGGAGTATTTTACTCTTTTTCAAGGAACTTATTTTCCTAGAACATTTTCCATTAAAATACCCAAACGAACATAAACATTTTTTTAAAAATATTCCTCTACATACCAAAACACCAAGTTTCTCAGACACCTCACTTTTGATGTTGCACCCATGTCGACATGACATGGGTGTGGGTGTGGTAAGATTAATTAATTTTGGGTACTTTGACCAAAATCGATGGGAAAAATATGGACAATTTTAATGATCTCTGTAATCAATCCAAAAACTAAGGTGAAATTGAAGAAAATGGAATACTTTTTACATAGAAATTTCTGTCACTCCTTTTCCTTTAAACTCCTTCCATGATTTTCCTCAAGTTCTCGACGTAATATCTCATAATTTTGATTTTATCATTCTATTTTTAGATATTTTAATTATTTTTAGGCAAATACCAGACCGGCATCCACACATGAATCCACATCCTCGAATCTAAAAAATTAGATCATGAAGGATCCGACCACTAGATCCGCACCCAAGTCTAAGCAACTTGGCCAAAACACACCCTCAACGTAAAATAGGAGTCCAATAGAACTAGATGTATCCAAATCCTGACACTTACCCATAAACATGTACTACAAGACAAAAGAATAGATTTTTGCAAAATTTTTCAAAAAAGGAATTGGCCACGACATAGAACTAATTTGATCCTGCTTCTGGTGGCTTTTTTCTTCTATTTATCACAAAAAATCCCCCTCCCTTTTTACTTGATTCAGAAACAAGAGAAAGCTACACATTCCATGCCTTGTACTCAACCTTAAATGCTTGTACTCAACTAATCCATACACCAAGGATAGTAATATCTTGGTGAAATCAGCAAACAAGTACTTATTTCTTCTTGCTTGTCAGCTTCGGAGAAACAAGGTTACGCCTAAGTAAGGAAACGCTCAGAACGGTCCATACTACAAATAAGTTTAAAGAATAGTACTCCTTCCGTCCCATTTTATATGATCCCCTTTGATTGGCACGGTATCTAAGAAAAAAAGTAGTGCTCAGAAACTTGTGGTCTAGAACAATCCTTAGATATTTTTGTGGCTGAGATTTACTTCTTTTTAAAGGTAAAAAAAGAAATCTTAAAATTAAATTATTTCCGATAATATTAAGGTAACATTCTTTTTGGGATGAAATTAACAAAAAAGAATGCCACATAATATTAGAGAAAAAGCTTAATATCACTTTTTCACAAGATGGTCTGAAAATGTAAGTTCAGAAGGACCAAAATGCCCAGATAGAAGGTAACTTGCCTTCGGAAGGATGCTCAAACCCAGAATCAACAATAGCACGTAACAACTCTGGCTTTAGAAGAAAGTCTCTGAAACCTGAACTGTGAATCCCAACATAACCCCTGCATTAACCGAGAAAGACCAGAACATAAATTACACAAAACTCCAAGCTTGATGAAGGACGATCAAAAGGGGTCAAAACAAATACGAACACAAGAACATAGAAAAGAACAAAAATCTATCAACCAAGCCTCCTCCAACTATATGAATCCTCCATATTACAAGATACTCTGACCAGTTTCTTTTTATTACTAAACCAAAATTTCTTCCTAAAAATATGTTTAACCCTACTGCAGCTCAATCATAAAAAACAAGGTTTGGCTGTGTTAATCCTCTATATCTCCACTCTATCTAGGCCAATTAGATTCCATGCCAATAATGAGAGGACCAAATAAAAGGGTTATTTTGCAAAGCAGTGAAATTTTAAAAGCAGATAAACCAGTCTAACATAAAAATACAGAAATAACACAAAAAAATAAATAAATTGGTGTAGTTACTCACTAAAACCTATATATTTCAAGGATAAGGAAGTCGAGAACACAGACAAACAAATAATGAAGATGTAGGCTTTTTCAGTCAGCAAAAGATTCAACAAAACCAACAGAACATATTTCAGCAGCTAATTCACCCTCCATAATACGAAAGCAAAAACATAAAGTACAAACTTAAATCAATGAACTAACTAGCGAGAATTCATAATGCTTGAAAATATGCTTCATGAAATTTCAGAAAATAGTACCAAAAAATACAACAGACTAAAAATAATAGCACTGATATAAGCTTGAACTAAAATTAAAATATTTTCCAATGTATACTAGTTAGGAAAAACAGAAAATTTAATGCTAGCGCGAAGATCTCACTTTTTGGCCGATTCGCCGTTGACTTTTGTGGCGGAATCGGGGACTTTTTCGTCGTCTTCTTCATAATCGAGAAGCTCCTCCTCATAAGCATCGTTCTCCTTGTTTTCTCCCATATTTAGCTGTACTATTACTACTACACATCAAATATACGCCAGATCCAATGACACAGAGATCAGTATTCTAAAATCTAAGTAAACAATTACTAAAACAATATTGAGTACGTGTATAAAAAGAGAGATTGTAAGAAAGTTGCTTTTACCTTAGAGGAATCTCAGAGAAAAGTTGATCTTGGTGGGGGAAATAGGGTTAGGTTTTGAGAAGCTGCAGGAAAGAAGTTAGGAAAACACAAATATGTACGAGAGCAAAGAGAGATAGGGTTTTGTGATAGTTATAGAAGGGATGCTGAAATTTTGTTCACGATTTTATCCTTGGCTCCTTTCAAGAAATACGAATTAGTACCTAGTCGGTTTAGATATTTTAGGAATTACCTTCTAAAGAAGTCCCTTTCTTTTACCTTTGGAGGTGTTCTTTGGGCCAAAGGAGAGTTCATATATTTATTTATTTATTAGTCATAAAAGTTATAGGGAAATTTCACGCAAATTTACATAGAATACTAGTAGTGATGATTTTTTGCTCTCCATAAAAAAAAAGCTTTAGAAAAATTTCCTTTTTTCATTTTAATTTGAATCAAGCTACACCTATTGTACAGGTATTTGTATAAGACAATTTTTTGGAAGGGGCAAAATATGAAGACCACCTCTTATGGGGTATTTTGGAACATAACTTGAAATTTTGTATATACACAAAAAAAGTAAAAGACTTACTAAAGAAATAGTCCATATTTTTTAAGAAAAAACTATGCTAATTAGCAAATATATTAGCTATAATTTGAATTAATTACGACTCGTAACAAATATTTATCTGTAATTACAGTTTGAGTCTTGTATAATTCGCACAATTTATACAAACGTTGTGAACGATTACACAAAAGTTATGTGTGAATCAAATTGTACAACGAAATATACGAAACAGTATGAATTGTATTATGAATTATACAAACGTTGTGCACGAATTGCATAGTAAAATATATAAATACTATACAAAAACTACGAATTGTATAACAAATTATATAAGAGTATACAAATATTACGTGATTTATACAAACGCTGCTATAACTATACTTACGAAATGTAACTATCCAAAGTATGGTTATGAAGCATAATTAAAATATTTTTAAATGGATATATACGAAAATTCTTCTTTTTTTTTAATTATAAAAAGTAGCCTATGAAGGTCATGAGCTCAATATAACTCAAATCAGCCCGAGTCCATTAGGCTCTTTTGGCTCAAATTAGTGCAAGGCCAAATTTTACCCTTATTTAATTCCTTTTTTCAGCATTTTAATTATGCTGACATTCGAGGACGAATGTTCCTAAGGGGGGAGGATGTAACACCCCACACCTTATAATATTAGTACAATTCAAAGGAAGCACGACATGAAGGGGACAAATTGACGCTAAATTTTAAAAGCGCTTGAATCTCGTGTTAATGGGCTATATGTGCGTCTAAT
>JAPFFP010000103.1:9222631-9236448 GCA_026153255.1 Solanum medicagineum
AGCACCGCAAACTTACTCAATTTAAATTACGCCATAACTCTTCCAATTAAACGATTAATCTTTGACCAATAAATTTTTGGGGTATAACAATTATCAATAGTGTTGTGAGTTGACCACACCTTCTCGGGGGGTGACATGCTCGTACTACCATGTTGAGGGGTAGATACCTTGACTACCTTGTCGGGGAGTGACATGTCCGTACTACCATGTTGAGGGGTAGATATGTTGACCACCTTATCGCTCGGTGATATGCCTATACTACCATGTTGAGGGGCAGTTACCTTGACCACGTTGTTGGGGGTTGACATGCCCGTACTACCATGTTGAGGGGTAGATACCTCGAACACCTCACCAAGGAGGTGACATGCCACAGATTCCAAGTAGTATTTGCTTGGTCTATGATTATGGTCTCTTCCCATACATGTAATCTATGTTTGCAAGTTATATGATTTACAAGCATGTTTTACTTCAAGCATTGATCATGCATGTCATATTGATATTATACTTATCCATTGCTTATAACTATACATTTTGACTATGTTACCTTATGTCTTGTTGCATTGCATCCTACATACTTAGTACATTCAAACATACTAACGTACACTCTATGCCTACATGATGTTACCATGTAGGAACTGGAGCACCTCTTAATCATCCACCACGTGGCTAGTTTTGGCATTTCGAAAGATAAGCTTTGGTGAGTTCTCAAGTCCGGGGACACTAGCTATGCTACTCTTACTTTTGATATCTTTTTATGTTGAACATTTGATACTATGAGGGTGAGCCCGAAAAGTATCTTGGCCCCCACTCCAATCTATGTTAGAGGTGTTGTTGGAACAATTGATGTACTTATGCTTTGAGCTTTAACTCCTTTATGCTTTATAAATATCAAGACTTCCATTGGTCCATTTTCCCTTAATTTTATCTCTTGTTGTATTTATTTGCTTCCGCGACCAAGGATGTATGATTGATATGCTAAGAGACTTGTTGGGGTTCCTTCGGGTTCCCCATTCGCCGTGTCACGTCTATGCCTAGGCTTGGGTCGTGACATCCATCAATCTCCAATTTTTCATAATTATTTTTTCCGATTTGAAATCTGTAGTTCATGGTTTTGTATTAAAATTGAACCTTTTTTATGATATAATGTTGTTAGATCTTCCTTGGTTTATATGTACTCGAAACGTGGGATTATGAGGTAGGCGTCTGGCGTGTTTGATGAAATTCCTATGAGAGATGTGATTTCTTAGATGCCATTATAGAAGGGTGTGTAGAGAATAGGGAGAGTGGTAAAAGGTTGGAGTCTATTATCAAGATGTTCAGTCATCTTTTTTGTCAATGTACTCGAAATGTGATTCTATTGAAGAAACATACCATTCGTTCTTTGAGGTTAATAAGAAGGATTTGTTTTCCTCGACGCCAGCAATTGTTGTTTATTCAAAATATGAGTTTACAGGTGCAAAATACTAATACTACTTTATGCAAATATTAGTTGTATGGTTTCTGGTCTTGGGATTATCCAAAATATTAGTTTACAGTTAGAAAATACTAATACTACACTGTTCAAACATTTTGTTGATTTTCTTATAAGAAATTATGGAGTTTCAAGATGAACCAAATCAAATGTGTTCATCTTCTAATGTTGTCCCTATTGAGAACGATAGTCAAATGCCTTCACAAGCAAATGAAGATACTAGTAAAGTTATTGAAATTAAGGAAGATTTATTTCTAAAGCTTGGTGATATTTTAAACTGGTGAAGGTTGATGGTATCCGCTTTAGTGTATGTAAGTATTGTGGTGCTCGTATAAAATCAACTCAAAATTGTGGGAGAAAATCTATGTTTGACCATATTCGTAGATGTCGCAAAAAGCTAAGTGATTTGGAAATTGAGGATGGTTTAGGGACAACTGATGGTAGTATACCATATTACTTTGATCAAGATATATCACACAGAGAGCTTGCTTATGCCACCATTTTTCATGAATATCCACTGTCCATTGTTGATCATGTGGGATTTAGAAAGTTTGTATCTAGTCTCCAACCTTTATTCAAAATGGTGTCAAGAAATACAATCAAGAATGATATTTTGAAGATTTTTGACAATTTTAAATCTAAAACGTCCAAATTATTGGAAATACTCACAAGTGGAATTGCAATAACAACTGATATGTGGACTTCAGACAACAACAAAAAAGGATTCTTGGCTATTACAACTCATTTTATTGATGACTTGTAGAGGTTTCAAAGTCATATTTTGAGGTTTGTTTATGTTCCTACTCCTTATGATAAGGATACTTTGTGTGGTGCATTGCTCAATTGTTTATTAGAATAGAACCTTGAAAGAAGAATATCAACAATTACAATTGATAATTGTAGCATTAACAATGTTATGATGAAAACATTGTTAAATGAGAAACTTTGTAAAGAGATTTATTGTTGATGGGTAAGATTTTTCATGTTAATTATGCTGGACACATCTTGAATTTAATTGTACAAGAACGACTTAAGGTGATAGGAGATAGTATTAAAAATGTGTGTGACAGTGTCTTATATTGGATAGTATCATCAAGTAGAATTGAGAGGTTTGAAGAATTTGCACGATTGCTACATGTTTCTTGTACCAAAAAGTTAAAGTATGATTGTCCAACTCGTTGGAACTCAACATTTCTAATGTTGAGAACAGCGATAGAATACAAAGATGTATTTTAAAAGTTAAGTCTAACTGATGCCAATTATCATTATTTTCTAACTAAAGAGCAATAGAGTGTAACAGAAGATGTTTGTAATAAGTTGTAGCTTTTTATTAAATTACAAAATAATTTTTAGGAATTCAATATCCTACTTCAAGTCAATATTTTTCTAAGGTTTGTGAAGTTAAGGTCGAATTAGAAGTATGAGTTAAGAGTTTTAATCCTTTAATTAGCAATATGACAATGGCAATGTTAGTAAAGTTTTAGAAATATTGGGATGATATACATATATTCATGGGGGTAGCTGCTATTTTTTATCCAAGATACAAAATGAAGTTAGTAGAGTTCTATCTTCCAATAATTTATGGTGAAGAAGTACGAAAATTCAAAAGGTAAGAACTCATTGTCATGACCTATTTCAAGAGTATAAGAGCAGAATATTTACTCCACATAAGTAGTTGAAGTATCTAGTTCAAATGAAGTAATTGATCTTTTGGAGAGTAATCGACTATCAAGCTTCGATAGATTTGTTGCTTCGAGAGTGCAAATACAGAGAAATGATTAAAGCTGGATATGTATTTAGAAGAAAGTTTGTTGACTCGAACTCCATCATTTGACAATTTAAGTTGGTGGAAGACAAATGGATTAAAATTTCCTACTTTACACAAGATGGCTCATGACCTCTTAGTTACTCCAATATCTACTGCTGCTTCTGAGTCAATATTTAATACTAGTGGAAGGTTAATTAGTCCATATCGCAATAAATTCAATCCTACTATTTTAAAAGCTTTGATGTATGCTCGCACCTGGTTATGGAACAAAATAAATGATAAATACCTTTTCAGTGACTTGTTATTTAACAATTTTTCATTCTTATTATTTTAACCACATACTTATTCTGAGGTTTAACGTCAAACATCGATAGAGTTTCATGTTTGATATTATTTAATGAAGAAGAAGAGTCGTATTCATATTTGAAAACTTTTTCCTCTGTCCAAGACAATAAGGGCTTGTAGAAAATGGTAAACAGATTTATCCTCTAAAAACGACTATATGTTCTTCAATACAAATAGGGAAATACAAATGTCATCTACCAAAAAAGCTAATGAATTGCTAGTTTACTTGCTTCATTAAGAACTTGTTTAGAGCTCCTGCTTTCATCCTTGATGACGTGCTCTGAGCTCCCACATAGAAGTGAATGATCTCTATGCTTCTAAAGCAATTTCAGCCCTTTCTCTAGCTTCTTCACAAGTTTCCGTCTCTGATGTACATTTGTCTACCTCCTTTTAATATTGGGAGACCATCTTTTTTGCCAGAAGCAGTGCCATGTCTGCTATTGTCTGATTTTTCAATGTTTCACTTTTCATTTTCTTTAATTCCTCTGTCAACAAAGCTATGAAGTTTCTCTCGATGCAATCTACAAAATAATAAATGAAAAATAAGTTGTTATTCAAGAAAAGTGGTGATAATAATAACTAGCAAACATTAATACAGTATTTGCAATATTTTTGCCCCTTCGAAAACTCCACTGCTATTAGGAGTTGTATGTTTTGTAATGACCTAGGAGTCTACAGACAATTCTAGCCATTTGTTGGAGGAAACAAAAACACTAAAGTTCAAAATGATTGTCTATATTGGTGCTTGCCTGTTCCAATAAACACTTGGAATAATTTAATGATGGAAACTTTGTTCATCAGTTGAGATGGGGACTTGCATTATTTATCTTACTGATATTAAGTATTTTTTTATTGTTACTCTCCTAATTTTCATACTCATTCTTTTGGTTAGTTTGAAATCTCAAAAGTAAATTGAAACCCTATTGTAATTTTTTGGCACTTGCAACTTGTTACATGCCAAAGTTTCTTTTTTAAGCTTGTTGTTGACTTGTTTCTGTCATTTTTAGTAATATATCATTTTCAACTGTACTTGTTATGCCAACTTGAATGAGTGAGCTCCTTGATCAACTTTTTACTCCTTTAATTGCTGCTTGTTTGGATGCAGAACCAGCTCAAACAGGAAGGGACAAAAGAGAGAGTGTTAGATGAAGCACCATTGTGCACTGCGTGTGCTCATTTTTGCCTCTGTCCAGGAACTACCATAGACCACTGCTCTATGAAGCTTTGATGCATGCTCCATTTTGCTAGTTTTAAGAGTTTTTTTTGTATGAAAATTTGCATAACATTTATGATCTTGATGCAAAACCTTTTAGTTTTTTAATCTCTATTGTGAAAGCAGATTATTATATAGCAGTGAAATCTTTTATCTTTTTTTGTGAAAGTAGATTCTGTTTTATTATTTTAAAACATTAACAATTGGTCATTTCTTTTGACAGTGAATGACCCAGGAAGCCTACATTCAACGTCTTTGTAGGAATATAATGGGTTTGACCAATTGAATTTTTTCGAAAAGAGATTGCTTTCTGCACTTATCTATTTGTAGTTTTGCACCTAAAGTAGTTGACTAACACAACGGATAACGAAAGATTTTGCACAAGCAGAAGATTGTTTTCTAATGAAAGTGTATCAGATAATATAATATTACAATATCATGGCAAATAAAATGGAATTTAACTTTTTCTTAGATCAAGTGTTGATGATGCTATGAACTCTGGAGAAGCAAACTGGTAGCTAATAACTTGGGCATGATAAAAATATCTCAGGAGACATTTGTCACACGAAGAACAATTTAGGCACTTAAAGTTTTGCGGGGCAGATAAAAAATAAAATGGAGGTCTAGGGCAAGTTATGTTATGCGAGGCGGGTAAATCCTTGCGGGCTTATGGGAGTATTGTCCCACACTCGCCTCATTGCCATCTCCAATAGTATCGTAGGCAAAGATAACATAGCCTTCCTAGGCAAACATATAGTCCTGCAGGCAATGATCACATAGCTCTTATCGCGCCCCATTTTTGAACTGGCCAAAATAGTTTGCAACATAAAATGGTTGCGCTCCTTGATTTTAGAAAAATTATTTAGCGTCACCATCTAATTTTAAGAAAAATATAAGAAACCAATCTTTTTAAAAAAAAAATGTAAATGTTGACTCTATTTTTGATTTGCGAAACCAGCGAAATTCTAAGTAAGGGTGTTGATTACTCAAGGGGAAGGTGTTAAGCATCCCTCAAAGCCTATCCGAAAATAGTCCTTAAATTAGCTTAGGAGAAGTGATTAATGATAATTTATCCATTAATTTCTTAAAAATTAGTGATAAATTTTTTCCATTAATTTGAGGAGAAAAGAACAAAAATACAAGGTATGTCATATTTGTGTCTATAATATTTGTGAAAATTTTTATAATAATATGTTTATTATGTAATAAAAATAAATAATTAAGCAAGTAAATAATAAATAAATAAAGAAACTTGAAATGTATGAGAATTCATATATTAAAAAATATAAATGTATGTTTAAAATCGTATAGAATAAATAAGCTTATAAAAATTTATTGTAAGCAACATCTATAAATAATGGGTATGACAACTTATTACTTTATTGACAAAATCAAGATATAAAAAGAAATGTGATAATAGATGGGGGTATAGTTATATAATGATATGTGTGACATAATTCGAGTAAAAAATTAAATAAAAATAAAATTTAAAATAAATAAATAAAATAACATAGCATAAGATAAAGAATGTTAAAATATTTTGTAAAACATGTGATTTTATGAAATATGTTTATGTATGTTTGAAAATATATGAGGGACTGTTATTCTCTAGTGAGTAGCCAAAACAGATTTACATATGTAACAAAACAATGTGTATGTTAAAGTGTAGGAATTTATAGTTTATTTATAAGGAAAAATAAATAAAATGACATTCGTAAAGAGGGGCAATAGATACCAAAATTTATTGTATATGTAACAAAGAAATATGTCAAGTGTAGAAAAATATTAAGCTATATACCTTTTTGTGTATGACACACGAATATATATGCCAATGATATTTATGAAAATTTAATAATCATATACTATTATATGGAAAAATAAATAAGCGAAGAAATACATTGAAAAATATGAGAATTTTATATAGATATATATTTAAAGTCATATAGAGTAAATAAACTTATATAAACTTATCATAACTAGTATATAAATGTCGAGTATGAGAACTTATTACTTTGTTTATAAACATAAAATTAAGATAAAAAATAAAGAAAAGAAATAATAGATGGAGTGTATATATAAATATTATTAAAGTAAAAATTCAAAAATAATGACGCCTTAGTAGAGATCTTTTATCGAGCCCTGGATGAGAATAACCAAGTTGTTGTTGATACCATCATGGGAGGCTTGTTTCTAGATCGTCCATTCTTGATGATTGCTGAGAGGTTAGAAAAGGTGGTCAAGAAAAATCGTACATGAGAGACGAGAGATAAGTCAACAACAAAGAGCTCGTTCGCAGTTAGTACTAGTTCCATGCAAGCAAAAATAAATAAGGATATGATGCAAAAGCTTGCTCGGATTAGTACCAATATGGAGTTGTTGATGAAGCAGAACCAAGAACGTATGAATGTGTAGGTCATTAGCTTTCATAAGCACCCATATACAATGAGTCTTACTATGAGGACAATTGCTTAGTCACTAATCAGATGGTAGGTTTTCGGACGAATGCCTGAAGGGTTCAATCAGGACTATTGGCACCAAGGTCAGAACTATAATAGGGATGACGCCTTTAGAGACAATAATCGAAGGAGGCTACTACAATAGAAATAGGGGCCAGGACAAAGATGTTGATGGGGACGCAAAGATGGTTACAGGAATGCTCCATACATGCCACCACATAATAGAGATTCGGGTGCTGGTAGCTCTATAGTTGAGGAAATGTTTGATCGCCGATTGAAGAAGGTTGATACTCATGATGAACCTTGAAGGGGATGGAGTCTGACATCTCCAGTATTACTCAGAAAATTGAGTCTCATTTTGTTGCTATCAAGCAGCTGGAGAAACAGTTTGGTCAAATATCAATTCAACTGAACCAGTGATAGAAAGGTACATTGCCCAGCAATGCAGTTCAAAATCTGAAGAATGAGGGCCAGTGTATGGCAGTGATTACTCTTGGTGGCAAACACCCTCCGATACCAGTTGAGGATGATGATGTTCGTGAGGATATAGTTGAGAACAAAGACGCAAGGAATGGAGATAATCATGCCAAGAATGGGGTGAGTGATGTTGTAGTGATGCTACAAAAGTTGAAACTCATTTCTAGACCTCCCTCTCCTTTCCCTTGAAGAATTAAAAAGAAGGAGGATGAAGGTGAATTCCAGTACTTCATCTCCATGCTAAAACAACTCTTTATCTACATCCCTCTCATTCAAGCTTTGGAGAAGATGCCTGGGCATGCAAAATTTATGAAGGACTTGGTCACGAAGAAGTGGACAGTGATCCAGGAGCTCTCTCAAGAGCTTCAACATTGTAGTGCGATTGCTATAAGGTCTTTGGTGCAGAAGCGAGAAGATCGTGGAGCATTCACCATACCATACACCATCAGAGATGTTGAGCTTGCAAGGGCACTATGTGATCTAGGAGCCAGCATAAATCTGATGTCTTTTGCGGTCTTCAAGAAGGTAGGACTGGGAGCCCCTACCCGAACGGTGAAGAAGCTTGTGGGGATACTATATGGAGTCCTTGTCAAAGTGGATAAATTCATATTCCCCCCAGACTTTGTGATCCTTGACTGTGAGGTTGACTTTCAAAATCTCAATTATCTTGGGAAGGCCTTTCTTAGCCATCGGGCAAGCAGTGGGGGACATAGAGAAGGGGAAACTCAAGTTTAGGTTGGGTAAGGATGAGGTCATCTTCAATGTTTGCCAACATACAAATAAGAATGACAATCTGAAGGTAGTTTCAGTCATTGAGAGTGTTAATGAGGTAGAACCAGAGGTACCAACTAAAGAAAGACTGGGTGTCGACACTCTGGAGGCAGTGTTAATGAATTTTGAGGGTGACGACATCCTAGACTATGTACAGATAGTAAAGGCTTTGGGGGTATCCTATACCCCTAAATGCCAAGCCAAGCTGGAATTGGACCTTAAAGGTCGAGAATCACCACCCACTAAACCATCCACTGAGGAGCCACCGGTGTTGGAATTGAAGGCTCTTTCATCCTATTTGAGGTATGTATTTTTGGGAGCTAACAACACTTTGCCTGTCATCGTGGTTATGGATCTTAATGACGAATAGATGAATGCATTGGTCACGGTGCTCAAATAGTTTAAAAAAGTTACTGGATGGACAACTGCGGGACATCATTGGCATCCCACCTGGGGTATGCCCTCACAAAATCTAACTGGTCAAGGACTACAAGCCGAAAATTGAGCACCAAAGATGCCTCAACCCACATATTCAAGAGGTCGTGTGCAAGGAAATCATTAAGTGGTTGGATGCATGGGTGATATATCTAATCACTGAAAGTAAATGAGTGAGTCCAGTTCAGTGCATTCCAAAGAAAGGAGGCATCACTGTGGTCCCAAATGCTAGCAATGAGCTGATTCCGATATGACCCATCACTGGTTGGAGGATGTGCATAGACTATAGAAAGATTACTACATCAATCGAAAAGGACCATTTCCCTATGTCGTTCATGGATCATATGCTTAGAACACTCGGCAGGAAAAGGTTGGTATTACTTTATTGATAGTTACTCGGGCTACAATCAAATTTTTATTGCTCTAGAAGACTAGGAGAAAACAACATTCACATGCCCTATGCCACCTTCTCATTCAAGAGGATGCCATTCAGGTTGTGTAATACGCCAGCAATATTTCAAAAATGCATGATGTCCATCTTCTCAGACATGGTGCAGGACACTATCGAGGTATTCATGGATGACTTTAGTATGGTTGGTGACTCCTTCAAAGAATGCTTGAAGCATTTGCATGCGGTGATTAGTAGATGTGAAGAATGTCATCTGGATCTAAATTGGAAAAAATGTCACTTCATGGTGAAGGAAGGCATTGTGTTGGAGAGAATCTCCATCAAGGGCATCGGGGTGGATAGAGCTAAAGTGGAGGTGATTGAGATGCTTCCCCCACCCATTTTTGTCAAGGGTGTGTGAAGTTTTCTAGGACATGTAGGATTCTACAGGCGCTTTATAAAAGACTTCTCAAAAATTGCACATCCCTTGTGCAAACTACTTGAGAAGGACACTAAGTTCATGTTTGATGATGCATGTCTGGAAGACTTCAAAGGGTTGAAGAAGAAGTTGATTTCAGCTTCTATCATCATTGCTCTAGACTGGTCAAAGCCCTTTGAGATAATGTGTGATGCAGGCGGGGCTGCACTTGGTGTAGTGTTGGGACAGCGGAGAGCAAAGATACTACATCCTATATATTATACCAGTAATGCCCTAAATGGATCACAAAAGAACTACACTGTCACCGAGCAGGAGTTACTTGATACTCTTTGTGTTCAAAAATTTCAGGTCTTATCTTTTAGGAACCAAAGTCATTGTGCATACTGACCATTTAGCATTATAGTAGTTGATGGCGAAGAAGGATGCAAAACCGAGATTGATTCTATGGGTGCTTCTTCTTCAAGAATATGACTTTGATGTTATTGACAAAAAGGTAACTGAAAATCAGGTTTCAGACCACCTCTCCAGATTAGAAGATGGGCTATGGCAAAGTTCGATGATGGAGTGGAGATTGATGATTTTTCCTCGATGAGAGAGTGCAAGCAGCATCCCATGACTTGATACCATAGTTTGCAGACTATTCAAACTATTTGGTTAGTGATATTATGCTACTAGACTTAACTACTCACTAACGCCGCAAGTTTATGTCTGATGTGAGAAAGTTTATCTGAGATGATCCATACCTATTTCGCATATGTGCAGATGAGATTATTCATCGTTGTATTCCTCAGGATAAAATGATGAGTATTCTAGAGGCGTGCCACTCGTCCCTAGTAGGTGGGCATCATAGTGGAATTCAGACAGCACGTGAGATCTTGTAGTGTAGCTACTATTGGCCAACTATCCACCAAGATTCCCATGCCTATGCCAAAGCATGTGATATATTCCAGAGAGAAGGTGGAGTTTCCCGTAAGGACAAACTCTCTCTCAACTCCATTATACTGATTGAATTATTCGATGTGTGAAGGATAGACTTCATGGGCCCATTTGTTAGCTCGCATAGGAACAAGTACATTTTAGTGGTTGTGGACTACATATCAAAATGGGTGGAGGAGGTGGCGCTTCCCAACAATAAAGGCAAAAGCGTCACAATATTTCTGAAAAAGAACATCTTCTTAAGGTTTTTCATCTCTCGGGCAATCACTAGTGATAGAGGTTCCCATTTCTGTAATAGGTTGTTCAAGGCTCTATTTGAGAAATATAGAGTAAAGCATCGGGTTGCAACATCCTACCATCTTCAGATAAATGGACAAGTTGAGGTGTCCAATACAAAGATCAAGCAGATTTTATCCAAAACTGTGAATGTAAACTGGACTTATTGGTCACAAAAGCTTGATGATGCATTATGTGCATACCAGACTGCATTCAAGACTCCCATAGGTATGTCTCCTTACCAACTTGTCTTTAGCAAAGCCTGTCACTTGTCGATGGAGCTTGAGCACAAGGCGATGTAGGCACTAAAAAAGTTGAATCTGGACTGGAATGATACGCCAACCTCAAGACGAACCAAATCAACGAGCTTGACGAGTTCCGCTTGAAGGCATATGATAGCTCTGCCTTGCATAAGCAAAGAATGAAGCTACAACATGATCAGCATATTAATAATCACCAATTTGCACCAGGGGACTTAGTGTTGCTATACAATTCTAGACTGAAGTTTGTTGAGTGCATGACTTTGATGTTTTGATTATTAACAAATTGACTCGAGGACCAGGTAGACTATTAGATCGTTGTGCTAAGTTGAACATGGGATACAACTGGTTCAAAATCCGCTATGGTTGGTGAGATGTCAATCTCAACGATACTAAAGAACCAGTGGTCCATGTATTGCATTTAGTGCAGTATAAAAGGAGCTTGTCCAAGGAATAAACTAAGCTTTTGGAAAATTTCACAACTAAATATTCTTCTCTCCAAAAGTTCTCTCTTAGCTCCTAGTGTGTGAAGATACAACTGCTGTGTGCAAGAGACCTGATAGGTCTTAGTTATTCCTCTCATGAGCAAGGAGTTTTTCCACGTTAAATCCTTTCTCGTTTGTCTCTTGCTATTTACCTTTTTTTAGTTTTTACTTATAGTGTTTAGAGGAACCAGATCCCTTACTATGGTAGACACATATTTACTCTATAAATGGTATCAGAGCAGGGATCTCTATAAGGTTCACACCTAGAAATTTTTTGGTGAATATGGTTGCTCCACTCAACTTAGAAGAGAGACAATCATCTATGAGGCCACCAAGATTTAACGGCAAGTTTTATGGGTGGTGGAAAGGTTGTACGCACGACTTTCTCATGGTAGAAGATAGTGAACTATAGGAGATCATTCTTGATGGACCATACATTCTTATGACTGAAGTAAAGGATGGAGAAACAACTAAGCTGGTTCCCAAGACTGGCAGCAATACTTAGAGGCTAATAGAAAGAAGATTGAGAAAAACTACAAGGCCAAAAAACTGATTTTGTATGGGATCGGAGCTGAGGAGTATAATATAGTCTCAACTTGTGATTCCGCCAAAGAGATATTGCACTGTCTGAGGAATGCTGACCAAGGAACTCAGCAGGTGAAGGAGTGTAAAGTTGACATGCTGACTTCTCAATATGAAGACTTTATTATGAAGGAAGGTGAATCCATACATGATAAGGAGACCAGGTTCTCAGCTATAATAAATGAGCTAAAATGCTTGGGAGAACTTGTTAGTCAAAGCAACCAGGTGAGAAAAATACTTAGAGTAATTCCCAAGTCTTGGGAAAGCAAAGTTGATGCATTAAAGAATCTAACGACTTTGACCATGAATGTGCTTATTGGCATACTTCAAACTCATGAGTTGGATAAGAAACATGATACAACTAAAAGAAAAGGAAAGAAGGATAAGATCTTAGCACTAAAAACAACTCACAATGATGATGAAATTGATAGTGTAGATATGGCCTATCTCACCAAGTGGTTCAAGAAAATCATTAGGAAGAATCATGACTTTATAAGGAAAGGAAATGTGGGTAGATCTCAAGGTAATGTTGAACTATATCACGGATGTGGAAAACCAAGACATTTCATCAAAGAGTGTCCTCATGGAAAGGGTGATCATAAAGATGACTCAAGGTTTGTCAAAGATAAAAGGAGGGACCAGATTCCAGAAAAATTCAAAAAGAAGGCGGCAACTGATCAGATTGTGATGAAACCTCTGGGGTATAGGGCAACTTCTCTAGTGATACTGATGATGAAGAACAACTAGAGGACTCTCCCATGCTTGTTGTGAAAGATAATGATGAAATCTTTGACAACTTATTTGCACTCATGGCTCAATTAGATAATGAGGAAGAAAAAGAGGAACAGGTACACTACTAGACCCAAAAGAGAACTTAAATCTTTACTCTACCAAAAAGTTGAAAAGGCTTGCATGTGTTCTTATTGATTCAATTTATGAATTAACTGCTGAAAAGGACTTGTTAAACAATAGTGTGGATGTGTCATACGATGAGAAATTGTTTTGACAAGTCAAGTATCTGATTTGGAAGTAAAGGTTGTAGCTCTTGAAACTGAAAAAAGATGAACTTTTGAAATGATGGAGAATGATGCTAAGTCTGATACTAATTTAATACGTAAAATAAGTGAAAATGAACTTACTTCAGAAGATAAACTGAAGAAGGCTGAATTGAAGTTGAATCTAGCCTTAGAAAGAAATATTGTGATAGAGAAGGATCTGGTAAAGGTTAAGGAGGACCTGAACAAGTCCATGAAGTGGACTGTATCTTCAAAGTTGTTAGGAGACATGTCAAGTAGCTAGGGTCATGAAAAGAGAGGTCTAGGATATGTCAACAAGATTGATTCCCCATGTAATTCCCACGGTAAATATATGTCTGTTGCTGGTAATTTTATTGTGTATGCATTGTGGCAGAAATGGTCATTTGAAGGGCAGCTGTAAAGTTCTCAAGAGAACTCGGAAATGGCAATAGTATGATTACTCAGGAGATAAAATTGGGCAGTAGTCTGATTACTCAGG
>JAPFFP010000103.1:9236548-9273396 GCA_026153255.1 Solanum medicagineum
GGGTGAACCACGTTAAATATTTGGTGTCGTGATTTTCCCAATTTTTCTTATATTCTTGTGCCATATTTATTTTTGTGTGATTCCTTATTTTTCCCAACACTTTTTTGGACACCAACTAATGTAACAATACCCAACTATGTCACTATTCAAAGCAAATGTGTACAAATTTGGCTGGGACGTAACTAACACATTGACAGTGAAAACAAACAGCTTGACCAACTGTTGGAGAGTTCAGTTATTTTTCCTACATCTTGCCCTCTCAATTTAGGTAAAGAATTACCAAAGTTATTTTCCCTACATCTTGCCCTCTCAATTTAGGTAAAGAATTACCAATTCTTACTGGCTTAAGTACATGTGATTTGACAGGTAGAGTACTTCCCTTTTTTCGTTCAACTGCTTTCTAGAATTACAGTGGAAATGTCCCGGGGTATCGTGCGTTAAGTCAACACAACGACCACAAACTTCTTTCCTGGGCCAATATTGTCTAGACCGTTAATATTAAATTTGATCAGCAAACAACAGGTGAATCCTAAGAGCGTCCTCTTTAAAGAAAACCAGAACCATACAGCCACTTGGTTGTGTTGTGCCGATGTCAATTGAAGATGATTACAATGACACTGTCCATCAATCTTAGATGGAGCAAAAAATTCACTATTTTTTAGCTTTGGGATATGATAAAATAAAACAAAATAACTCTTTAAACTGTCTACGCTTCTTTCAATTGTGAAGTAACAGTTAGTCAATGCAACTTTCGACGCTCATCATGGGTCATCCGAAAACAGTCGCGTTATGTTTTTAAACATAGGGATCAGGCCGCATACATTCGACCCTCCCTTACCCCGCAATGGGCGAGAGCTTTTAAGGCATTGAGGTAATATTGTTGTTGTCAATTGAAGCGAATCTTTATCAGTATAATATGTGTCAAATGCTACAAATCAAAGATTGAATACACGAACACTGGAGGAACAGACAAATTTGTCCGGCTGAACACAAAATGCTTACACAAATATGTGAGATGTTAAATTTACAATTGCCAACCAACCTTCCTAGAAATCATGCATGGTTGCGCCCATACTCTTTCGACTTGCCTTTGGGCTATTGTTGATCACCTCTCTGGACGACAATGTCCCGAATAAACTCCTCACCCAATCCTTTATTGGCCAATGATCTTTCTCCTCTCTTCGATCTTTTACATAATTGGAAGTTGGTGGTAATACTGCTGAAATACGGCCCATAACCTTTGAGATCAATGATCTGTTTCTTTGTTGCCTTTTGCCAGATCGACTGCACTTTCTGTCAGTCTTTGTGAAGTACAAGAGGGTGAATGCTGACATCATTCCAGGCCCGACCTTCACAAGTCAACATTTTATGGTTCAGTTCCGGCCAGAATCCCCTATAACGGTTTTCTAATATGTTGGTCGATAATCATCTGTTAAATTGACTATTTTCGCTATTCCATTACATGACGGGCCTTACTGAAAGTGGCCTCTCATTACCTTAAAGGTTGTTTGCGTTGGTGTTGGCGACTTCGAGCTGTCTACCTCAGCTGCTGGAACAATTTGTATGATAACCAGACCAGACTACCTTGCTGGAAAATCCTAAAATCCTGTTTTCATCAACTCGCTATACACATTGAAGCGACTTGCTATTCGTTCAGTTTGAAATGCCATCCTCTCAATTTAATTGATTGTAACCACCCGTATTGATACTAATACCCTATAGGCATAAGAGTCTCACTTCTCAGACAGTTCTTAAGATTTTTCATTCGATTCTCTGATCCAACATGTCATATTAGCTGAAAAGTGCAGACAGAACAGTCAATTGAAGATGCAGATAGCTTGTATCATGGAAGGGCACTAACATCTTCACAATTGCATGTTCACAAAACGACCAAAGAAGAATGAGGAGAAAGTACATCAACAGTAACAAACGCAAAAGCATATAACTGAGTGCGAGCGAAAGGTCTTTGCAGTCAGAATTTCAAACTTCCAAAACATCATACATCATTCACCAAAACTAGAATTACATGAACTAGTGCAGGCAAAACCCAATTGGAAATGTAAGATCATTTCATGTCATAGAAGCACACCAAAATGTCCCACAACAGGACGCTTACAAATTTAACCAGCGAAGACCAGGAGAAAACCAGATCAATGGCAAGAAGCATTTTACCGGAAGATCGTACAAAGGGCCTTTGCAGCCAAATTTTAAGCTTCAAGACATACATCATGTACTAAAGTTCAATTGCATGAACAATGTGTATCGGCTTGAGCAAAGCTCCAATAACCAAACCCCACCGATGTGCTTTTGCACACAGTTCTCGGTAAAGCAGAGTGAGCGGCAAAATCACTCTATCAGATCGAATAAGACCCTGGCCAATCCACATGGCCGGAAGGGTTGATTATTCAGACGTGCCGCTTCATAGAAGGTCCAGTGTAAAGAATTTCTTTGACAATTTTAAATGGTTTTTCCTTTGATCCTCTGGTCCAACATGTCATATTAGATGAGAAGTCCACACAGAAGAGTCACTTGAGGATGCAGCGAAGAGGAAGAAAGGGATGAACTCATTTACACTTTCGGTATTGACTAAAAATGTCATCCAGCTCCTCGGAGGCCGGCCACAAAGGAATAGGCATTTGACTATTTTTTCCAATTGAAAAGGAGTCAACTACTTCCATTCAGACTGCCCTAGCTCTAACTTTTTGTACTACTTCTCTTCCATTCAGTTGAGCTGTACCTTGCCTCAACTTGTATCATAGGACAATATCATCTCACAATTAGATGTTCACAAAATCATCAAAGAGGAGAAAGTACATCAACAGTGCCGGACGAAAGAGCATATACCTGAAAAGAGTACAAAGGGTCATGCAGTCATGAATCTTCTGGACATCATACATCATTTAGAACGTGGAGGCAGAAGACCAACTGGAAATGTGAGATCACTTCATATCAAAGTAGTACACCCAAATGTCACAACTGAACGCTTACAAATTCAACCAACGGAGACGAGGAATAAGCCAAATCAGTGGCAAAATGCATACACCGTAAAAGCATACAAAAGGCCTTTGCAACCAACTATAAGCTTCAAGATATATATATATATATATATATATATATATATCATGTACCAAATCGCCTGAACAATGTGTGTCGGCCTGAGCAAGGCTCGAATAACCTACACTCATTCAAGTAAGGCTCATTTCGAACTCATGTCTGAATTCATAGATCGCAGTATACATGCATCAAAATTTATTTTTAATCGAGTTAAATAGTTGAAATCAGTATCCATGGCAACAAAATGATGCATCATTTTTTTGTTATACATGCATTATTCATTATGAATAACGCAAAGCAAAATTATTTTGAGTCTATGATGCATGGATTAGGTATATGTGTGTGAATCCAAGCATACCATCATCATTACGGCACACATCCGCAAGGTTGCTTTGCTGATTAGACGGAATTCATATGGATCTCACTGCAAGCAGATTATACAGAAACAGATACTATCTCCCTTGGAGTTACCACCGATGAAAATTCATGTTCGCAACTTCAAAGATCGCATTCGTCATCTTTTATGGCGCTAACTGCAGAAACTACGAACATACGTGTTAATCCAAACTAAGTTGCTTGTGCTGAAAATGTATATAGAAAAAATCTGCCCCGATATCAGAAAACTAGCTCTCTCGATTTTTTTGCTCTCTTGCGCGCATCACAATTGATCATACAGTTCCGAGCAACAACGATGCTAATTAACTCTGTACCTGAAGTGGGCGGCCAAATAAGGTCGGTTCGTTGGGAGATTGCTTATCTGACGATCGATTTAAGCATATCTAAGAAGAGCGTCCGTGCAAATAAGAATCTGAGAAGCATAAAACACACAGACACACACAAGAGGGGAGAGATCCCGGGCAAAAAAGTAAAATCCCGTGCGATCTCCCCTCTCAAAACCCAAAACTTTCAATTTTCATTAATGATAGGGACCTGCCATGCAAGCGCACCCGACATGGCAAAGGCCAGAGCAGTAACAAAGTAATTTAAACGGGACATGACCCCCTGATATTAGGCCTTCTTATGTCCCGATTATACCTATTACATTTTCTTCATACAACACCAAAATCCTATGGAGATTGCTCTCCACACTTCTGATACATCTTCAGAGACAGGGAATCCAGCCAACAACGATAACAATTCGAATTTATCAGCACCCAAACCATCTGGAGCCAAGATTTCCTGCAAGGACGAAACAGATGGAGGAATAAGAAATCGTTTCTCCCGGGGACGGAGAATTGAAACTCTGCCATCAAGAAATTACACTACTTATGGGTGACCAAAATTATTACTGAAAAAAACCCTAGATACTTACCCGAGGGACAGAAGGCTAGACTTGAGGGAGAGTTCTGTTGAAGGCTCTATATATATAAGATAGTTAACCGACTTCTTTGCAAGGCGGTGGACAGAATCATAGTAGAAAAATATAACCGACTCTTAAAGAGAAAATGTACAATGGTGGTTGAGACAATTGAGAACAATCTTGGATATGTTGACCAATTACTCTGTGACAACTGGCAAAATTGAGGGCTTAACCGCAAGCAAAAAAAATTTACATGGATATATTATATTAAAAAATATTTATTATGTATAATAATAATAAAATTTCTTTAGCTAAAAACATGTAACATATTATTTATAATATAATTTTACTATATATATTTAGATATTTATTTCTAAAAAAAGATATTAAGTAAGTTTTAGATGAATAATATATGTCAGTATGTACCTTAATACGTAAATATTATGTTAATTTCTTATTATTAAATAAGCATAATATATATTTTAAATATTTTTAAAAATTTATATTTACATATATAATTTAATTTTAATATTTAATAATTATTTATTAAAAATGCTCGTCCAAATAATTATTCTCATAAATAAACCCATCAAAGGCCATGAACATTAGAACGAGGGCCAACGCCAACTATACGAGTCAAAAAATTCTCATGTGTGAGCGTTAAGACAAAGTAAAATATAGAGAAATTTTATAACTGACAAATATATTAGATTTAACAATATTTTATAAATATAATTTTTTTAGTTATGCTTTATGGTTATGATTAAATTTTGTTAGGAAATTTTTTTTGTATACTAGACATTTTATTCAAAAAAATTATACAAATTCTTTTTTAAACAAAAAGATTAAAAATGCAATGGTTAAGTTACTTAATATTAATAAATTTACAAAATTTGTACTAAAGTTTTCAAATATAAAAACACCATACCAACTGAAAACTTCATATATTATAGAAGTATTTGTATATGTATATAACTAATAATTAAATTATATACGACTAAACATACTATTATATACGTATAAGTTATTGATTTGTATATTAAAATTTTGTGTATAAATGTTTTATAAAAAAAGATGCATGTTATTTGCTTAATTTGTAGTGAATGAAATTGATGCCTTGCACTAAAGTTAAAGATAGGTTGGGGGTTTGGAGACACACCTTGGAACTCAAAGGATTCAAACTGAGTAGGATCAAGACAGAATACTTAGAGTGCAGATTCAGTATTGCAATGGATGAAGCAGACATTGATGTGAGGCTAGCCACTCAACCTATCCCCAAGAGGCAAAATTTTAAGTATCTGGGTTACGTCATCCAAAGTAGTGGTGACATCGATGATGATGTCACACATCGTATTGAGGCAGCATGGATAAAATGAAGGCTTGCCTCTGGAGTATTGCGTGATAAGAAGATACCGCCTAAACTTAAAGGAAGTTTTACAAAATGATTGTTAGACCATCTTTGTTGTATGGGGTGGAGTGTTAGCGGAGTGTTGACCAATAAAAAATGCACATGTTCAGAAGATGTAGGTCGCAGAGATGAGGATGTTGAGATGGATGTGTGGTCACACCAGGAGTGATAAGATTAGGAATGAGACCATTTGGGAGAAGCTGGAGGTGGCCTCGGTGGCGGACAAGAGAGGGAAGCGAGACTGCGATGGTTTGGACATGTGTAGAGAAAGAGTGTTAATTCGAAAAAGCGACTTTTACTTTCGAAAATAAGATTTAATACCCAATTAATTTAAGTACAAATCAAATTCCCAAAATTAAAAGAGTCACCACTTAATTTTTAAGAAAAATTGAGAAACCTAATTTAAATTTTAAAACATAACAGAAAAGTTTTAAAATTTCCAAGAAACAGGTAAGTATTCAATTTCTACAACAACAACATTACCCCTATGCCTCAAAGGCTCCTGCCCATTGCGGGGTAAGGGGGGATCGAATGTACGCAGCCTGACCCCTATGTTTAAAAACATAACGTGACTGTTTCCGGATGACCCATGATGAGCGTTGAAAGTTGCATTGATTAATTGCTACTTCACAATTGAAAGAAGTGCAGACAGTTTAAAGAGCCATTTTGCTTTATTGTTATAATTAAAAGCTCGATGATTAATTTATACTGTGGAGGGTAAAAATTTGATGTCAACAAGGAGTACCGATGCTCCTGTCAGGAAGTGCGAGAGGTTGGATTTGGGAGTTATACGGAGGAGTCGAGGTAGACCAAAGAAGTATTAGGGGGAGGTGATTAGACAAGATATGGCGAAACTTGATCTTACCGGGGACATGTCCTTAGATAGAAAGGAGTGGAGGTCGCGGATTAAAATTACAGGCTAATCGGTTGGTAGAAATAAGTTAGTAGGATTAGTCGGGTCTTTATATCTTGTGGTGTCAGTACTCATCTTATGTGTGTTAGTTTTATTGTATTTACTTTCCATTATTGCTTTGCGTTGTTAGTCGTCCTTTCTGTTTTCTTTCTTTTTCGTTTCATTCTTCCATATCTATTTCATTCTACTTATGGGTTTTGAGACGAGGGTTCCCATGAAATACCCTCTCTACTTCTATGAGGTAGTAGTAAAATTTGCGTAATTTTCACCCTCCCCAAACCCCACTTGTGAAATTCCACTCGATATGTTATTGTTTGTTGTGAATGAGATTACATAAATACATTAATATATACTAACAATTATATACAAAATAAAGATTTACAAATTAAATTTTTACATAATACCTGTTCTTCTGATTCATTAAAATCAATAGAATGCTAAGAATAGAGATGAAATCTAAAGAAAATAAAAGTATATAAAATCATAATTCTTTTTTCAAACAAAAAATGAAGTCTATACAAATTTTGACAATAACCTAAAATATAAGATTATACAATCAATTATATACAAATGCATTATTAGTACATAAATACAATTATATACAAAATAGAAATTATATAAATTGAACTTATATATAATACACGATGTCCTATTTCATTAAAATCCTAACGATCATCAAAAATGAATTGCACGATTAAAATGCCGAAGCTACGATTATGAGGAAAAAAATTAAAAATGCATAAGTTAAAACTGATAAAACTAAAATAATTGACGCACAAAATTATTAAATTTAAAAAAGAAAGATGAAAGGAATTTGTATAACTCTCTAAATAGTCGGATATATATAAAAATGTTTCTTTCGATTCTTATACAAATTATAATAGTAAGTCTGATGATTAACGATAAATTTTGCTAAATTATAGCAATTACAAATTAAAATAGTAAGTCTGATGATTAATGATAAATTTTGCTAAATTATAGCAATTATTCGTAATTAAGATAACTTTAAATTTTGTCAATGTAATTTTTCCAACATAGTAACAAAATGTAGCCATTTTTCTAGGAAAAGAATTGCACATTGCAGGGAGGAATTTGAAATTATGTAACAGTGGTTATTTTTTAAAATTTTTATTCAGTTGGAATTTTCCATGTGAACGGAACTTTATGACAATGACCATTTTCTAAATACATGATCGAACAGTGGTAGTGATCAACTTTTTTATCAATAGTATGTCTTTCAAGATAAACATTCAACTTTGAAAACTTTATTCTAGAGTTTTTTGGGGGAGTTATTATATTTTCCAAAAAAGTGAGTACAAATATGTATTTTCCATATTAGAGATTAGAGCCAGCAGAATCAGTTCTGCTTATTCGCTGTCATTACAGAAACTCTTAGAGGTCGTCTGGTACGTAAAATAATAATAATAATCTCGAGTAAAATCTAAAATTAACTAATCGCCGCCTACCAAACGACCCTTAAAAGAGCAAAAAACTTGTAAACTAAAAATTGTGAAATGTCATAGTAACCCCTCCTTGATTTTATTCCATGAGTTGGTAGGCGTTAAGCACTACCTCAAACATAAAGGAAAAGATAAAGAAAAGCTGATCTCTGTGGTGTCAAGTCCCCAGTAGGGGGGTCTCTATTTTTCTTCAAGCTGCTTGAGGTTGGTTACGAGCCTTCTCCTTTTCCTTCACTTCACTTCCTTGTTTGTTATCATACTCTACACATAACAAACGAAACACTACATGAATCATCAAATAAAATTGGTATTAATTACGTAAAAGACTAGAGAAGAGGAAAAGGGAAGCATAAAAAAGGGGCAAGCCCAGTGCACATAGCGGGATTCGGGGAAAGGATCGGGAGAAGTTTTGACCACAAGGATCGAACCCTGTCTGCAGAACACCATTGCAAATTGAAGAATATACCTGGACTACCGACTAAGTACGATGAATAAATTATATTAAATACCCTTAATTGTAATTAAAATCTTTATGTTTATTATAATAAATATTTTCACAAGAAACGCAGACGTAATCTGCGAGGCTTGAGGATCGGGAAACAATGTATTGACATATATAAAGCAATGAACGTGAAGTGATCAGTGCATTCTTAATTACCGGCGGTATTTCCATGGACGATCTTTTCCTCATCTTCTTGGTTTCCTCCATAGATCCCTCCAAAACCTTCTTCATCTGACCTAGTTGCATATCCCTCCCCAAAGCTCGACATTGTGTCCCTTTAATCAGACAAATTAATATTAATCACATTATTAATTGTCACACCCCATATCACACCTAGTTGTTCTAACAAATCAAATTTTAGAATTTACTTAAACTTAATAAATTTACAAAATATTTTTGATAGAAATTGATGTCAAAAATTGTAACTCCTATTTATTCATTATCAACGCCTTATTAATGTCACGCGAGATGTTTTGTGGATACAAACTATTTACCGCTCCGAAAGATTGTTTTCTATTTTGGACTGAGTAAGACCAAGTACTCATTCCACATCAACGAAAGAGAGAAACTCAATTTTTATATCTCGTCCGTCCCAAAAAATGCCATTTTACTAAAATTAGTGACATTTTAATGTTAATAAAATTTCTTTTAACTTTAATAAAATGAATTTCAATCCAATAAATATCTATGAATGATTTTAAACTAGAAACTTTTTAGAATGTTACTGTACTAAAATTAATAAGTGACATTTTAAAAGATTTTTTTTTTCCTAAATATCATATCAAATTAAATGATATCGCAGGAGGAAGTAAATTCGGTAGATCCGCTTGAACGGAGTGTATAACCAAATATTAGTACTTACCTGGTTTTGGTCTCTGTTCCAGGATTCTTTGTCTGGTCCATTTTGATATCGTCCTGTTTCCCTGATTTTGTGCAAAGAGACCGTAATCTTATATGAGAAGACTTTGAACAAATGAAGTAATTTGAAGGATTTGACAAGGCAGCAAGTGGTGGTTCTCTAGTAGCTAATCTGAGGGCATTCAACATATTTGCTGTTTGATTGTTTAAATGATGAATTTATAGAAGTTGGTAATTTAGAACAATTTAGGTGTCGATGTATAGACACGACAAAGAAATGAAAATGATGAAATCTTATGTTCCTCGTTTCTTCACACGTATGGTCTTTTTTCTGACAGTAAATTCACACTAACGCCTTAGTTTTCGCCACACATGACACGTTATTGGCTTTTGTGTATGCTTGACACGTTTAGACTCTTCGCTACTTTTGAAATCGATTTGAGTAAAATAAGACTCTCTTCAACAATTAATATATTTATACAAATAAAATTTTTGGATAAAAAACTTATTTTTTTGTATGATTCTAATTCAAAAGACATCGCATAAATTAACTAACACGTCATTTATTAACAATAAAAAAATAATGAGAAAAAAACCTAATAATATCAAACTATAGCTAAGGGAAGTTGTATCATATTCGGTTCATATGTAGATGCATGCCCATAAATAATATTTATGATATTTTTGAAAAAAAAATATATGGACAAGTGTTTGTTTTAAGATTTCATTTGTTATTATTTAGTTTTTCCATCTCAATTTATATAAATTATTTTATTTTAATTTGGTATGAAATTTTTTGAAAAATATATATTTTTTAAATTTGTGATCTAAAAAGTAAGTCTCAGATATTTGTGTGGCTAATAGAAATTATTTAAGAATAAAATAAATTTTTTAATTTAAATTGTTACTAAATATAAAAATATAATTATTTTTTAGCTTGGCTAAAAAAGAAAGTAAGTTATATAAAATGAAATATATGGAGTATTTACTTTGATTTTCTTAATCTCTCCCTAGGAGATTCTCAAGATTAGAGATGATAGGGCACTTTATCATTCGAGCAGTCACCTCTGGTCATTTCGTTGTTATTTCAATTTTAACGTGCGAAAATATTAAGTGTTGTTATTTCATTTTCAACGTGGGAAAATATTAAGTGTTCTAAACCTAATTTAAGAAATATTTCAGGTAAAGTACAGCTACAAAATTACTTGGAATTGCGCAATTTGTTGGTTCCAGTGGTTTGCACCAAATGGAAATACCAAACTGGGACATTCATCACTTAAAGAGCCTGACTAACATTAGTAGGCCCAATGGAATCCTTTGTAGTTATTATGGGCAAATTCGAAATTAGTGTCTTAAATTGGTATTAGTTACCTTCTAATTATTATTCCACCGTCAACTATAATTATACTTGCGGAAAGTTCAAAATAAAGTCGTTGTAGTACTTCCGACCGTTATAAACAATCAAATTACCAAAAGCATTGAATTTGCTTTTGTCACGATTCAAAAATGGCGTGATGGCATTTGCTCAATCCCACCAAAACAAGTAAGTCTTAACTCAAAGAGATAATAAACATATAGCGCGGAAGTAATTAACTAGAGTAGATAACTAAAGTTGAGAATTTCCATAAACTTAAATACCATCCAAGGATTGATTGTCACGCGTACAAGCCACTAACAATACAAAATATCAAAGAAATACTAGTTCAAATTGTTCTTCTTCTCGAATAGAACAAGTACAAAAGAAATAGGAACAAGAGAGTCAGCCAGATGTCAACATCTATCTCTCTACGTCTCCTGAGAAGCCTCAGAGGATCAAGGAAAATACTATTCACTGTTCGGGCTCATAACCTACACAAGTGTAGCAGCAAGGGGTAAATACCAAATACCACGCGGTATCCAGTAAGTCAACTAACAAAACAAAGGAAGTTTAATAGAATACACAAACTCCTTTCATCCCAATCGATCTCCACGACTACAACCTGCATAGAAAGTTCTTCCAACCCAGTAATACATTATACACAATAAAGATGGTATTTCAACATATCATAATTCCAAAGCACAAGCTAAAAATGATAGCACAATCAATCATAAGAATAACATCACGCTATGCAATAATATACAAAGGGTGAAATGCAATGTTATGTAATAATCGGCGGCAAAGACCTCGGCATTATAACATTGCTGAAAAGTATCTCAACATCACATCATCGCCGGCAAAAAAAACCTCGGCATCACAATATCATCATAAATTCGCCTTCAAAGACCTCGGCATCACAATATATCATACAGTTTTCAACATCGTAATTTCGCCGGCAAAGACCTCGGCATCATATCTCGACTGGTAAAGACCTCGGTCCCAATATTTTTCATCTCACTCATATCAATATCTGGAATCAATGCAAATATGCATGTCATGGAATGAATGAACGTGATATGAATTCCACAAACAAATCCATTTATTATCTCCAACCACAACAATATATATATCAAAAATATAAAATTCTCATCACTTAACCACATTTATCAATTCAAGTACCATAATGACACACCAACTCACATTTACATTTTAATCATCTCATTTCTTATAATATTAAAATATTCACGTATCACACGTAGGAGAAAGGAAAATTTGAGAATTCTACGAGAATTACAAAGTTTTGAAAGTCCACTTATCTTAGTCGAATCACGATCACTCAATTACTTGAGCCTCCCCCTTTTGAATGGAATTCAAAGTAGCACAATCTAATCAAATAAGGATTAATAATTAAGTTTAAGAAAATTACATAATACAATACACCTAATATATATAACTAATGTGAGCGATAAAATGACTAGAATAATGTGTTGGAGTGCTTCATTATGATGGACTACGTTAGTGCTATTTTGAGGATAAGATATTGTCCTTTCTTTTTTTAATTAAATACATTTGTGTATATATATATTTATTGGAAAATCTTTTTATTAGATTAGTGTGATTTATTTGGTGGCTTCCATTGGTTGTATCCAATTGGCATGGTTTTCTTTACTGCAATTTTCCCATCGTTAACCTTCATTATACAAACATATATGTGTATATATGTACATACAGAGGTGCCAACACAAGGAACCAAATGAACTGGGCATAAGTGTGTGTATATATGTATAACATTAACCATTAACCAATTATCACGTGCCTTACCTGGAAATCACAATCATTAATCATACATAACTACTGCTAATAATTCTTACATATCGTTGGTACTTAGCACAATGAAAAAATAGAACTCAAAACTGAACGGTAAGGAATTTCTAATTCCTATCCTTGCCTTCTACACTAAGATACTTCTCGTAGCCCCTTTTAATTAACCATAGACCAATAACAATGTTATATTAATCCTCTCCATCTTCATTAATACATGGAATCGAGTAGAGTTTAGATTTTTACCTGGAGCAGACGTAGCTCTCTACGTTGATTTACAAGTATGTTTCGCTCCCTTTTCTTTGTGATTAGTATGACAACCTCCTATATCTTTTATAGCCATTAAAAACCTAATTTGCAATATAATAATTCCGTAATGGGAATAATTATTACTAGATATATAGTGTATCTAATTATAGTGTTGTCATTATGCTTTGTCTAATAATTTAATTAGTGGTAAAGATTTTTCTTAAGTGGGAGCAATGATTACACTCCCACGAGTCTTGTCCCCTCAAGATATTAATTTTTTTTCTCAATCTACAAGTTATAACACACCATCTTATTTATCGAATAATCTAAATTACCCACTAAAATTGACGAGAAATATATATTTTTAAAAAAATAATAGGACCAATTCTCTAAATAGTCTAGCGGATCATTACATTATTGCACCAAATTTGTCAGTTTTTGTGCTTTTTTGTTAATATGTCCTTTTTTGGTGCTTTTTGTTAACTATTTAATAAAGAAAAAGGAAAGGGAATTGATATTTTGCTGATAAAATCATAAGATGAATCATATCTCTTTATTTAATTGTCAGCAAGGCTATTTCTCTTCTCTTTTTTTCCCCCGTCTGTTCATTGTGGAGATGTACTTCACGTCATAAATAAGCTACAATACACAAGAGTTTTGTTGTTTTTAAGTAATGTACTAGATAAATAATTTCCAACATGGTGAAAATTATTCCAATATTTTAAATCATGTTTTGTTAGTTAAATGTTATTTACGGTATTTTCTTATATAATCAATTTATTTTAAGCGAAGTTGAGCAACAAATGGGTCATATTTAAGGTGGGTTATGTACTTAATAAACCTAACTAATGAATTTAATATTTGAAATATTTTAACTATAAATTTACAACTGTCACATTATTAAATAAGTACTGAAAGGCCGAGATTATAATAATTTTGCTTATTCCCCTCCCATTGAATGTACTATTAGCAGAGCATATATGTGTTGCCATTATCATGTAATGAAGCATATTAAATATTAATATTATATTTCCTAGTTTATCAAAAACAAAATAACTACCGAAAGGCATGGAAGCTAACTAGGAAGATCTTTATTTTAACTCAATAAGTTTTTAAGTTTCATAAATATTAGCAACTCAAACAAAAGCTCAAATTAAAATCAAATCAATATTAATGCTAATAAAAAGAATTTAATTCAATATTAGGAAAGACAATAGCATTAGATATCTATTTTTTTCAATTTTTTATTTGTTCAGACCACTGTTTTATAAAGGTGGGGCACAAGACATTTTATGCAGTACGAAGTGAGGCTAAATTCATCACAATATTGCAGAAGCAAAGGCGGTTTGGTATGAAGGAAAATGGTGCATTCAAAAATGGATACACGAACCTTATCATAAAATGAGCAATAAGTCTTTTTATTGGGAGCTCATTCTTATTTGCAGGATAATCTATATCCTTGTGTTGTAATTTAAATATTTGAAATGAAATACAAAACACCTAGATAGTCAATGAAAAATTATATATAAAACAGTGAGGCTAAATTCCGAGACATGATGCTTAAGTCACAAGGATATGTGTGGCATATATCTTATATTTTTTCAATTTAATAATTTTATTATTAAAAAAATAAGTAAAAAGTAAAACTTTCAATAGATCCGAAAGTAAATTTAAATAAGTTACCAACGATATAGGAAAAAAGTATTATAATCATTATTTTGAGAAAGGTAATAATAGAAAAAATAATAATAGCTGAGATAATCTTTTAAATAAAATCATCATCCATCTCCACATCTATTGATACTTCCTATCCTCAACTAATATTTGCACTAATTATTGTTTATATATTTCAAAAAAGGAGAAGTCAAAAAGTGAAAAACTAATTAATGAAAAAAATGAATAAAGTTGTATTAGAAAGATAACAGTAAGAAATCTCTATCCTATCAATTTTATGCACCATATTCTAAAATTTATTTATGTATACTAGTGTCATTTTTTATGAGACTTATTTTATTTATTTATACACTTATGGAAAATCACTAAGACAAGAAAAACGTGATAGTACCAAGTATCACTACATCAACAATTAAAAGAAATATTTTATAGCAAAACTATTTTAAAAATAATAAAAATTAAAATTAGCGACGTAAGTTTTTACGCTCAAAACTTACGTCATCACTACAAAAAAAGTACCTTTTGCAGCGATAAAAATTACCACAAAAAGTTAAATTATCGCCACAAATACTTTATCGTGGCGACCCATGGACATAACAAGTCGCCATCAAAGGTTGCCATGGAAATCACCCTCTGTCCCGAATATATATTTATATTATATTATCATAAACATAACATGTAGATTGGATGATTTTACCAACTGACATGACTTTGCACTTGTGATCACTTGGCAAACTTGTTCCGATATAAACTCCAAACTTTATTTGTCCCTATCCGATGTGGTACTAAAGTCCACAACTATTTTCGACACTGATTGTTCGGTTGTTGGGTGAATCGTTCGACATTTATACAGTGTTTCCAATTAAAGGAAACATTATAACAGTAAAATAAATTTTCAGGTAAAGTCCTAATAAATGGCCTCGAAGTGAAATTCTTACGGTTCTATCAGCTTCGGAATGACCAAATTAGGCTAGGAGCATGCTTGGTGTATTTATATCGAGTTTTGCAAGTTTAGCTGCTGGAATGGGTTAATAGTTGATTTTAGTCAACATCCTTGGGAAACGTGCCACAAATGGAAATTCTGACTGCACCGTTGGATTTAGAATATCGAGTTTGATCTAGGAGGACCTTTCGTTTGATTTTTGGGGCTTTCAGCCTTCGGGTGTATTTTGGTCCCTTCGGTTGACTTCGATACTGGGAAATGAGACCCATATTGGGATAAAATGACCCCATATGAGAATTTCGGCTACATCATTGAGTCCGGAATGTTGTTTTCGATCAGATTTCATGTATGGATTGTACAGTTTGGTCTCCGAATAAGGCCATAGTATTGAAATTAAGATTGAGCGATATGAAGGTTAAAATTGGTGCAGGTGATGTGGCCAAGTCTCATTCCGCCACGTGTCAGGCAGTTTGGATTAAAAAAAAGAGAGAAAAAGTAAAAAAGAAAGGATATGTATGGTTTCTTTTTCTAGTAACGTATGAAGGAAAATGGCCAAGCTTTGTACCGTGATATCTCTCTCATTTTTATTGGATTTGGGCGATTCAAAAGGTTGACTTATGTACTTTTTCGAGGAGAACATCGTGGAAGTGTTGGAAACTGATTCTGAGACACCGTTTGAGGTAAAACTTACTGTTTTTGCAGCTGTATTTTGAAGATATTTTCAGAAACTTCGACATGTGATTTCTTATCCATTTTGAATCAAATTTTTGTAAAATTTTGATCTATTCTGTGAGTTTTTGCATGGAGCACATCGTAGTAATGTTGAAATTAATTGATAGATCTCTCTTTGGTGTGAAAATGATGCTTTAATTGCAGTTTATGTTGTGATTTTTTGGAAAACTTCGAGTTGAGATATCTTGGCCGTTACTCATCGGAATTTGATGAAATTTGGATCTAAATTGTACTACTTTTTGATATCTACATTGTGATGTATTTGGATTCTGATAATTTGACTAGATTTTAAACAAATTTGGCTGAGAATATGTTGTACATATATGTTATTTTTCAATAAGAAATATCATTTGTTTTTGGGATGTTTCTGATTACTTTAAGCCATGTTTTGAGCTCAATTTTCGGCTATAGACTCAAGGTGATATTGGGAGCATTTTACGAGGGTTGGTTTGGTATTTTAGATGTGGGCCCCACTTTCTCTGTTTTAGTCACAATTGACCTATTCTTTCCTGTTTCTCGAGATATTACAGCCAAAATACCCGTGTTTATGTGTAATTCATATTTGGACAGGCGAGCAGCATTTGACGACAGCCAGATGGGGTAAAACTCGCGTGGACTGATTGGGAGCGTGTGGATCTGCCTTCTAGGTAGGCTAGGCTTTCCTTACCTCTAGACTGAGTTGAAAATACATATATATTGGGAGTTGTTCGTGGTTCGAAGTCTAGAGTAAGATATGTATATATGTGGTGAGACTAATTGTTAGTTAGGTCTCTTGCTATGCATTTAAACACCATTGATAGGATTTATTAATACCTATTCTCTTAAATGGTTATTGTACTTCTTATATGGGGTATTATTGTTATTTTGATATACTTATGGTTGTTCTGGATTGTACTAGTTGTGACCATTGTAGTAGCTGAGTTATGACACTGTAGAACGATGAAAAGGCCTAGTAAAGGCTGGATATGGGCTAATGCCCTGTGATAGGTATGTATTTTGGCTTAACTCCTCTCTGTATGATTGTGTAGCCTGGTGATACTGAGATATGCTAGCTGTGAAGCTATTGTTGATCATATACCACACTGTGGATTGACTCGGGTATAGATGTGATTTGATGGGCCAATTTGTTTGTAATACCTATGAAATAATAGTACATGGGATCGATTCTAGTATAAATATGACTCATATGGACTTGGTTGTTCTGGATAATTATGGTATACCTATTCGTTATATTTTGATTCTGAGACCCACGTGATTACATATTTGGGACTAGGCCCCGGTGGTTGATTTTTCTTGGGCTCGAGACCCATATTTACTCAAGGTACTTGTACTTGATAGGAACGTGGTGTATTTGGCTTTGGGTTGGCATGAACTTACATTAGTCATTGAGGCATATACTTCTGTATGTAGTTGTTAGTCCTTGTGCATTTGATAACCTTATTAGAGGCTGGGGTTAGCTAGTGTTATTTGAGGAATGGTGACATACGAATATGTGGTATATATATGTTGCGAGTGTTGTTGCCTACATTCACTCTAGGCACGATATGACTTTGGAATTTTGGATCTGGACATATTGGTTTAGTGAGGGACTATTTCAATACCTGAAGCCTACATGACACTCCACATCGCTATTCGAGCTCCGATGGTGACGTCCGAGTGTCTGAGACTTGGGAGTTGCGTCCCATGGTCCAAGGTCGGTGACTACGACTGAGATGTCGAGTGTCGGATACCAATCCTAAGGTATAAGCACCAGTTGATTATTCTAGGGTTTGAGGCCCAGTTGATTATTCTGTGGTTCAAGGCCTAGTTGGTTGTTCTTTGGTTCGAGGCTTTGTTGACTATTGTAGGGTTCAAGGTCCAGTTGATTATTCCTTGGTTTGAGGCACTATTGTTGTGTTAGGGGGGATTCTTTCTCCCTTGGGGGGATATGTGCCACCATTATATCTATTGTTATACCAACTGGCCCTAGCTGACTGCCCCGATCGGAGGCTAGGTCGAGAAGGGGGTTCGAGGCCCCGTGTGATTCTGGTTGGGTCGAGGACCTGGTTGATTACCTGTGTATCCACACATCTATACACAACTTGATTGTGCGTGGGTGTACCCTCTAGGCTTATGAGGGCTCAGGGGGCGTCCAGTCTTAGATACTAGGGCCTTATACCCACGTACAAATGACCCTGGATCATATGATATTGGGATTTGGGTTTCACGGTGGTTTTGTGAGTTCGGTGTGATTCTATTGGTTATACTATGCGTGGGTGTACCTTTAGGACTTATAGGGGCCCAGTCAGCATACACGTATAGATATTAGGGCCTTGCACCCGCGTACAACACTATGTCTCAGTCCGATGACAGTTGCGATTTGGGCCTATTCGTGTTTCATCAGTTAGTATCATTGCACACTACTTGGATTGGTTCAGTTGGGGTTCGGTGATTCTCCAGACATGCTTACTCCTTGATTATCGTTCTGATTTACTACATTTACTATAGTTCTCTATACTTGAGACTTCTATATTTATAGTACTTCACTCAGTCGGTGGATGATGCTTACTGGGTGCTGTTACCGGTACTCACCCCGACATTTTGCATCTTCCCATGGTGCAGGTCCAAGTACCAGCCATAGTCGCGGAGTTAGGGGTTTGCAGGTGATTCAAGAGACATTGGTGAGCATCAATAGCTCTGGATATTCTGCAGTCTCTTTCTGTTTTGACATCCGTCTTTGTATTTAGACACTAACCTTGTATGTATAGTGGGGTTTGTATGTATAGATTGTTATTCTGGTTATGTATGTAGATAAGTATATTTTATTTCGAATCTATAGTAGCTCTGTACAGTTGACTTCCAGGTTCTAGGTAGGTTTCAGTTATTTATAATGCTGTTTGCTATGGTTTGACTAGAGAGCTAGGACAGGTACCCTGTGGCTTGGTAATTGGCATGCCTGTAGGTGGGATCTAACAGCGCCATCATGACCGGGATCGATTCGTGATATTTTGTTCTTTAACGGTTAGATTTTTGATTTACCTAATAAGAAAATACTCATAAAATAAATATATGACTTCTCTAATAATTTGACACAATATGATGAGATATAAAAAAAAATACAAATCAATTGAGCACCTAAACTTAATAATAAGCAATATTTGACCTCATATTCAAATTTACTTTCGAATAGAAGGGTTATACATTTGAAACCAAGCATATACATGACTTACGAGTATTGATTTAGTATCATGTGATGTTAAATTATTAATATTTAATATTTATGAAGGGATAAAGTAGTAAATTATCATAGTCTTAATGAGTTGTCGGTTTACAGAATAACCCAATACTATAAATCAAAATTGAACCAATAACCCAATAAATTTTTTTGTAAAACCATTGAAAACCCGTTAACCTAATAACCTCATAATAATAAACCAATAACATTTTTTTTTGGTTCGATTTATCGTTCGATTTGATTTTTGCATACCCCTACCTTTATCGAAAAGTTAAATTACTAATTTAACCCCATTACACATAAAAATCCTAATTGCTAAAATTAATTCCTTACCTATTCGCATTAGCGTGAAGAGCCGCAAGACCCTCAATATTATTCCTCTATTTGCTGGTTTTAATGACGAATGACCTTGCTCATTGTGCATGTTCGTACAGTTTTCCAAATGATCAAAATAATATGCATGGGTTGATTAAGCTTGATTGATTTTGTATCCTTCCTATTAATGTTATAGCTTTTGCATGCTTTGTTCTAAAGGTAGTCTATAATCCTTAAGTGTTGAAGATGCTCGTCCCTGCTCCACGAGTATATTAGGATATGATCGATGAATACGATCACGAAAGAGTCAAGATAAGGACTAAGCACTCAATTCATCAAGTTCATGAAGACGACAAGGGCATTAGTGTCCGACCAAAGCCTAGGGCCTAGACGTGACACGACGAATAGGAACACAAGGGGCCCAAACAAGCCACTTAATATATCAATCAGACATCCTTGGTCACGGATATTCATAAAAGGAAAGCGGGACTAAGGGAAATCTTGATATTCATAAAAGCGTAAAAGAGTCAAGTTCATAGCATAAGTACATCATAACATCGAGCAACACCTCTAACATGAAATGGAGCGGGAGTCAAGACACTTTCCGAGATCACCCTCATAATAACAGGTGTTCATCATAAAGAAGTCTCAAAATAGCAAAAGTAATATAGATAGTTTCCTCGGACTTGAGGACTCACCAATGTTTATCTCAAAAGTACCGAACTAGTCACGTGGAGGATGATTGAAAGGGGCTACAATCCCTACATGGTAATATCATGTAGGCATAGAGTATGCATTAGTACATTTGAATGTACTGCAATGCAACAAGACATACGCCAATATAGTCAAAATGCATAATCATAACAATGGAAACATAATCTGAATATGGCATGCATGATCAATGCTCATAATAAAAAATGCTTGTAAATTAGTCATCTTACACAATATATGTGTAGCATAAATATGTGGGAAGTGACCTCAACCGACATAGACCAAGCAGCTACAAATTAGACTCCGAGCCCTGACACCCTCTCAGTTTAGGCGATCCGGTATGACACCCTCAGCTAAGTATGGTCTACTTGCCAAAGCAAACCAAATATGATAACATGAACAAGATGGACCACTAGTATAGCAAGGGTGATAATCATAATCCTGTGGTGGAACATAGTTTAGAGACTAAAGACTTTACATAAGAACCTCTTATGTCGAGCCCCCATCCTAAGCCTCAATCAGTCCTAAGTCAAATCCCATGGAATATTTGAAATAATCATACTTTAATCATAATATGACTAGCTTGTAAGAACATGACTTGAGTCTCTCATAAACCTGCTTGGCCTCTAGTAGTGATCCTAACTTGAACATGAGAGTATATCATAATCATACATGAATCCCTTGCTTTAACAAGAATGAATCAGAAGAGGTAAAAATCTTTAACTGGGGCTTAACTTGATACTTGTAAAATCATAGATACTTTTCATGAATCCAATATATACTTGAAAGCCCTTAATCATCATATAGTCACTTGACTTATAAATCATGAAGTAGATCCTTAATAACTTGAGAATTCTTGACTTGACATTTTATCAAACACTTGGTGGATTCATGATACTTGTTCAAAGTCATGCAATTCAAGAGTGAAATAAGATAAGTAAACTCATTGCAAATCAACCCACCAACATGAGGTAAAACCCTCATGTAGGGTACATTAAAATCCATTACAAAGGCTCATGAAAATTTATAGTTTCATAGCTCAAAACATGCATAGTCTCAATAGACAAAAATTAATTCATGGTATAAGCTTGAAATAGATATTCTTGCATAATCAATCAATATTTTGTAAAACCCCAACATAATTTATTTTCAAAATCAATGATAAGAGATATCCATAGGTAATACAACTTGAAAACATACAATTTTCATAAAAAGGGAAGGTTGGGCTCCAAAGGTGAAAGGGACCCAACGAATGAAACCCACATACTTTGAGTAGTCTTAGAGTTTGTTAGAGTTTGAAATGAATCCATGAGTCCCAAAGTTGAGCTTGACATCCTTAGTTTTGAATGAGAGAAGTGATTGAGTCTTAGACGGGTTTGGGAGAGGGTTTTGTGAGATATAGGGTTGAAAAAAATGGCTATGTATGGGTGATTTCACATCTTAGTAGGCATGGGCCTATGACCCCAATGGCCTTGGGCGCATAGAAAAAACTAAGGAAAATGTTATACTAGTCCTCATCTAGTCTGCGATGCAGACCAACTACGAAGGAGAATTACACTACTCCGAGCCTAGACGGCGTCGCACCTGGGGCGCTGATGCTCTCTGGAAATCGAAAATTAGCGAAAATTATTTTTCGCTATGGGTCCTCTAAAATCCAGGTTATACCCATTTCCCACCCAATTTTTAACCCAAATCGAGAAATAAAGTCAGATTTTCGATATCACGCACAAATTTTGAGATATATGGAATGTACGATTATGGGCACTCTAAAGCATATTTTAGGGCGTTTCAATATCTACCCTTTAGGAATATTCATCCCCGAATGTCAAATAAATATGCATAAGAGAAGTAACCATGAAGGTTTCAGCCCGACATGAATGCAACAAATGCAGTTAAACAATATTTTCATAAATCCCAACATGAATGTCAATAATCACCATAAACTTGTTACCGTGAACATGTATGCATGCAAAATGGCATAAGGGATGAAACTTAAGCTTGAAATCATATAGGGGACTTAAATTATTACCTTCAGCTTGAGTAGAGTGGAAGAGATATGGGTATCACTTTCTCATGTCTGCTTCGGCTTCCCATGTGGCACTTTCAACTTGTTGATTCATCCAAAAGACCTTGACGGAAGCTACATCTTTGTTTCTCAACCTCTTCACTTGTCTATCCAGAATTTCCACCGGAATCTCCTCACAGGTCAAATTATCTTCTACAACACCCATAACATCCAAGGGCACTATAGCACTTCGGTCACCCACACACTTTCTAAACATGGATACATGGAAGACTGGATGAATCATATTCTTCTCCATAGGCAACTCCAACTCATATGAAACCTTACCCACTCTCCTCAAAACTTTATAAGGATCCACAAACCTTGGGCTTAATTTCTCTTTCTTGCCAAACCAGACCACACCCTTCATGGGTGAGATCTTCAAGTAAACCCAATCACCAATGTTAAACTCAAGATCCCTTCTCCTCACATCGTAGTAGGACTTTTGTCTACTTTGGGCTGTCTTCAATCTCTCCCTTATCACCCTCACCTTCTCCAAGGCTTCCATAAAAAACTTCAGACCATGCAAGGACATCTCCCCCACTTCAAACCACCCAATCGGGGGTCTACAAGGCCTACCATATAAAGCTTCAAAAAGAGCCATTCCAATGCTTAGTGGTAGCTATTGTTGTAAGCATACTCAATAAGTGGAAGGTGTTCATCCCAACTACCCTTAAACTCCAAAACACAAACTCTAAGCATATCCTCAAGAGTTTGGATAGTCCTCGCAGCTTGAACATCCTTTTGAGGATGAAAAGCATTGCTAAGCTTAACCTTGGTACCAAGACCTCTTTGGAAGGACCTCCAAAAGTGAGAAGTGAATTGAGCACCACGATCTGAAATGATAGACAAGGGCACCCTATGTAATCTAAACAACTTATTTGTATACAACTTGGCATAGTCTTCGGCACCATAAGTGGTTTTGACCAGTAGAAAGTGAGTCAACTTTGTCATTCGATCCACAATTACCCAAATAGAGTCAAATTGTTTTCTAGTCTTAGGCAACCCAACCACAAAATCCATGTAGATCTCTTCCCACTTCCAAGTAGAAATTTCTATGTCTTGGGCTAGGCCACTCGACCTTTGATGTTCGGCTTTCACTTGTTGGCAATTGTGACATTCGGATATGAACTTGGCTATGTCTCTCTTCATACCATCCCACTAATACACATCCCTCAAGTCTCTATACTTCTTTGTAGAACTGGGGTGAATAGCATAGGATGAATCATGGGCATCCTTCAAGATTAACTACCTTAAGTCATCAACATTAGGCACACACAACCTACCTTGGTACCTAAGGGCACTATCTCCCCTTTGGGACGAAACCTCCACTTTACTATCTTCCACCAAGGCCTTCAACTCTAAGAACGCGGGGTTAAGATCTTGTTTTGACTTTACTTCCTCAATCAAAGAAGATTTAGAACCATCAACAACCACTACACCACCATTTCCATTTCATGCAACCTAACCCCCAATCTAGCCGACCGGTGAACTTCTCTAGCCATCTCTTTGCCACCATCATAATATGAGTTAAACTACCCATGGACAATATACTTAGAGCAACAACCATAACATTAGCTTTGTTGGGGTGATAATGCACACTTATATCATAATCTTTAAGGAGCTCTAACCACCTTCTTTGCCTCAAGTTAATATCTTTTTGGGCAACACATATTAGAGAATCTTTTATTCAGTAAACACATGAACATGAACTCCATACAAATAGTGATGCCAAATTTTCAAAGCAAACACCAGGGTCACCAATTCAGGATTATCGGCGGGATAATTCTTCTCATGCACCTTAAGTTGTCTAGAGGCATATGCTATCACCTTACCATTTGCATCAAAACACACCCCAAACCAATTTTTGAGGCATCACAATATACAAAAAATCCTTCCAACCCTTCTGGTAGAGAAAAGATAGGAGCAGAGACAAGCTTATCTTTCAAAGTTTGGAAACTCTTTTCACATTCATTTGTCCATACAAATTTTGCCTTATTTTGGGTCAACTTTGTGATAGGGGAAGCAATAGAAGAAAAGTCATTCATAAACCTCCGATAGTGACTAGCCAAACTCAAGAAACTCCTAATGTCCAACGAAGTCATTGGTCTAGACCAATTTCTAATCACTTCCATCTTCTTAGGATCCACCTTAATGTCATCACCCGATACCACATACCCGAGAAAATAACCTCTTTCAACCAAAATTTACATTTTTCATTGTTAGCAAACAACCTCTCCTCTCTCAAGATTTGCCCATTCTCAAGTGCTTCACATGCTCTTCCTCACTCCGTGAATAAATAAATATATCATCAATAAAGACCACCACAAACATGTCAATGTAGGGTTTAAAGACCCTATTCATGAGATTCATAAATATAACTGGTGCATTAGTCAACCCAAAGGATATAACCACAAACTCAAAGTGCCTATACCTAGTTCGAAAAGCCGTCTTTGGAATAACACACTCCCTCACCTTCACTTGGTTGTATCTGGACCGAAGATCAATCATAGAAAAGTGACTTGCCCCTTGTAGTTGATCAAAAAGGTCATCGATCCTTGGTACAAGGTACTTGTTCTTTATAGTACCCCTATTAAGTTGCCGATAATCAATGCACATTCTAAGAGAACCATCCTTTTTCTTCACAAATAACACCAGTGCACTCCAAGGTGACTTACTAGGCCTTACGAAACCCTTCTCCAACAAGTCCCTCAATTGATCCTTCAACTCCTTCAATTCCACCAGGGCCATACGATAAGGGAGAATGGAAATGGGTTGAATATCGAGAAGGAGGTCTATACCAAAGTCTATTTACCTTATTGGAAAGAACAGCGGGAAGCTCATCAGGAAAGACATCAAGAAACTAATTAACCACTTGAACTGACTCAATAGGAGGAAATTTGGACTCGACATCCCTAACCCTCACAAGGTGATAAAGGCAACCCTTAGAAATCAACCTTTGGGCTTTAAGGCAAGAAATGAATCTACCCTTGACCACCACATCCCGACTTTCCCACTCAAAGACGGGCTGATTAGAGAATTGAAATTTAACCCTACGGGTTCAACAATCAATGGAAGTCTTTCCCACTCAAGGACGGGCTCATTAGAGAATTGGAATTTAACCCTACGGGTTCAACAATCAATGGAAGATAATATGCATGTAACCAATCCATCACAAGAATGACATCAAAATCCACCTTATCCAATTCAACAAAATGACAAGGCAAGACTTTATGCAATATGAACACGAGATAATTTCTATAGACTCTTTTAGCAACAATGGACTAACCAATAGGGTTATACATTTCATACGGTTCACACAACATTCTGAGACTCACATGAAGCTTTTTGTAACAAAATGAGTAATGAAAGAAAGTGTGGAACCGAGATCTATCAATGAATAAATAGCAAAATCAAAAACCTTTTACATACTGGTGATAACATAGGGAACCTCATCCAGACTTTGCCTTCCTTGAAGAGCATAGAATCTATTTTTCCTTGGAGCACCCCCTTGTTGGCCTCCCTTTGCCCTTGGACCCGTATTAGCACCTTGGCCTTGTGGACGACCATATCTACCTTTGTTTTAAGTATGAGGACAATCACTAACCTTGTGACCCACTTCACCACAACCAAAAGAAGCATTGGAATTTCTCAAGCATGGGCCACTATGGTTTATACCACATCTTTGGCACTTAGGATGAGTCATCCCACCATTACCACCTTGGAATCTTGGATTATCATTAGCAAATCTCTTATTACGAGCACTGGAAAACCCTTGGCCTTTGAACTTGTATCCTTGAGGAAACAGGCCACCGTTGGAACCTTGGAAACCACCTTCGAAACGAGCCCTCTTGGATTCACCACTTCTTCTTTTTCTAAGCTTTTACCCCTCTAGTTGCTTGGCATATGTCATGAGATTGGAAAAATCCATATCACCCACTAGCATGGCGGTGTGACACTCTTCATTAAACAAGTCGGACACTCCTGACACAAATTTGATCATCCTTGATCTAGATTCGGCAACCAATTGTGGAGCATACTTGGAGAGCTTTGTAAACTTAAGGGCATACTCCCTCACACTCATGTAATCTTTCTTAAGGTTCATAAACTCCATCATCTTAGCCTCCCTTAGCTTGATAGGAAAGAACCAGTTGAGAATATGGCTTTAAACTCCTCCCAAAGAATAAAATCATCATCTCTCCTTTCCAATTTCCATTGGGTGAACCGAATTTTGGCCACACCTTTGAGTTGGTAGGCCGCTAACTCCACTTTCTCTTTTGAATTGACCCCTATGATCGATAACACTTTATAAACCTTATCGATAAACTCTTGGGGATCCTCTTCCGGCTTAGATCCATGGAAATCCTGTGGGTTCATTCTTGTGAAATCCCTCACCCTAGGGCCGAAGTGGGAGCACGAGGGGCTTAGGCCCCTTAGTTTATTTGGTTTGTCATAGCACGAGCCAACATTGTGATAGCATCTCGAAACTCTTCTTGGGCTACTCTTACATCTTGAGGAGCTTGAGGAGCAGGAGGGGCTGGTTGCTCCTTTGGAGTACGGACTCTCCTTAGTCTTCCCCTTGGAATTGGCATGATCTAGAAGGAAACATGAGCATTGGTTTGGGGAAAGGACTTATAGTTACACCTAAGGCACGATATAAACCATGAAGAAGTAGAATATTTCCTAAAATGCCTCACAGCCTCCCATTCATAGTTATGGCGCTCTTCCCAACCATGAATAAGACTCTAATCGATGTGGTGTGTTGGAATTTTTCGGACCATTAACAACCTATGATCTGATGCCAAGTTTGTCACGACCCAAGCCTAGGGCCTAGACGTGACGCGTCGAATAGGAGCCGAAATGGGCCCCAAAAAGGCTCTTAGCATGTCAATCACACATTCTTGGTCACAGAAGTAAAATAAACAACACAAGAGATATTATGACAAGGGAAGCAGGCATAATGGAAATCTTGATATTAATAAAAGTGTAAAAGAGTCAAGCACATAGCATAAGTACATCATAATATCCAAAACCACCTCTAACATGGAAAGGAGTGGGGGCCAACATCAGCTATCATCAGTCTATGTCTATGAAGCCTCTATACCTACTATCTACGAAGGTACCATGACAGGCCATGGCTACCACAGTCCAACTAAAGAACTCAAAAGAAATAAAAGCAAGTAAAGATGTCCTCTAAATACAGCGGAAGACTCACCAAGGCTGAAATCAAGGAACTCTGAACCTCAACAATTTGCCTACTGAAATCTTCTGTCTACTGAATCTGCATCATAAAAAGATGCATCGCCAAGAGAGGCATTAGTACTGGAATGTGTTGTATGTAAAATGGGCTAAAATAAACAATATAGGCAAGTTAATATGGTAAGACATCAACTTAACCATCACTCAATCTCAACTCAGAATAAGGAAAGGACCCCATAAATCACCATCAATCAATACTCATGCTATCACATTAACCTCAAAGTACTATCAATATGAAAACTATATGGAAGTTTCTTTAACCGATAACCACTACCTATGAGCTGGTGATGGTACAATTAAAAGATGTCATTGCCACATTTGCCTAGTACCTTACCGGGGTAAAGGACGAGTCTATCAGGGGATCCGAAAAGTCTATCAAGTCCTATTTGGGACAAAGGAAACATCTGCTTTCACGGTCCAATCCTCTCCTACACTGGCCACATAGTTAATGAGTGCAAGTGAGACTCACTCTTACCTATTTCACTACTAGTACTCCTCCCAGGACTTGACATGCTCATAATTCTATCAACATCAAGATGGTTATACAACCAACCTCTCCCAAAAAAGGACCTCCACTTATCCGATCATCTATTGACTCAAAGGATTAAGAACATTAATAAAGTTCCAAGTTCTATCACTAACAGACCTCTAAGGATCTCCCTCTCTATCAGTTTCAGCAACATTATCCTTAACACTAACTCAATTCAAGACCTGAAACACAACAATCATGCATACATACATAACCCAGGCTCTAAGCATCAACCCCTACTTTTATTCCTGCACTCTTTAGCAATTATATGTATACAGTCTATGCAGTAGTTCAGACAATCAATTAAGCAAGTAAGTCAAATTCTGACGATCATCAATTTAATAAAATATATGTAGATTAATAGTAGTTTTAGGAAATCTTGCTAGAAATTGACAAATCAGACTCATCAACTTCATCTATTAACCTACTACATTCAATAGGGCACATGGGAGAATAATCCCATGCTTTGTAGCCTTTATATTCCTGGGATGAAGATTGCACTAATCTTCAACAAGAATTGGATTCGAACCCTCAATCCTTAGAACTTCCCTGTCTCCCCTCTCAAAGTTTTCTTGCTTAAAAGCTTAAGAAGATGCGTTTTAGAAACCCTTAATCGATATAAAATAGCCTTAAAAGTACGTTTTAAGACTTACGATAGGGCGGAGATGACCAAAAGGCTCTTCTCGAATTAAAAGAAATTTTTTGTAAAACTCGTATACTGTTCTGCGACCCGCTAGGGTCACGGTGTAATACAGTTTCGCAAAATTTTTGGAATTTCATTTTCCCCTCAAAAAACTAAAAAAAAGAACAAGTGTTACTCCGCAGCCCCTCCACATCACACTATGGGCGAAGATCGACATTGTTTTGTGTTAATTAGCGAAAATTATTTTTTGAAATTGGCTCGAGACTATTTTCCTACTCAATTTTCCACGCAAATCGCAAATTCGGTCTCGAACTTCCCATCAGAGCTTTGGAAGACGCGTTATGTGCACGATTATGTTCTAGGGTGTTTCGGTAATTTTATGGAGTGTTACACAAAATGCATAATCATAAGCAATGGATAAGTATAATAAAAACATGACATGCATGACAATGCTTGCAGTAAAACATTCTTGTAAATCAAGTGCTTGTATAGACCATAATACATGTGTAGGAAGAGACCATAATCATAGACCAAGCAAGCTATTACTTGGAATCTAAGGCATGCCATCCCCTTGGAAGGCTATTCAGGTAAATACCCCTCAACATGGTAGAAGGGAATGTCACCCCCCTCCCATATCATAGTGGTCAAGGTACATACCCCTCAACAAGGTAGATGGGCATGTCACCGCCCCTTCCATCATAGTCGTCAAGGTATACACCCCTCGACAAGGTGGATGGGCATGTAACCTCCCATCATAGTGGTCAAGGTACATCCCCTCAACAAGGTAGATGGGCATGTCAACCCCCATTATAGTGGTTGAGGAACATCATCCCCTCAACAAATCAATTGGGCTTGTCACTCCCCAACAATTTATGGTTAACTTACAACACTATACATACTTTTCATGAATTGAATACATACGTACAATCCCTTAATCCTCATAGAGTCACTTGACTTTTAGACCATGTAATAGACCATCAATAACTCAAGCATTCATGTCAAGAAATTTTATCAAACACTTGGCGAGTGTGAGATGCTAGTTCAAAATCATGCAATTCAAGAGTGCAATCATGTGAGAAAACTCAATGTAAATCAACCCACCACCACATAGTAAAACTTTCATGCAAGATAACTTGAAATCCCTTATCAAATCTCAGTTCAAAATCATGCAATTCAAGAGTGCAATCATGTGAGAAAACTCAATGTAAATCAACCCACCACCACATAGTAAAACTTTCATGCAAGATAACTTGAAATCCCTTATCAAATCTCATAATAGATTATAGTTTCATAGCTCAAAACATGCATAGTCACAATAAACAAACCATCTCATAGTTTAAGCTTGACAAAGGTAGACATGTGTTTTTAATTAACATTTCATAAAACCCCCATATAGTTTATAATCATTATCCATAATAAGTAATACCCATAAGTAATACAACTTGAAATCATGCAATTTTCATAAAAAGGAAGGTTGGGCACCATGGGTGAACGGACCCAATGGTTGAAACTCACATTCTTTGAGTTTGGGGCTTTCCTTGATCTAAACTTGAATGAGACTTAAAGCTTGAATTGAGTTCTTGAGATGCGGAATTAAGCGTGGGACACTTGAATTTGGATGAAATATTTGGTTAAGTGTTGGAGAGGCTTGTGAGAGAGTTTTTGAGTGATATAGTTTTTTGAAATTGCTAAATATAGGTGTTTTTATGCATAAAAGGGAATGGGGCCAAGACCCTAATGTGTTGGGCCAAAACTGAAAAATTAAGGAAGTGATAACACTGCTCAGCTACGGTTCCACGTCGCGGAGCCAATGTGGCGGCTCTCTTGAAATTGCAAATTTGGCAAAAATCATTTTTCACTACGGGTCTCCTAAAATCGGGGTTATATCGATTTCCCACACAATGTTTCCTCATGATCAAGAATATGAAGTCTAAATTTCAATATCGCGTACCAATTTTGAGATAGATGGAAATTACGATTATGGGTATTTACGAGGCACATTTCTGGGGCGTTTTAATATCTACCCCTTGGGAACATTCATCCGCTAATGTCAATGAAACGTACATGAGAGAAGTAATCATGAACCTTTTAGTCCGCCACGAATGCAACAACTGCACTTAAATAACATTTTCAAAAATTTCAACATGAATGTCAAAAATCACCATAAACTTGTCAACATAAACATGAATGCATGCAAAATGACATACGGGCTAAAACACTAGATTTGAAATCATATAGGGGAACTTAATTTAGTACCTTAGGCTTGAGTAGAGTGGCAGAGATATGGATATTGCTTTCTCATGTCCGCCTCGGCTTCCCATATGGCACTTTGAACTTGTTGATTTCTCCAAAGAACCTAGACGGAAGCTACTTCCTTGTTTCTCAATCTCTTCACTTGTCTATCCAAAATTTCTACCGAAACCTCCTCATACGTCAAATAAGCTTCTACCACCCCCATAACATTCAAAGGTACAATAACACTTTGGTTACCCACACACTTTCTCAACATAGATACATGGAAGACCAGATGAACCATATTCATATCAATGGGCAACTCCAACTCATAGGCTACCTTACCAATCCTCCTCAACACTCTATAAGGACTCACAAACTTTGGGCTCAATTTACCCTTCTTGCCAAAACGGACTACACCCTTCACGGGAGAGACCTTTCAAGTAAACCCAATAACCAACCCTAAATTCAAGATCTCTCCTTCTCACATCGGAATATGACTTTTGTCTACTTTGGGATTTTTTCAATCTATCCCATATAAACGTCACCTTCTCCAAGGCTTCCATGACCAAATTCGGACCTAACAAAGCCATCTCTCTCACTTCAGACCAGCCAACTGGGGATCTACAACATCTACCATAGAGACCTTCAAAAGGAGCCATACTAATGCTTGAATGATAACTATAATTGTAAGCAAACTCAATAAGTGGAAGATGTTCATCCAACTACCCCTAAACTCCAAAACACAAGCTCTAAGCATATCCCAAGAGTTTGGATAGTTCTTTTGGGTTGGCCATCCGTTTAATGGTGAAAGGTTATGCTAAGCTTAACGTTGGTACCAAGACCCCTTTGGAAGGACCTCCAAAAGTGAGAAGTGAATTGAGCACCACGATCCTAAATGATAGACAAAGGTACCCCATGCAATCTAACCAACTCATGTATATAGAACTTAGCATAATCTTTGGCACCATAAGTAGTTATGACCGATAGGAAGTGAGCCGACTTTGTCATTATATCCACAACAACCCAAATAGATACAAAATGTTGTTTAGTCTTAGGCAACTCAACCACAAAATCCATGTTAACTTCCTCTCACTTCCATTAGGAATCTCTATATCTTGGGCTAGGCCACCTGCCCTCTGATGTTTGGCTTTTACTTGTTGGCAATTGTGATATCCGGATATGAACTTGGCAATGTCTATCTTCATACCACCCAACCAATACACTTCCCTCAAATCTATATACATCTTTGTAGAGCCGAGGTGAATAGAATAGGAAGAATTATGAGCCTCATCTAAAATCTTCTTTCTCAAGTCATCAACATTAGGCACACACAATCTACCTTGGTACCTAAGGGCACCATCTCCCCCTTGGGAGAAAACCTCCACTTTACCATCTCTCACCAAGGCCTTCAATTCTAACAAAGCAGGGTCAAGATCTTGTTTTTCCTTTACCTCCTCATTCAATGAAGACTTAGAACTATCACCAACCACTACACCACCATTATCAACTTCTTCCAACCTTACCCCCAATCTAGCCAACTAATGGACCTCTCTAGCGACCTCTTTTCCACTATCATCAACATGAGCTAGACTACCCATCGACACCTTACTTAGAGCATCGGCCACAACATTAGCTTTGTGGGGTTGATAATGCACACTCATATAATAATCTTTAAGGAGCTCTAACCACCTTCTTTGTCTCAAGTTAAGATCTTTATGGGTGAACCCATATCAGAGACTTTTATGATCAGTGAAGACATCAAGATGAACCCCATACAGATAATGGCGCCAAATTTTCAAAGCAAATACCACGGCAGCCAATTCAAGATCATGGGTGGGATAATTCTTTTCATGCACCTTAAGTTGTCTAGAGGCATATGCTATCACCTTACCATTTTGCATCAAAACACAATCCAAGCAAATTCTTGAGGCATCACAATACACAACAAGTCCTTCCAACTATTTCGGTAGAGATAATATAGGAACGGAGACAAGGTTATCTTTCAAAGTTTGGAAACTACTCACATTCATCGTCCACAAAAACTTCGCCTTCTTTTGGGTCAACTTAGTCATAGGAGAAGCCATAGAAGAGAAACCATTCACAAACCTCCAGTAATAACCCACCAAACCTAAGAAACTCCTAATGTCCGATGGAGTCAAAGGTCTAGGCCAATTTCTAATCACCTCCGCCTTGTTAGGATCCACCTTGATACCATCACCGAACACCACATTACCTAGAAAAGTAACCTCTTCCAACCAGAACTCACATTTTTCATATTTGGCATACAACTTCTCCTCCTTCAAGATTTGCAACACCACTCTTAAGAGATTCACATTCTCCTCCTCACTATGGGAATAAATGAAGACATTATCAATAAAAACCACCACAAGTAAATCAAGGTATGGTTTAAAGACCCTATTCATAAGATCCATAAATATAGCTGGTACATTAGTTAATCCAAAGGACGTAACCACAAACTCAAAGTGCCCATATCTAGTCCGAAAGGCCGTCTTGGGAATGTCACACTCCCTCACTCTCACTTGGGAATACCCGGACCGACGATCAATCTTAGAGAAATTACTAGCCTCTTGAAGTTGACCAAAAAGGTCATCAATCCTTGGTAGAAGATACTTATTCTTGATGGTGACTCTATTAAGTTACCGGCAATCAATGCACATTCTAAGAGAGACATCCTTCTTCTTCACAAATAACACTGGTGCACCCCAAGGTGATTTACTAGGCCTTATAAAATCCTTTTCCAACAAATTCCTCAATTGATCCTTCAACTCCACCGGGGCCATAAGTAAGGGGGAATAAAAATGGGCTGAATATCACGAAGAAGGTCTATACCAAATTCTATTTCCCTTTCGGGAGGAACGCCAGGAAGATCATCAGGAAAGACATCAAGGAACTCATTAACTACTGGAACCTATTCTGTATGAAGGACTTTGGACTCAACATCCCTAACCCTCATAAAATGATAGACACAACTCTTGGAAATCAACTTTTAGGCTTTAGGACAAGAAATGAATCTACACTTGACCACCTCATTACAACTTTCCCATCAAGGACGGGCTCATTAGGGAATTGGAATTTGACCCTATGAGTTCTATAATTAATAAAAGCATAGTATGCACACAACCAATCCATCCCAAGAATGATATCAAAATCCACCATATCTAACTTAACAAAATCACAAGGCAAGATTTTATGCAATATGACAACGGGACAATTTCTATAAACTCTTCTAGCAATAATAGACTCACCAATGGGGGTAGACACTTCATAGGGTTCACACAATAATTTGGGCTTAACATGAGCTTTTTGGCAACAAAAGGAGTAATAAAAAAAAAGTGCCACCCGGGTCTATCACAACATACACATCAAAATAAAAAACCTTTAACATACCAGTGACGACGTTGGGCACCTCATCTACCGCTTGTCTCCCTTAAAGAGCATAGAACCTATTTTGAATTGGAGCACCCCCTTGTTGGCCTCCTCTCCCATTTGGACCCGCATTTGCACCTTGGCCTTATGGACGACCATCTTTACCTTGTTTTGATTACGAGGACAATCATTCACCTTATGACCCACTTCACCACAACCATAGCAAGCATTAGTGTTCTTCAAACATGGGCCATTATGGCCTCTACCACATCTTAGTCCCATTGTGTTAGGCACCACACTACCACCACCTTGGAACCTTGGATTGTCATAAGAAAACCTCGTATTAGGGCATTGGAGGACCCTTAGTCTTGGACTTGTGGCCTTGAGGAAATCGGCCACCCTTGGGATTTTGGAATCCACATTCAAAACGGGCCCTCTTGGCCTTACCACTTCTTTTTTTTTCTAAGCTTTATCCCTCTAGTTGTTCGGCATAAGTCATGAGGCGGGATAAATCCATATAACTTACCAACATGGTAGTTCGACAGTCCTCGTTCATCAAGTCGGACACACCCGACACAAATTTGTTCATCCTAGACCTCGGCTCGGCAACCAATTGAGGGGCATACTTGGAGAGTTGGTTAAACTTGATGGAATAATTCCTTACACCTATAAACCCTACCTTTAGATTCATAAACTCCATCATCTTTGCTTCCCTTAGTTCAATAGGAAAGAACCGGTTGAGAAATGCTGACTTGAACTCTTCCCAAAGGATAGCATCACCATTCATCTTCTCCATCTTCCATTAAGTGAACCATGTTTGAGCCACCCCTTTTTATTGGTAGGCTGCCAACTCCGCCTTTTCCTCCGAGTTAACCCCCATAATAGCCAACACCTTATACACATCATTATGAATTCTTAGGGATCCTTATCCACCTTGGATCCATGGAACTCCGGTGGGTTCATTCTAGTAAAATCCCTCACCCTTGAGGCCGGAGTAGGAGCATGAGGAGCTTGGGCCCCTTCATTGATTCGGTTGTTCATAGCTTGAGCCAATATGGTAATAGCATACCAGAACACTTCATGAGCCACTCCCCCATCTTGAGGAGCTTGAGGAGCAGGAGGGGCCGATTGCTCCTCGGGTGAACGAGCTCTCCTTAGTCTTCCTCTTGGAATAGGCATGATCTAGAATAACAATGAGCATTCGTTAGAGGAAAACCTTACCTTAACTTCTGTAGCACGACATAGATTATGAAGAAGGAAAACATTTCCTAATACACCTCATAGCCTCTTCCTTAGAGTTGTGGTGCACTTCACAACCATGAATAAGACTCTAATCGACGCGGTGTGCTGGATTTCGAGGACTATTAGCAATATAGTGCCCTGATACCTAGTTTGTCATGACCCAAGCATAGGGTCTAGACGTGAAACAACGAATGGAAACCCAAATGGTCCGTAAACAAGCCTCTTAGCATATACCCTTCACACATCCTTGGTCGCGGAAGCTAAATAAACAACACCAAGAGATATAAAGAAGAGAAACGGGACAAAGGGAAATCTTGGATAATCATAAAACATTCAAGAGTCAACATCATAGAATAATTACATCAATTGTTCCAACAATACCTCTAGCATAGATTGAGCGGGGGCCAAGACACTTTCCGGGCTCACCCTCATAGTATCAAACGTTAAACAAAAAGAGATGACAAAAGAAAGAGTAGCATAGCTAGTGTCCCCGAACATGAGGACTCACCAAAGCTTATCTTCAAGATGTCAAGACTAGCCACGTGGAGGATGATCGTGAGGTTCTATGGTTCCTACATGATAACAACATATAGGCATAGAGTATGCATTAGTACGTTTGAATGTACTAAGTACGTAGGATGCAATGCAACAAGACATAGCCAACATAGTCAAAATGCATAATCATATGCAATGGATAAGTATAATAACAATATGGCATGCATGAACAAAGCTTGAAGTAAAACATGCTTGTAAATCATGTGACTTGCATACAACATAATACATGTATAGGAAGACACCATAATTATAGAGAAAGCAAGCTATTACTTGGAATTCAAGGCATGCCACCCCCTTGGAGGGTGATTGAGGTAGATACCCCTCAACATGGTAGATGAGCATGTCACTCCCCCCCCCCCCTCCTCGTCCCCACGAAACAACCCGCCCACCCCCGGAGGGGGGGATATCACACACATCAAAGCGGA
>JAPFFP010000103.1:9300742-9318639 GCA_026153255.1 Solanum medicagineum
AAGATGTATAGAGATTTGAGGGATGTGTTTTGGTGGGGAGGTATGAAGAAAGACATTGCCAAATTTGTATCTGATTGTCATAGTTGCCAACAAGTCAAAGCCGAGCATCAAAGGCCAGGTAGCCTAACACAAGACATAAACATTCCTACTTGGAAGTGGGAGAATATTAACATGGATTTTGTGGTTGGGTTGCCTAAGACTAGAAAGAGCTTTGGGTTGTGGTTGATAAAATGACAAAGTTGGCTCATTTCCTATAGGTTAAGACTTCATATGGTGCCGAAGGATATGCTAAATTGTACATTCATGCATTGGTTAGACTGCATAGGGTGCCTTTGTCTATCATATCGGATCGTGGTGCTCAATTCACTTTTCACTTTTAGAGGTCCTTCCAAAGAGGTCTTGGTACCAAAGGTAAAGCTTAGTACGACCTTTCACCTTCAAACGAATGGCCAAGCCGAAAGAACTATCCAAACTCTTGAGGATATGCTTAAAGCTTGTCTTTTGGAGTTTAAGGGTAGTTGTGATGATCATCTTCCATTAATTGAGTTTACTTATAATAATAGTTATCGTTCTAGTATTGGTATGGCTCCTTTTGAGGCCCTCTATAGTAGGCGTTATCGGTCACCGGTTGGGTGGTCTGAAGTGGGAGAAATAGCTTTGCTGGGTCCGAATTTGGTCATGGAGGCTATGAAGTAGGTAAGGTTAATTAGGAAATGTTGAAAACAGCCCAAAGTTATCAAAAGTCCTATGCCGATGTGAGGAGAGGAGAGCTTGAATTTAAAGTTGGTGATTAGGTCTATTTGAAGGTTTCACCCACGAAGGGTGTGGCTCGTTTTGGTAAGAAGGGTAAATTGAGTCCAAGATTTGTGGGTCCTTATAGGGTGTTGAGGAGGATTGGCAAGGTGGCTTACGAGTTGGAGTTGCCTGGTGAAATGGACTTGGTTTACTCAGTCTTTCATATATCTATGTTGAGAAAATGTGTGGGTGATCTGAATGCTATTGTTCCATTGGATGTTGTGGTGTTGTTGAAAACAACTTGACTTATGAAGAGGTTCCAGTAGAGCTCTTGGATAGATAAGTGAAGAGGTTAAGGAACAAGGATGTGACTTAGGTCTTTTAGAGGAATCAACAAGTCGAAAGTGCTACATGGGAGGCCGAGGCAGATATGCAAAAAATGATATCCCTATCTCTTCCATTCTACTCAAGCCTAATACTAATTATAAGTCTTTCATGTGATTTCATGTCTCATGTATCAGCCCTTTATGTCATTGCATGCAGTCATGTTTATGTTGATAAGTTCATGGTGATTTTGACACTTATGTTGAGATTTTTGAAACGATTTTAAGTGTATTATTGTATTCTTATTGGGGCTGATTTCTTCATGATTACTCTCCTTATGTACCTTTCTTTGATATTTGGGGACGAATGTTCCCAAGGGGGAGATATTGAAACGACCCCAAAAAGTGCCCGAAAATATGCCTCGGAAGTGCCCGAAATTGTAATTTTCATATAACTCAAAATCCATGCGTGATATCAAAAATTTGACTTCATATTCTTGATCGAGGGCAAAATAGAGTGGGAGGTGGGTCTAACCCCCGATTTTAGAGCAACCGTATCAAAATCTGAAAATCGCAAAATGCAATTTCCAGAGAGCAGTGTGCACCCCTAGCGTGATGCGGGCAAGGCGCGTCACTGTGTTATTTTTTTTTCAGTTTTTCATTTGGGTTTAAGACTTTTGGGTCTTTGGCCTAAGTCCCCATACGTGAAAATACCTATACTTAGCCATATTTCACCTTCATATCATACAAGACATTCCCCAATACTCTCCTAAACACTTGGACAAATATTTCACCCTGAATTCAAGTGCCAAAACTCATTCTGGATCTTAAGGATTTCACTCAAGCTTCAAGTCTCCATTCCAATCTTCATCAAGGAATTCTCCAAAACTAAGGTATGTGGGTTTCAGCTATTAGGTCCTTTCACTAATGGTGCCCAAGCTTCCTTTTTACATAAATCTCATGTTTCTAAGTTGATTTACTTATGGGTCTTACTTAATATGAATTTGACTATGAACTATGTTGGGGTTTCATAAAAGTGTGACAATTTAAGCATGTTTTGAACTATGAATCTTTGATCTATCTTGAGATTTGATGAAGGGTTTCGATGTACTTTGTAAGGTGGTATTACCAAGTATTGGTGGGTTGATTTACTTCAAGATTTCTTGCATGATTTCACTTTTTAATTGCATGATTTTACACTAGTATTACACACCCGCCAAGTGTTCGATAAAATGTTCAGTTAGGGTTCTTGAACTATTGATGATCTATTGCATGACCTATGACTTGTATGACTTTATGATGATGAAAGGAATATATATATATGCATTGATTTCATTAATAGAATCTCTGGTGTTGCAAGTTGACCACGCCTCGTTCGGGGGTGGTAGGCCAGAACAACCATGTTGGGGGGTTTGTACCTCAATTGCCTCGTTCAGGACATAGTAGACCCGTGCAACCATGTTGGGGTGTTTGTACCTCAATTGCATCGTTCGGGAGGTAGTAGACCCGTGCAACCATGTTGGGGGGGTTGTACCTCAATTGCCTCGCTCGGGAGGTAGTAGGCCCGTTGTGTGGTTTGTACCTCATCCGCCTCGCTTGGGGGGTAGTAGGCCCGTGTAACAACGTTGGGGGGTTTGTACCTCAATCGCCTCGCCAAGGAGGTGGTATGCCTTGGTTACTAATGATGGTCTCTTCCTACACATGTAATATGTTCTATGTAAGCATATTTTACTACAAGCATCATTCATGCATGTCATATTGCAATATGTTCATTTATTGCCTAAATATGCATTTCGATTATATTGCCTATCTCTTGTTGCATTGCATCCTACATACTTAGTACATTCAAACGTATTTACGTATATTCTATGCCTACATGATGTTACCATGTAGGAATCGAAGCTCCACTTGATCCTCCTCCTCCTCCATGTGGCTAGTACGATTACTCCTAAGCAAGTTGGTGAGTCCTCAATTTCGGAGACAATGTCTTTGATCTTATGCTATGTATAAAGACTCTCTTTCCTTTTATTGTATGTTTTGACTATGAGGGTGAGCTCGGTTGCTTGACTTGGCCCCGGCTAAGTTCTATGTTTAGAGGTGTTGTCGGACAAGTTATGTAATGATGCTATGAGCTTTGACCCTCTTGACTCTTTGATATTTATGATATGAAAGATGTCCCTTAGCCCCGCATTATCCCTTTTTCTATCTTTATTGTTATCTTATTGCTTCCGTGACCAAAGATATGTAATGATATGTTAAGAGAATTGATTGGGGTCCCTTCGGGTTCCCCATGGCGCCATGTCACATGTAGGCCCTAGGCTTGGGTCGTGACAAGGAGAAAGAGAGAGAAAAGGAGAAAAAAAAACGAAGAAAAACACATAGCCAAGAAAAGAAAAAAAAGAAAAGAAAGAGAAAGAGAAAGTGAAAGAGAAGAAGAGAAAGAAAGGGAAGAGATTTCTTATAATTTATTGATAAAATATGGTATAAACTATAATAAATAAAAAGTAACATAAAATAGGGTAATATTTGATATATAATATATTATTTGTGTAAATACTCCTATTTTTTAAGTATAACTTACATAAATCTCATATTGAAGTAAAAAAAATTCAATTTATCCCAATCTTTTTCATATTTACAAAAATCTAATAAAAAGACAATTATGCAGATACACTGTCATTTTTCTAGATATGCTGCGCCATACATGATTCATAAGTCATGATTCATTGTAATCAATATCTAATGCGGTGAATTAGCCATGTGTTAACTATTTTATTGCAATGAATCATATTGTATGATCCATTATCTCAATAAATCAACCCATTAATATGATTCATTGATGTATCATCCTTATATGATGCACCGAATGAATCATCAACCTGTAACAACTAGAAAAAGGTGTTGCAATGAATCACTGTATTCAATCCATACAATTCTAGTGAATCAACAACATATATGACTCAGGTTTTATATATAAATGAATCACCATATTTAATGAATCACCATAAAAAGTTGTGCACAACTTATAGTTTTGAAATGAATCACCATACAAGATACATACTCTCGATTTTATATATAAATAAATCACCATAAAAGGTTATGAACAACTTATAGTTTTAAAATGAATCACCATACAAGATACATACTACACACATGAATCACTATATTTTACTATCCATATAGTCTCAATGAATCAGCAACATATATGACTCAATTTTATATCCCATGAATCACTATATCTAAGCGAATCACCATATCTGAGCTTTCTTCTTCGATTTTTTTTTGAGATTTTTGAATCTGGGTGATTTTGAACTTGAAGAGGGTCGTCTGAGGTGAACTTTGAACTTCAAGTTCAAGTTCAAAATGGAAGAGGAAAGAGGAAGAGCTCGCCGGAAACGAGTACAACGCCTACTCTGTTGGATCTGAACTCCGACTGGCTCACCATCGCCGTCTACGTTACCAACAAAAATCAAACTGAATTTAACGTACTGCACATTCAAATAAAATCCAAAAAAGAACAATTAATTCTTCATCCAAATGGAAAAAAAATTGAGAATGGTCAAGCAGGGGAGCATACGTTGTAAACTTGGAAAGCTTTGCCGACACTGACGGTGACGAAGGTCTCAGTACCAAGTCTCTCTAAAGAGAAAGAAACATTATTCGTAATGTATTCAATTGCTCTAAAAAGCTCAAAAATTCGTCAAAAACTCTGTTCATGACAGCGGTGAAAGAGAGAGGGGATAAATTGGGGGAAGAGCTCTCTCTCTTCTTTTTTAGCAGAAAAATTCAAGTGAATCAAGCGTAAAATAGGAAACAGGGATTTTAGAGATTTATAGAAAAGGTAGGGAATATTTGAAAATATTTTAACATAATCTGATATTTCTGTAAATTTTTCATTTTTTAATTCGATCAATAGATCGGCCCAACCAATTTTGCAAAAATCTTACAAATTTGTAGGCTTATTCTGGGTTGAAAAACTCATTTTCTAAATGATCTCCAAAAGATGTTTTTTTTCTTAAATCCAAAAAATTAGCTTTTCGTTTATGATCCTTTAAATTGAATTTTCCTGTTTATATTTTCTATAAAGTATGATGGAAAATAGCTTAGTACAAAGTCTATTTGCATTATTAGATTGCTTGAGAAAGCAATTATGGACATGAATTTTCTGCTTGGGGATGTTAATTTATTTTTTCCCTTCTGTAATTTATAAATTCAGAAAGTCAGTGTAATAAAAAAGAATTAATGGAATAAAAATTGAGTTTTAGTTAGTACTTTTGAATTTTAACTTTTTAGTAGATTAAGCGGACGAATTAAAAAATTTTAAATGAGTGGCTGAATTTAATTAAAAAAATGTGGTGCGTAGAAAAAATTTAGATATTAATATTGAATTAAATTTTTTTATTAAAAATGGTTGAATTTAACGGGATAAATTAAAAATCAACCTAAAATTGGATGATAAGGTAAATATATATATTTTTTAAAATAACGAATAATAATAAATATGAAGAATATATTAGCATATAGTACATGTTTTACTAGTAGAAGTCCATAGGTATAAAAACCCTAAACATATGGGGTTATTTATAAGAATGATTTGCCCAAATCTTTTCCTCCTTTCGTTTTCTGGGGTTGGAAGGGAGAGGAACAGAGTCATACCTGTTACTATTTTTTCATCCTAGCATATATCGCCTCCCTTCTCCCAAGATATTATCAAAATCTCTTCTTCTTCTAAGCATTAATGTTTATTCCTTTCTTGTTCTTCCCCTTCTAGAAATTCAATCTACAGTCATTAATCTCACAACCCCACTTGTCAAGAATGGTTTTTTCATATATCCACTTAGTAAAAATCGATTCTTTCACTCTCCCAAATTGTCTGGTCACATAAACTCTAAAAGTATTTTGTCGTGTTCTGAAATTCTACAGTGAAAAGGGAAAAAGGTCTTTGTGGGGAAGTGTAGATTGATGGCTAGAAGGGAAATTCAAGTGTTGGAGTGTAAAAGAGATGGGAGTTTGTCTATTTCTCATTTGGGTCTCCAAGATTCAAACTTTTGTCCTGGTGGATTGTTTGCATCAGTTGGTCAGATGGGAAGTATGGGTTTTGGTGTTTCATCACCTAATCCTTCTGATTCAAGGGATGAAAATGGTGGATTCAAGCTACCTTATTTCGATTTGTATATGAAGTATTTATCATTCCATGAGGGCTTTAAGATTGTTGGCAATGGGGAGGAAGAAGGGGCTGTGAAGGAGAAGAAGAAGAAAGGTGGGTTAAACATTAAGCTTAAGGTTTCAAATCCTTCAGTAAGGAGGTTAATAAGTGGTGCAATCGCCGGGGCAGTATCTAGAACTGCTGTAGCTCCATTGGAGACAATAAGGACACATTTGATGGTTGGAAGTAATGGACATTCTAGTACTGAAGTGTTCAATAGTATCATGAAGACTGAAGGATGGACTGGATTGTTTAGGGGTAACTTTGTTAATGTGATTCGAGTTGCCCCTAGCAAAGCTGTAGAGGTAAACTTTAAGTGTGTTTTGTAAACTTGAGTTTAAGCCTTTCTATAGTATTAATGTTTGTCATTGAAAAACTGATCTCATTAGAAGTTTTTTTTTTTTTTTGGTTATGAATTCCTTACTTTGCTGATTTGAAGTCTACACAAAGTTTGAAATTTTGTTTCGACTTAAACCACAATAAACTTACATAAGCTGCCATGGTTCGGACTATGACTGTTCTCTTTAATTGAAAGAAATTGAAGTAGATACATGTTCCTTGTTTCTCTATTAATGTTAGGCTGATGGAGAAGTTCACCTTTTACAGCAGAACAATAATTTTGATGTTAATACTTTGTATTTGCTGTTGCTCTTAAGTCTTAATTGTAGTTGTGGCAGCGATTACCTATTAGATGACTTATTCAGCCTCGTCCTTTTTGTTTTGAGGGATTATAGGATTAAACATCATCTGAGGATGCTTCTTCCCTTTTCTTTTTTAATCTTTTGTTGCTACTGGAACTTTGGTCGGTGAACCAGGAATATAAGGGAACAAGATAGGATCTATCGACAATTTTCTTTGGTAATAAACTTTCTGGAAGTCAAGCTAATGCTTCGTGTGTCATTGTTTGAACGACCTGATTGGTTGGTTTTCTTTTCATGTATGCAATATTTCTTGTAAGAAACCATTTGCAAATCTTTTTTTTCCTGAGTATTATATGCATTATGACTTCAGGAATCCTCAATCAGTGCCTTTGACATCACTTGTTTAGTCTCAGTTTTTTCTTTTTGTATGTTGGAGTTAACCTGCTATATTGGATTGCTGGGTCTAAATTGAGCAACATGGTTAATGAGGATTTCATACTGCTGACCCCAACTAGGTAGGAATTGAGGCTTAGTAGTAGTAGTAGTTTAGTTGTTGTTGGAGTAAGACTGCTTGTTAACAGAAGCCATTTCAATTTTGACGGGTTGGTGGTAAAGTATAAACAGCATGGGTGGTCCATCATCTTCTTTTTTTTTTCCCCATATTTTGGTGCTACTGGTCCTTTGGGTAGTGGATCATCAATCAAGTTAGAGAATACAAGAGAATTAGTTGATGCTCCTCCTCTTTTGTAATGAGTTCTTCCATTCTGATGGATCAGCGGTGCCATGAATATCTAGGTGCAAAGCCAAAAATCTGTTTAATCCTCTTATTGTTCTTCCGATGCAGTGTTCTACTTTTCTAGCCTGTGAAATTTTCACAGTTCTTACTCTGCATGATATGTATGCATCAGAAAACTTGATTTTACTTCAGAGTACCAATTTTTGACTTCCTCAAGAGGAAATGTAAAAAAGAGATGAGAATAACACTTCCCCGTTACCGTCCAATTTTTGCATGAAGGTATTACAGCCTCTCATCTCATTACCCACCTTTGAAGTTTGAATCAGAGCGACTGTTCAATAGATTTTTAGGGGTGAAACCTGTCTTCTGCTTTCTTGTCTAACTAGCTTGACATATCCTCACACTCTGGTATTACTTCATTCGCATAGCCAAATGCTATAGATGAAATCTCCATAAATATTTGTGTCGCTTGTTTCCTGGAGAAAGGTAGTGTTACTTAATTACTGAAGTTGAGAAGTACTGTGGTGCAATTGTTGGATGACAGCTCTTAAAGACCAGCTCCTGTAAGCTGAATGGTTTGTAGCAGGCTTCTTTCTATTACTTTGTCTTGTTTTTATTATAGACACACCTTGAGTATGGTGATTCCACATTGTGTTAACATTTGTTACTTGTCATGTATGAATAAATTGTCAATTGCTGAGTTAGCCTTTTGAGTCGGACAGTTCTGCTTCCAACTTTTCTTTTGATCAAGGACAATTCTGCTTCCAACTTTTTTTTCGATGGAGGACAATTCTGCTTCCAAACTTTTTTTTCCGATGGAGGACAATTCTGCTACCAAACTTTTTTTCGATGGACAATTCTGCTTCCAACTACCAATGGGAGAATGCTTCAGTACTAAAAGTGGTTTGCATCCAATGTTGCTTGTCATGGCTGACATCATTTTTTTCTTAATGCAGCTTTTTGTTTATGATACTGTTAATAAGAACTTGTCATCTAAACCCGGTGAGCAATCCAAAATTCCAATTCCTGCCTCATTAGTTGCAGGAGCCTGTGCCGGAGTCAGCTCTACTTTACTGACATATCCGCTTGAGCTAGTCAAGACTCGGTTGACTATTCAGGTAAAAATGAAATTCTTGTTGACAGCTTGAAGGTTTTCCTCTGAATCTTCTTATGAAAATTGTACATGTTTGATTGACCTTCAACCTTTATCTGCAGAGAGGAGTTTACAATGGTCTACTTGATGCATTTGTAAAAATATTGAAAGAGGGTGGGCCCGGTGAGCTCTATAGGGGTCTCACTCCTAGTGTTATAGGAGTCATTCCCTATGCCGCCACAAACTACTTTGCTTATGATACATTGCGGAAAGCCTACAGAAAGATTTTCAAAGAAGAGAAGATCGGAAACATAGAGACTCTTCTTATTGGATCAGCAGCCGGTGCTATTTCTAGCACTGCAACCTTTCCTTTAGAGGTGGCTCGTAAGCACATGCAGGTGGGTGCTGTTAGTGGAAGAGTAGTTTACAAGAATGTAATTCATGCTCTTGTGAGTATACTCGAACAGGAGGGGATTCAGGGGCTGTACAAAGGGCTTGGTCCCAGCTGCATGAAGTTGGTTCCTGCAGCTGGAATATCTTTCATGTGTTATGAAGCGTGCAAGAGGATATTGATAGAGGCAGAAAATGAAGAGTAAAGGATCATATGCTACGCCGCATTAGGGTCATAGAGCAATTCAAGAATAGGCAAAGGATAGGGAAAATCTCTTTATACAATTGAGTTTATTTATTTTGCTCCTTTTCCAGACGCTGGGAATTTTGTTTTGGATTGAGCCTGGTTTGTCAGGTGAGAATTGACTGATACTGGTTTTTGGTCTCTCTTTTTTCACTACTGAATGAAGGTAATGAAATGCAGTTTGATGGTACGACATTGCTTACCATTTGACGATAACCTTTAGCGTTGTGATGGTCAGAAGCTCTTTCAGCCAAGAATATATATAGGTGAGGATGATTGTTCTGCTACTTTCCAGATGTTAGATGCATTTCTATGCGAGTTGCATATCTGCCTCACTTCATTGAGTATTGCAGTCTTGGGTAAATTTTAAGAGTTACATTGTCTTTCCTAGTCCAATGTCTGCTAGGGATCTTTTTTTCATGTCAGACTTGTAATGCAAGTTGAAAATACAGAACTTTTGATGATAAAAAAAGTGAAATATATATTGGACAGGAATGTACCAACATACATAATGAGGATTCAAATGGTTGTTGTACTTTGCATTTCTGTATCATGGAGCGGGAGGAAGAAGGGAATGGTATTGAAAGAAAAAAGGGAAGAAGATTGTGTGAGGTTCAAGGAAAGGGAGGATGAGAAAACAGGCAAGACTGGTAACTGATACTGGCATAAGCAGTCTCGAACCATCCACAAATGAACAAGCCCCCAAATTATTTAATTGTGGAAAGTGTCAAAAATGCCCTAATGGGTCTAAAATGCCATTTTCCAAGTAAATTTATTATTTATTTCATTTTTGAGCACATTATTTTTCTAATATTTTTTTTAATTAGCAAATATTTATTCTACTTCAATTCGAGAAAAAAAATCAATTTCTTTTGCTTTATTATAATTACTATTTCTATAGTTATCTAAATCAAAATTAATTTTGGGTTTTATTATAATCTTATATTTATGACATATATTATTTGTTACAGGGGTAAGATGTTTTACTTTAATTGATAAAATGAGATTAAGAAAAAAATTATTTTCGTACATTTTTATTAGTTAATTTATTTTAAAAAAAAGCAAAACAAGAAAATGATTCTTTAAAACTAATATTTTTATTAGGATCACATATGTTTAAAAAGAAAAAATATATATATTTATTTAGAGGACATTTCTGACCCATTTGGTAACAATAAGGTCATTTTTGGATCAAGTATTAAATAAAAATTAATGTTGGGTTTTATTATGATCTTATATTTATAACGTATATTATTTGTTATAGAGATACGATGTTTTGTTTTAAGTGATAAAATGAAATTAAGGAAAAATTATTTTCTTGCATTTTATAAGTTAATGTGATTTAAAAAAAAAAAACATGAAAAAGATTTTTTAAAAATAATATTTTTCTTAGGATCACAATATGTTTATAAAGAAAATATATATATATATATATATATATATATATATATAAAGGAGCATTTCTAACCCATTTAGTAACAATAAACGCATTTTTTGATCAAAGTATCAATGAGAAGGACATTTTTAGACCAAAGTATAAATCAAGAGCATTTTTGTTCATTTTATATAGTTTAAAGGCATTTTTGACCATTTTTCCTATTTAATTCATATGAACCATTTGTCGTATGAATTATAACTGTTGAACTAATAGGGGTGAATAGTTGACTCCTAATTTGGGTGAAAAACTCAAAGCGGAAGGAGTGTGGAAGTTTGAATACTATCCAACTTTTGAATACTATCGTAAAAACAAAAATTATGAAAAATCAGAAAAACTATTGAGAATTTTTTAGTCATCAATTTCACACAAAGGCACTTGATTCATGAATACAGAAACGGAATAAGATCTGGGGCAAAATCTGTTGGTGGCATAACAACGTCTGCGACATCAATGAAAAAAATACCTGTTAATTTTACTTACAAAACAAATACAAATATATTCTCCAAATTGAACTTCTTTCAATTCCTTTCTCCTATTATACTAGTGTTTTTCTGTATCTGGAGTAGGGGACTTTGTTTAAACTACTTCCAACATACTTGAATTTTTTTAGGCATAGTTCTTGTGCAGTTGAATGACCAAGTGCATTTGTATGAGAAAGTTTGTACATGAAAACATACTAACAGCAATCAGAAACATATCATCTCTTTGAGAAAGTGAGTCAAACGATAACAAAATTAAATTTAAAATTCTTCACATCATAAGTTACAGGGCTTGCATGAACATCTGAGACGGTAAAAAGGGTATACAAACAAAGGCAAAAATCCAATAGAATTTGATGTCTTTCATGCACCACACTCCTTTGGACTGACATCGGTGGTACAAAACAACTATAACTTGAGCGCCTCTCAGTTTTCTTATATACAACAAGGGAATGCATTTTGCAAACATCTTACCGTAGACATAATGACCATGAAAACTTCTCACTAGCAGTTGATGCCACATTGACCTCTTGCAGCAGTCTTTGTAGCATCTGATGTGAAGGGATCAATTCGCACCCATAGCAATGAGAATATGGATGCAAGGAGAACAGCCCAGACAATGACAATGGTAGGAGTGCGGTTCTGACGTCCTAACAAACCTTTGAGGAAAGGGTACAAGTGGACAATGACCCAAATGGCAAAGAACAACTTCCCAAATAAAGGACCCCATGATTGATATCCACTGTTTATGGCATACGAAACACCCGCCACAATTCCTACCAGATTAACAATAAGGATAGCTGTGGGAGGAATAAGCAAAGTCGTCCATTTGAACACATAAAGCTCTGCAAATTCTCCATCCTCATCGTTTGCCTTTGACGTGACTGTAAAGTTGGTATCAATCCCAGCAAGCACTTTCAGGAGACCTTGGAAAACGGCAAACAAGTGAGCCGATGTGCCACCAATGACCCAGAACTGTTCATTTCTCCACCAGTCTTCAATACTCACACCACTCCACCTAAGCTCCAATATACCAGTTGCGAAAATGGAAAGGAAGAGAAGAATGAACCACATGCCGGCATAGTTGCTTATCTGCAAGTAATTTGAAAATTATTTACAAACATACAGTATTTTAGAAAATAGAAATGTACATACAAGCTAAGGGGATCAAGACCATAACTATGGGCAAGCTTGAGTATAGATATATAGAGAGAGAGGGGTGAACAAACAGTCCCGTCCAAAGTAAAGCAAACCATTATATACTAACATCAGAAGAGAAAAATAGTTCTCAGCATGAACACAGAGAACAGAATTTTGACAAGCTAAGAGGAGGATAACATGAGGAAGAGGAAACCATTTGTAGGATTTACTTCTCTTTTCCTATTTTCAACTTTATTATTCTTTACACAGATTTCCTTCCCACCACACCAGGGGATCATTCTATCGGTATTCAATGCTTCAATCAACTATTTAAACTCTACAGCATAAAGCAATCTGAATGGAACTTTTAACTTACCTCAGGAATGATAAATTTCCCCGTCAGAAGACAGATGGCAGGAAGGGTACAGTAAGCAAGCAAAGGTATAGATGTGATAGGATAGACAATGGTGTTAATATATGCTAATCTCTCCAGAAGTATCAATCTGCCACTGTAGCCATACCATATTGGACAATGCCTACTCAACAGGATTTCAACAGAACCCAAGGCCCACCGGAGCACCTGGTTTAAACGATCAGAAAGATTGATAGGAGCAGACCCTTTAAATGCTGGCCGGGGCGGCATGCAATATATGGAATACCATCCTCGTGCATGCATCTTAAACCCAGTCAAAATATCTTCAGTGACAGATCCATAGATCCACCCAATCTGATAGAAACCCACAAACACTTAAGGGCTTTTGTGCCACAATAAGATCAATGCTGCCAAGCAAAATGGACATCTAAGTCATAACAGTTATATAACTCAATATTGTTGTACCTCTTTTCCCCATTCAGTCTTGTCCTCGTAGCCACAGCTAATAACATGGATAGCTTCTTTCAAAAGAGTTGCAGGATTAGTAGATGGAGGAATGCCTCCTTGTTCCATAAATGTGGCAGCAATAAACACCGTTGATTGACCAAACCGTTTCTCCAAGCTCTTCTGTGACATAAGCAGAGACTTCTCCTCATCATATCCTGCAAATCCAAGGAAAACAATCAACAAACAATAATGTTATGAAGGAATCCATGCCCCCAGCTATGAGCCAGGTTGAGAAGTTTGGAGAATTGAAAACATTGGTTTGTCAAATTAAACAAAGAACAATATTAGTGTTAAGAGTTACAATAATCACATTCAGCTAAACTGACTTTTCAAGTCATATTGCTGAATGAAGCATCAACAGGGAAATATCATAAAAAGGTTATCCCAGTTTGCTTCCAAACGCTTCATATATCTGATAGAAATGAACCTTGAGAGTACATAAAAAATATGATACTTCCAAAGTATCTTAGTTGTAATTACTCAGAAGTTAGATGCTATAAAACGATATCGACCTATCTAAGTAGAATACTTAATTTTACCAGAGGATGGACCAAGATTTTCTAAGGACATACCTTCTACACCTTCTTCAATGTCTTCCATATTGAAAATTGGGATAGTGGATTCTGTTCTTTTTGCAGCCCTCTTCTTATCAATGTATTTCTTGTTTCCACTCCTTCCCTTCTTCCTTGACCCACCACAACAGCTCTTCACAATGATGTTTGGCTCCAAATCAGCCTCAGTTAGGACAGGATCATACCCGTATAGGGCCTGCCTGTTAAAACAACACCCAGTTCCCACATACATAGGACCCTGAAGACCATCCAACCCTTTCAAGTTGATCTGTCAAACATGAACACAATGAAATGAGCACTCCAACTTAAACATGACTCTTGACATACCAGAGGTGGTTGATAAGCAATCTGGGGAATGTCTATGTGACACTTACATCAAAGAACACAATGTTGCGGTTAGCATATCGATCATGCAAGTCAATGCCATCAAATCGTTGAGGGAACTGAACATAGCATGTCTTCTTTCCAAGAATAGGATCCATGAGGAAACACATAGCTTCTTTAAGTGCTTTGCTGTTGTTGAAGTAGTGATCACAATCGACATTCAAAAGATATGCTCCATTGGTAAGAACTGCAGAAACACGAATCTGCAGAAAATTGAAGGTATAGCTTAAATAAAATGAAACATCACACAAGAGAATAATATTTTATTGCCTAAGGAGAGCAATCTTATCAGTATGGTAGGAGACATTCTGCATTATCCCAACCATGACGTGTGTATAAAATAGAACTATTCAACTTGATGGCATGCTCAATAAAATTGGAATAGCTCGTATTGTAATTATCAGAAGCCTACCAAAGCATTCATAGCTCCAGCTTTCTTGTGGTGTTGAAAACCTGGTCGTTTCTCACGAGAAACATAAACCAGACGAGGAAGTTCATTTCCATCAGTATCAAGGCCACCGCTGTGCCCCAAAAAGACCTATAATCCGAAGTAATTAAAAACAGGTGATGTGTACTGTGAATGAACTTACACATAATTAGAGACATAAAAAAATACCTGGATCATTCCTGGATGATCCCTAGGGTTATTTCCAGGCCAAGGTGTTCCATCTTGCATTGTCCAACCTTCTTCGGGCATTTTTTGTGCTTTTGCAACGAGAGCGTTGATTCGTATTTTAAACTCTTCATATTCCCTCTGCACAGTCGAAATTGTCAGATTATTGTAATTATTTGATTGGTAATAACTTTATCACAGAAAAAAAAGGAACTTTGGCAGTATTATCGACATAAATCCTAAAGCAACAGAGAGGCCTGACCTTTCCCAACTCGCAGAACTTTGTAAATGAACTATGTAAATCACTATGCAGCTAACTAACTAACAAACTTTCAGGTTAGTGTAATCTCCACAACTACTTATCCTGCATCCATTGATTCGTTAAGAGATCTTAAACTTTCAGCCTTTCACAATCCTATAAAAAATAATAGAATTCAACTAATGGAGCATTAGGTGAATACAACTCAATTACCATCAAACAGAAGTGTTATTTCTGAGACATGATGTCTGGTCGCCTACATACCAATACAATCAAATTAAATGAAATGCACAAAGTCCCCATTGCTAAAGTTCGACACATTGAAGTTTCATGTGTACCTTCATTGCCCTGCGCTCTTTCACAAAAGATGGCTGAACCTTGTCCTTCAAATAATCTATCTTTTGAGCAAAATAAAATTCAGGGGCCCGAGGCTCTATGTTGAACTTCTTGCAGAAGGGAACCCATTTCCTTGCAAACTCTGCGGTCTCGGAAAGAGATTCAAACGTTAGCATTGCTGAACCATCATCTGAGACATAGCATGAGACCTTGTCCACGGGATAATCAACAGCAAGGATGGACAACACTGTGTTTGCAGTAATGAGAGGAGGTTCTTTCAAAGGATCCACTGTACTGACAAAGACATCAACAGGTGCAAGCTGCGAAGGCTCCCCCTCTCTATCATGTCTGAGAAAGTGACAAGAAGACTTTCAAGACCGTAAACTACACCACGGGATTTGAAACATAGTATTTATCCTCAAAGGAAATGAAATATTTGAAACCTTCAACTAAGCAAACAATTTCTCCCTATGAATATCATAGCAACTAACCTCAAGGTTAACCTGTCAAGGTATGTCTCACGATTGATCGGCGACCATTTTGGAAACTGATCGAGAAGCCAGGACAAGGCAAACCAGACCTCACAAATAACTGATACTAGCCACAGAGGATATGCATCATTCACTGGATGAGTTAGCCGGTATTGCAAAAAAAAGCCCAAGATTATCAGCCGCAAAATGATTACAACCCGATATGGGGTAAGGTGGGATGAAGGGATAGGCACCACACGGCTCATAGGCTGGCGAGCATCATCAGCCCTGTCAAAGAGAAAACCAGTAAGTATCATAGTTTGTATTATATTTTCTTGCAGCATTCTGAATAAGGATGAAATAATAGGAAAACAGTATTACAAAACCAAGAAAGGTTGACTAATAAACAGAGAAACAGTTCTAGGACATTAGAAAGGAAATTCATTTCCCAAACTAGGTAATACAATTTTTAGCAGTGACGATGAGATGAACATCAACCAGTTACAGGAAAATAAAAGGGGAAATTTATTTATTTATTTTAAAAGAAGGGGAATTTTATTTTTACTTTTACACTTCCCAGTATTGCAAGATTTTTGCAGTGAGAGTGGAATGGATATCAGTGCTGGAATTATTAGAGGAGGGAGCAAAAGTTTGATCCAGTCATCTATAATGTCTATGTTCCCTAAATAGTTTCCATTTATTCAATAATAAGAGGCTTACATTTGTAACTCTTCTCCATTTGACCCTGTCCCTTCAATGTCTCCGCCTCTCCCTTCTGCATATCTGTTTGTCGAATGAGCCAGATTTTTCTCCTGTTTCAGTTTCCAACCCTCTACTCTCTCCTTCCAGTCAACACTTCCAAGCCCGTAAGAATTCAAGTCCTTTGAGGGGTCCACGATTCTTACAGGAACTGCAGAAGTATGAAATTATCAGAAGTTGAGTGGAAGAACAAATTGTTCTAATACACTATTTCATTCAACTAAAGAATATATTCAAGTAGGCCTGTACCGGGCTGTCTTGGATCAACATAAGATAGGGAAGTATGCTTGTCTCCAGGGCCTAAGGGTCCAGACATACTTCTTACAGATTGCGTATCAGTTGTTGCACTAGGAAAATCACCAGAAACCTGATAATCAGAAAGACTTTATTTAGAAAAAACAACGTGCCAGGGACTATGTTTAGAAGAGTTCAATACACTAGCCAGAAAAACACAAAAAGCAGTATCTTGCTGATAGGCAAGGATTTTACCAAAATTGCACCGTGTTTGGTTAATAAACTATCAAATAAAAATATTTGTTTGTTCATTCACCATATATAACACCATTAGCTTCAAATCTGCTTTTCAAAGTCGACACATAGAAGCAGTAAAATCACCCAGTGGACAAAATTGTTATTCCAAATGCAGCCAATCTAATTAAAACGGTGGCCGTTCCAGTTTTCATCCATCAGCCGTAAACCATAGTCAGATGTTCAGAAGTTTAGATTCCGAAAAGAATCAGAAAGACAAGCAGGGCAGTCAAAAACCAAAATATCCAGAGATTGTTGTAAAGTTTAGTGCAGGAGAAAGGACTTGAATAAGTTTAGTTTTTGCTTCATGGGACATTCAATAAATAAGGACCCAAGACCATGTCTGATTGGCTAAATAAGTGATTATTTCAATAATATATTAAAAATCAATTCATTTGAAGTAAAAATTTGTTATCAGCATTCAAAACTGAGTTGCCTGCAGAAAATCCATTCAACTACACTTCACTCCCAAATAAGGGAACAACAGATTAATGAAACAAAAATACAGCCAAAACAACAAAAATGACAGCATAAGCACATTATCACTCACTGGCTGGCCATTTGTAAGAAGAGGGATCGGTTGCTGAGATTCGAGTCTAGAGGATGAAGAGAGACCAGCATCATCACCCTGCCATTGCTGTCTGGCCTTGCTGTTTCCTTGGGCATAATTA
>JAPFFP010000103.1:9318843-9342787 GCA_026153255.1 Solanum medicagineum
ACACGATTGATTGCCATCTTTGCGCTCGTACTCATAACAAGCCCGGCAAACAGGAAACGCACACTCATTACAAGCGACGAATACATCACCACTAGTAGTCAATCCAACAGTATCACCACAAATTTGGCATATTTGACTATTGAGAGGCTTCAAGGGTTTTGGCTGCACCAAGATGTCCACATAAATTAACAAGAATTAGATTAACCAGTGCATAAATGCAAACCTACTCAAGCTACAGTCTAAGAAACTAGAAGCAGAGGGGTCATTTTTAATCATTTGGATGGATGGTACTGGAAACTAAAAATTAGTAGATTCAACCATTTCAAGAATGCCTCTCAAAGTGAACGAACTCAAACAACTTCGTTTAGAGGTGATTATCTTTTTGTTTTATACATTGAAAAATTTCACCAACTTATATATGTCCATAAAAGTATTTCTGAAAAAAAAAATGCATCTCAGTTCATTGAAAAACTCGAAATGTGAAATGTGGGATCTTGAACCAAATATATAGACTCAAATTTTAATAGACATTCTTGTGCTAAACATACAAAGAAATATTCATAACCATACTCTTGAATTAATTGCGGATCTAAAATGAAGTCCGGAAATTTAACATGCTTATCTTTCTCTTATAGCAACCATCAATTACAACATTAGGATAACACAAGAGCCAGAATCACTGAGATTTGATGTACCAAGAAAGTACATTTCCGAAAAACTTTCGTTAAAGAATATACATCAAGGTTGTATACATTGAAGAGTGAAAAATTCCCATATCGGTGGTTAATAAGATGGGTGGTCTCTTCATCTGGACAAATCCTCCTCCCTTTGAGCTAGCTTTTGGAATGTAAGTTAAGCCCATTTCACCTTCACCTGATGTTGAGGCCCCAAATCAAATTTGACCATGCACCAAATGTCCAACCGCACAAGGTGCGAGGTGGGGTGTTGAAGAGTGAAAGAAGACACCCCCTCCCCCCGCCCAACAACCAACCAACCCATCCCAATGAAAGGGGAAAAAACAAATTGTGTATGTTTATAGAGAGCTCAAATCTTGATACATCCCTTTGAAAAATAAAAACAAATTTCCATTCCAAAAAGAACTCAAATCTTGATACCACAGCATAAAAGTCACATCCCAAACGAAAAGCAATACATTGAAGCATATCAACAACAACAATATATCCCGTAAAATCTTTATCACTAATATCTCATAGAGACAAAGAGACTGTTTTTTGAAAACCCTCAACACAATACATTAAAGCATATCAAGGAATCAAATCAGAAATAAGGTTAATAACATCAATAAACTTCCAAATCCCGTGGACTAGAAACCCAGTTTTGGACTAAAACATCACTCTACTTCAACCATCAAATTACAATCCCTAAATCTTAAAGAAGTAATGTAAATACTTGTCAGTCCATATTGATGAAAAAGATCAAACCTTTATCAGAAAAAGTCAACAACAAACTGAATTAATCACACAAATTCGGAACCTGAAATTGAACACTTTTGAGATTCAAACCTTATCAGAAATCTCAGTCAACTCCAACACTTACACCCAGATAGATCAAATGATGTAGGATTTATCAGAATCACATTATAACCAATCAGATCTACTGAATTAACAACAAAAAAGATAACATTTTTAGGACAAAAATTCAAGAATCATACCCCACTATCAGAATCATGGCGAATCCGAACTAACTCATTGCGCTTGTGAGATCCAGCTACCATTCCAGCACTGGCCTCCATTTCTTTTACTCAAGAACCAGAGAGTACCTCAACTACGTGGCATAAATGTAGTTGTTTTTAGTGGAAGTGACAAACTTGTGGAGATTTAAGTGTAAAACTGTGAACAGGCTGTACTCTGCTGTTTTTACCGGCTACTCCCGGTTTCTCTTCCGACAACCCAAATCTGTGTCGGTGGATAATATTTTTATTTTTTTCCTTTGATATATTGCTCATCATTTCTTATTTTATAATTACAAAATATGTATGTTTGAAATAGTGTTTATAAAAGAACTATTTTTTTTCTCCCTTTTGATTTGATGCAAAGTTCTGAAAAATAAAGTAATTTTTTTAATTTTATGGTTTTGAATTAAAATTTATAAATACCAAATATCATAGAGCTTATGATTTTTCAAGAAAGTTGCGCAGGACCCCTGCAGTCCCTCAATCCGTGGACTGACACCTACAAAAAATTGTCCAAATTATCTGGTTCCTGTTTGTAGCCCATAAAATCCTACCAAGCATCACCTGCCACTGTTGGGCCACTTGGGCCTCTTGTCGAGCTCGTTATGAACCTATTAGTATGAAATTTAGGGAAAGTTATGTCGGACCTCACTGCAGCGCCAGAATCCGTGGCTAATACCCACCGAAAATTGTCGAAATTATCTATTTCTTGTTCCTTGACCCATAAAATCCTACTAGGCTTCCCCCATCGCCACCGGGTCACCTAGGCCTCTTCCTGGGCTCGTTGAGGATACACTCGTATGATTTTTCAAGAAAGTTGCGCTGGATCCCCCTGCAACACCAGAATCTGTCGGCTAACACCCCTAGAAGATTGCCGAAATAACCACTTTCCTGTTCCTTGGCCCATAAAATCCTCCCAGGCGTCCCCCGCTGTCGTCGGGCCACCTGGGCCTCTTGTCGGGCTCGTTGCGGACCCACTCGTATGATTTTTTAGGAAAGTTGCATTGGAACCCCCTGCAGCGCTAGAATCCGTGGACTGACACCCACAGAAAACTATCGAAATTGCCTATTTCCTATTCCGCGGCCCATAAATCCTACTAGGTGTCCCCCCTTCCCCCCCCCCCCCCCCCCCCCCCCCCCCCCCCCGGCCGCTGGGCCACCTGGGCCTCTTACCGAGCTCGTTGCGCATCCACTCATATGATCTTTTCGGGAAAGCTGCACCTGACTCCCCTGCAACGCCAGAATCCGTGTGCTAACACCCATAGAAAACTGGCCAAATCGCCTATTTCCTGTTCATTGGCCCATAAAATCCTACCAGGCGTCCTCCGCCGCCGTCGGGGCACAAGACACATTCGTATAATACTTTGGGAAAGTAGTGTCGGACCTCACTGCAACACCAGAATCCGTGGGCTAATACCCATAAAAAACTGTCGAAATCTCTTGTTTCATATGCCTTGACCCATAAAATACTATTAGGCATCCCCCGCCGCCCCCGGTCCACTTGAGCCTATTTCCGAGCTCGTTGAGGACCCACTCGTATGATTTTTAGAGAAAGTTGTGCCGGATCCCCCTACAATGCGAGAATCTGTGGGCTAACACCCATAGAAAATTGTCAAATCATTTGGTTCCTGTTCCTTGGCCCACAAAATCCTACCAGGCGTCCCCACTGCCGTTGGGCCACCTAGGCCTCTTGCCGGGCTCGTTGAGGACCTACTCATATGATTTTTCGAGAAAGTTTCACCAGACCTCCCTGCAGCCCCAAAATCCGTGTGCTCACCCATAGAAAACTACCTAAATCTCCTATTTCCTGTTCCTTGGCCCATAAAATCCTACCAAGCGTCCCCTACCGCCGCGGAGCCACCTAGGCCTTTTTCGGGGGTCGTTACAAACCCATTCATATGATTTTTTAGAAAAGTTACGACGGAACCCACTATAGTGCCAGAATCCGTAGGCTAATACCCACAGAAAACTATCGAAATCGCATGTTTCCTATTCCTTGGCACATAAAATCCTACCAGGCATCCCCTGCCGCCGCTGGGCCACTTGGGTCTCTTGTCGGGCTCATTACGGACCAACTCAAATGATTTTTCGGGAAAGTTGCGCTGGACTCTCCGGCAGCACCAGAATCTGTGGGCTAACACCCACAAAATACTGCCCAAAACGTATGTTTCCTATTGTCCAATAAAATCCTACCAGGTGTCCCACGTCGCCGCCAGGCCACAAGGGCCTCTTATCGGCTCATTGTGGACCCACTCGTTTGATATTTTGTGAAAGTTGAGTCGAACCCCTCTGCAGCGCTAGAATCCATGGGCTAACACCTATAGAAATTACTGAAATCGTCTGTTTCTTATTCCTTGGCCCATAAAATCCTACAAGGCATCCCCTAGCCCCACTGAGCCACCTAGGCCTCTTGCGGGGCTCATTACAGACACACTCATATAGTTTTTTTGGAATGTTGCACCGGACCCCCTGCAGCGCCAGAACCTGTGGGCTAACACCCACAGAAAACTGTCCAAATCGCCTATTCTGTTCCTTGGCCTATAAAATCCTGTGAGGCATCTTCCTATGCTACCATACAAATTATGCCTCTTGTCGGGCTCGTTACGGACCTACTTGTATGATTTTTATAAAAAGTTTTGTCGAACCCACTACAACGCCAGAATCCATGGGATAACACTCAAAGAAAACTGTGCAAATCACCTATTTCCTATTCCTAGCCTATAAAATCCTACCAGGCATCCCTCCCCCCTCGGCCGCCCGCCGGGCCACCTGCGCCACTTATGGGCTCATTGCGGACCCACTCGTATGATTTTTCGAAAAAGTTGTGCCGGATCCCCTACAGTGCCAGAATTAATATGCTAATACCCACAGAAAACTAACTAAATCGCCTGATTCTTGTTCCTTGGCCCATAACATTCTATCAGGCATTCCCCGCCGTTGCCGAGCCACCTGAACCTCTTGTCAAGGTCGTTGCAAATCCACTAGTACGATTTTTAAGAAAAATATTGTGCTTGACCCCTCTGTAGTGCCAGAATCTGTGGGCTAATACTCACAGAAAATCGTTGAAATCATTTATTTCTATTCCTTAGCCATAAAATCCTATCGGGGATCCCCCGTCGTCACCGGGCCACCTAGGCCTTTTTTGGGCTCATTGCAGACCCACTCATATGATTCTTCGAGAAAGTTGCGTTGGCCCCCAGCAACGCCAATATCTATGGGGTAACACCCATAGAAAACTATTGAAATCGCTTGTTTCCTGTTACTTGGCCCATAAAATCCTATCATGCCTCCGCCAACGCCGCCTAGCCACCTAGCCCTCTTACCCAGCTCGTTGTTAAACCCACTCGTATAATTTTTCGGGAAAGTTACGTCATCCCACCATGTAGTGCCAGAATCCGTGGTCTAACATCTACAGAAAACTGCCGAAATCACATGTTTCCTATTCCTTCGCCCATAAAATCCTAATAAGCGTCCCTCGCCGCTGCCAAGCCACCTGAGCCTCTTGTCGGGCTCGTTACGGACCTACTCATATGATTTTTTAGGAAAGTTTGGACCCCCCTACACCGCTAGAATCCATGGGCTAACACCCATAGAAAATTGTCGAAATCGCTTGTTTCCTATTCTCTGGCCCATAAAATCCTACCAAGCATCCCCCGTTGCCGCCGAGCCACTTGGGCCTCTTGCCGGGTTCGTTGCAGACCTACTTGTATGATTTTTTGAGAGAGTTGCGTTGGATCCCCCTAAAGTGCCAGAATCTATGGCCTAACACCCACAAAAAACTCCCGAAATCTCATGTTTCCTGTTTCTTGGCCCATAAAATCCTACCAATCATCCGCCGCCGCCGTCGAGCCCCTAGGTCTCTTGCCAAGCTCGTTGCGGACCAATTTGTATGATTTTTCGAGAAAGTTGCACCGAACCCCCTACAGCGCCAGAATCCTTGGGTTAACACCCACACAAAACTACCCAAATCGTTTGTTTCTTGTTCCTTGGTCCATAAAATCTTACCAAGTGTCCTCCACCGCCGTCGGGCCACTTGGGCCTCTTGCCGGGCTCTTTGTGGATCCACTCATATGATTTTTTGAGATAGTTGCACTGGACCCTATTGCAGCCCCAGAATCCATGGGCTAGTACCCAAAGAAAACTGCAAAATCGCCTGTTTCTTGTTCCTTGGCTAATAAAATTCTACCAAGCATCCCCCGCTGCCATCGGGCCACCTAGGCCTCTTGTCGGGCTCATTTCGAACCCATTAGTATGATTTTTCGAAAATGTTGCGCCAGACCCCCTTGCAGCGCTGGAATCTATGCTAACACCTACAGAAAATCACGAAAATCTCCTATTTCCTATTCCTTGGCCCATAAAATCCTACCAGGCGTCTCCCGTCGCCGCCGGGCCACCTGCGCCTCTTACCGGACTCATTGCAGACCCACTCGTATGATTTTTCGAGAAAGTTTCACCAGACCCTATGCAGCGCCAGAATTTATGGGCTAACACTCATAGAAAATTACCGAAATTGCCTGTTTCCTATTCCTTGGCTCATAAAATCCTATCAGGTGTCTCGCACCGCCGTCGGGCCACCTTAGCTTCTAGCTGGACTCGTTACGAACTCACTTATATGATTTTTCAGGATAGTGGCGCCGGACACCTTTGCAGTGCCAGAATCCGTGGGCTAACACCTACAAAAAATTGCTAAAATCTCTTGTTTCCATTTCGTTGGCCCATAAAATCCTACCAGTCGTCCTCTGTCGCCATCAGGTCACCTTGGCCTCTTGTTGGGCTCGTTGCGGAGCCACTAATATGATTTTTTTGGAAAGTTGCACTAGACCCCCTGCAGCACTTGAATATGTGGGCTAACACCCACAGAAAACTATCGAAATCGCATGTTTCCTGTTCCTTGTTCCATAAAATCCTACCAAGCGTCCCCCGCCGTCGCCAGGCCACCTGGCCTTTTGCTGGGCTTGTTGCAGACCCACTAGTATGATTTTTCGTGAAAGTTGCGCCGGACTCTCCTAAGGCGCCAAAATTCGTGGGCTAACACCCATAGAAAATTGTCCAAATCGTGTGTTTCCAATTCCTTGGTTCATAAAATCCTACTAGGCATCCCCCCCAGGCCATCTGGCCTCTTGCTAGGCTCGTTACGGACCCACTCGTATAATTTTTCAAGAAAGTTGTGTCAGGCCCCATGCAGCGCCAGAATCCGAGGGCGAACACCAATAGAAAACTGCCCAAATCGCCTGTTTCCTTTTCCTTGGCCCATAAAATCCTACTAGGCGTCCCCCGCTGTCGTCGAGCCACTTGGGCCTCTTGCCAGGCTCGTTGCGAACCCACTCGTATGATTTTTTGGGAAAGTTGCGGTGGACCCCCCTACAACGTCAGAATCCGTGGGCTAATACCCACAGAAAACTGCCCAAGTCTCTTGTTTTCTGTTCCTTGGCCCATAAAATTCTACTAGGCGTCCCCCTGCCATCGCCGGGCCACCTAGGCCTCTTGCTGGGATCGTTGCGGGTTATTAATAAATTATATAAAAGTTCAAATTAAAAAATGATTAATTTATTTTAAAAAAATATGAGACAAATAAATAAAATGGAGAGGCTACATTTATATTAAGGTGAAAATAGTATATATTCATTAACTTTGATTTAAAACTCAAACTTCATCTTAACTTTGAATAGTAGATATTCTTTCCGCAATATCTGCCTTTTAGTATTTTCAATCATCCATCTTTGCTACATCTGAAGGGAAGCCTTCGAGTAACTGGTAAAGTTATTGACATGTCATTAGGAGGTCACGGTTTCAAACTTTGGAAACAACCTGTGGCAAAAATGTAAGGTAAGGTTGCCTATTATAGATTCTTGTAGTCGGACCCTTACCCGGACTTGACACATAGCGCGAGCTTTAGTGCACCGGGCTTGTACCTTTTTTTCATCTTTGCGAAATTTTTTAATAGTATATATAATATTATACCTTTTATTTTAGGTATTTATAGATCTTTATTTAATTTCATTAACAATATAAGTAGGATAGTCTTTTTTATGAAAAAAAAAAAGACTAGTGCTATATTTTAATTCAAAGTTGATAGAAGAATTTAATTTTTAAAATAAAATTGGGAGACATAAATCATTTTCATCTATTTATATTTTATTGTTAATTGGTGTAAAGCCCTTATCACACATTTATTGAAACCTAACTGTTTCTGGTTCTTGTTCATTTCTTGGTATTATTTTTCCTAACAATATTTTTTTTCTCTTTTTGCTAAACTTAACAATATTAGGTGAGGTAAAAGTATATTGAATTCTAAATAACGTACAAGAGTAGTTAAAAATAATAATAATTAAAAAGGTAGATCTAAAGATTAACTATAAAAAATTAAACATGCATGTAGTTTTTCTAACTTTTGCTCCTTACAGTATTAGAAGCTTGAAGATCCTTAGAAATATTATTTGAATATTTTATCTTTTATTAAAATGCTTTTTTCTAGATAAATTATTTTTTACTATTTAATACTTTGTATGTGTATATTGCGTCAATTAATTTTAAAAAAATTGTTATTGTATAACTTATGTCATTGAGCACACTACTATAAATAATTATATAATTATTATTATCTTATATCATTAAGGTTATAAATACGCATTTTTTAATTTCTATCGTAGGACACGAATCAACTTCATTTTTTATTCTTATAGTTATCGCGGAAAGATTTTGATATTTGTATTTCGTGTTCTTTCCAAGTTGAATTCATATTTGCCCCAAAATAAATTTCATGAGTACATTAAACTATTTACCTTTTTTGACTTAAATTTTGGATTTCGTTTGATGTGGTTGATATTTTAAGAAATATTTAAATTTGATTTCCTATTTTGGCTATGATGAAAGGATTGATATCGATTGTGATATTTGTTGAGGCCAAAGGAACAATAGAGCGTTGGTAAACACGAATTTGAGAGAAAAATTTCTTCTATTACTTACAAGAATAGATTACAAAATAACTCTCACCCTCACACAATACACTCTTCTTGGTGTTCTTCGTGATGTCTATAACTCACACACTCTTGGTGATGTAGAATGAAGGAGCTCAGCAACTCCTTTTATAAGGGAAATTCTACCCCATTGATGTCATTGGTGACATCACAATGTAGCAGCCATTGTTGACACTCCATATTCAACAATGGCAGCAACTATTTTTACAGTTGTCATTGTTGAATAAGCAGCCATATTTAAATTCCTTGACAACAACCATTAGCAGCCATTCTTGAATTCAATTTTGCAACATCTCTTGATTTTCAAAGTCAAAAAGAATATGGTTGGATTTCTTCAATATTTGATTAGAAATTCAATCATCGCGTATTTTTTATGAAATTCTCCATGTATATATAATCGTCATATGACCCTTTTCGTTAGTATCTTTTCTCGTAAAATGCTTTATCAATTCGAGCAATTCTGTTTATAAATTTAGCGATAGAGAATAAGAAGGGCAAAGGACGTCAAAAGATACCAATAGAAAAAATAGAAAAGCAACGCAATCTATATTCTAGCTTCTCAAAGCGTCGCATGAGTTTATACAAAAAGGCTAGCGATGACGATGAGAAACACCAGAGCAATGCATAAGTAAATTAATTACAGTAAATATGCTTTTTTATTTATTTATACATGTCAATATCAATGAAATTTACCACTTACTGAGGTTATTGTTCATGATTAAAAGAGGTAACCTATTTTAAATATTTAACTTAATGACATAATAAGCATTTGAGGATATATCTAAAAAAAAAATCATAATTTTGAATTGAAAGCAGTATTTAACAAAAATATTGATCATGTATTCATATGATCAGTAAAATAAGACATAATATATAAATGTATTTTTTAATTTGATCTTATTTTATATTTATATATATATTTCAATTTTGATTGTACACATATAAATACTTAAAATTTATATAATGTTAAATAAATAGATATATAAGTTTTACATGACATGATATATGTAAAACATCATGTAGAACACAAATTTTGATACAAAATATTACGTAAGACGCGTGTATATATTTGTTCAATTTTATATAAATTTAAACCTTTATCCGTAAAAAATGTTGGTAAAAAGCCAACTGCTACGTCTCTGTCTTTCCTCATTTCCTTTTTCTATTTCACCAAAATTTTCATATTTCAAGTCCAAGAGAGAGAGAGGAAAAGGGAGAGAAATTTTTTCTCCCTTTTTTCTTGAGAAAAGCTGTCCCTTTTTTTTTTCTGAAAGAAAAGGACAAATTATATATATATATATAATCAAATCAATCATATCCAGAAAGAATTTCTCTATTTCCAAACTCCAAATCCATGACGGTATGTGATTTTTTCACAATGAATTGTTGATTTTTGTTTGTGTGCAAATTTTATAATTTCCATATGAATTTAATTATAATATCATGTTATGATCTATCTGGCTGTTGTTAAGTGAAATCCCACAGGCCACAAGTGGGTTTGGGGTGGGTAGAATGTATGCAGACCTTAACACTACCTCATATTGGTACAGAGGCTGTTTCCTGAAGTTTGCGTATATACAATAGACCTTATTTGTGGAATTACACCGGACATTTGTTCAGTCACATAGTTAAAAATTTTATTAAGGGTGTCCAAGATTTAACATATATTTATAAAATATAATGTTTGATCGATATATTATGTATAATTTTCTATATACATAATATAATTTTTCGACGAAAGATGTTTGATTGGTCACCCTGAGCTATATATGGCTATGCCACTAACTAAGCATTTTTGTAGTTTAAAGATCTTTCTCCTATTTTATGTATGTTTTCCATGGAATAAAGTACTCGCTCTCTTCCAAATAGTTGTCACGTTTTGGTTTATCGACAGTTAATTTGATCAATTTTTTAAGTTGAATTAGATTAGGGGAAAAGATAATACATGTTAAAATACTGGTCAAAGTTTATGTTATTTGACTCTTGAATAGGGGAAAGAAAACCATGTTTTATAGAAACAACTCCGAGACTAGCACTAGTACTGTTAGTTTGTAGAGTTTTAACATGTATGTCCTAGCTTTGATGGATAGATTTACCTGGTAAGTGTTGTTGATGTCAAGGTGTCAGATATGCATGCTGGTTGGGATACCATGGGTATCACAAAAAACGTCTCAATATGCCCAAAGCTTAATCTCATTATGATGCATGAGTTGATTACGAGTCAGTGTGAGTTATTATATTCATCTCATAGTAAAATGTTAATCTCTATAGGAGGCAGGTCGATCACTTCCAAAATTTGGAGAGTGGGATGTTAACGACCCAGCTACAGCTGAAGGGTACACAGTAATCTTTAACAAAGCTAGAAACGAGAAAAGGTCAGGTGACAAGGCGGAGTCGCCACCAAAGAGTAACTGCAAGCATACAGCAACACTTGGGAAGCCTCAATCTGTAAGTTCTGGCTGACTCTGGCTAGTGATTTATGTCATCCATGCCCAAATCATTTCATGAACGTTGCGTTTCTACACTAATGTGTTATGCTTTATGTTCTTATCTAAAGGCATTATGTTAACATTTTGCGATTGAGTTAGGTCTAGAATCTATTTTCTCGACATGGTTTTTACCCAAACTTGGGCATCCAAGTTAGTTGTCCAGGCTCAAAGTGTCTAGTCTTGCGTATGAATTGGGAGTTAGAATGTCCTACACATTGGTTGAGCGAGTCATTGTTGTCTCCTTATATATATGCTTTTCGACAATTTTCACCCATGAGCTAACTTTTGAGTCGAGTTAGGAGCAAGGTCTGTATCCTCTAAAGACCCCGGTGTATATAGTTGATACAATTTAATGTTTCCTTATATGTGCATCTAGGAGCATTACAACTTAGTTTTGTACTTTTCGCATTTTGCCTGCTATCTCTAACTTTTTGGTATGACCTGAACACTAAGGGGTCGTTTGGTGTGAGGTATAAGTTGTAATAATCCTGGGGTAAAATGTAGGATAAATTTATCTCATGTTTAATTGGAGGTATAAGGTAATCCTTGGACTATTTATCCCATCATTTTTGCCTTAGTGATCGGATAAGTTATCCCATATATATGGTGGGATAACTTATCCCAGGCTAACTTATCCCGATATTAATTATCTTGGTATAGCATGTTGCCAACCAAACGATAACACTTACGGAGTCTCGCACCCAGGGTGTGTCCTACTCGATAACAAAACACTAGTTGATTCATAAGTTCTACTAAATAACCTTGTTTACATGTTCCTTTTTCAGAAGAAATGGTTCAGCTGTATGCGGTCTGGTGCTGCCGAATGATGAACTTTGTCTCCTCCTAGACGCTGCAATTTCAAGTAAATCTTTTTCGAAACCATAATGCTATAGAAGTGTTCCAGAAGACTGAAGCTTTAGTCGAGCTATGACGGGTCCTGATGGAATAAAACTGTCATATATAAATAACTGAAATTACACTTTTTTGCTATCAGAACCATATTGTGGCATCTGTGCTTAACTTTGTTGTCTGTTGCATATCAGCTGGAAAAAAAAAGGCTTATTTGGTTTTTAAACGCGATATTTCAGCTGATTAACTGCGAACTACATATTCGTTTTTCTGCTGAAAAGATAAGGTGTGAAGTTCCGGCTTGTCTGAAGATTAGCTAGACTCTAACTGTGTGAAGCTTCTTCTCGAAAAGGCGTTGTAGGAGGAAGACCTGAAGGAAGCAGACACCAACAAGGGTTACTGATTCAAGAAGTGCCTTGGTGATTGCTCTTTGCTTCATACCTTCATTCACTGCATTTTCAGCAAGGAAAATAGTTAATCCCAATATGAGTTATGTAGAAGCATGCGAAGAAAATGGATCGTGGTCCTAACTCGACTCTAGTTAACCAAGATTGTCCAAGACCATATAAGGAGACAAACTACTCATATTTTCAACCAACATAGGACTCGAGCCCCCCCACCCCCCACCACCACCACCACCAACCAATACCAATGTAGGAGTCTAACACCCTGTCCCTTCCTCCCACATGTTCAACATTGGATGTTTGGAGCTTGAATAACATAATTGCGATAACATCACATTGTTCGGGGAGCCACTTGGGTAAGTCATTGGCAGTGATGGAGCCAGAATTTTCATAAAAGGGGTTCAAAATCGAAAGAAGTAAATACACAAACTAGTTGAAAGGAGTTCAACATCTACATATAAACATGAAAAGTAGTTTTAACCATATATAAATAATATAATTTTCCACCGAAGGAGGTTCGGATAAATCTCCTGAACATAAGCCGCCCCCCCCCTCCTAGTCATCGAAGCCTGATAATGTCTTGATTGGTGTACTACCACAAAGAAGAGATATAAGGTGCACTTGTATGGTCCGGAGAGGCTTACTTATCTTATAGTTTAGGGGCTTTAGACGTCTTATGAAGCAGTAAGGTCATGAGAAAATCATACGTAATGCCTGGCGAGCAGTCTCTGCTTCGAGCCAATGCTGTTCAAACTGTATGTTCTGAAGAGCTGCTTCTAACTTTGATATCTGATCCAGCAATGGATCAAAGTGCTCTGTAGGCATTTAGTCGAAAAGATTAAGCAAAACCAAAACAGAACAAGAAAGAAGATGACAGAATCCAAGAGGGGTTATTACCATCCTTCGCGTGCTGATCATAGTACGCGTAATGTGCAATGTGCACATCAAAATCTAAGGTTTCTTCATACGGAGACTTATTCGTGAAGCAGAACTGGTAAATCCCCTTCTTGTAAGCAACAAACTCATATTTCTCACTAGTCTTGTCGCGGAAACCATGAATTAGCTCACCTGAGGGTCCCTTTATCTGAGAATTGTAATAGATTGAGAGCAATCAGTAACAGAGTACACTGATTGAAAGGGAACAAAAAAGTCAAGATAAAATAGAAGAAACAATTCGATCTAAATGTTGTCAAACAAACGCCAACCAACACGATTTATGACCTACTTAGTAATGAAATATCGGGTCTAAAAGGACAGCCAAATGCACAAAACATTCCCATTTACGTAGAGTTCAGAGAAGGTAGTTACTCCCCAAGACGGTCTATCCTGCCACAAACATCAGCGGCTGATTCAACTGCGAACACATGATCTATTAGTCACGTGGAGACAACTCTACAATTACTCCGAGGATCCCCTTCCATGAAGCTAAGGGTCTACTGCAGCGAATTCATAAAACTTACATTTGTAACAAATAAACGCATCAACTATCCTTATCAGGGGTGGAGCTACATTCACCCAAGAATGGTCACATGAACATCATTCGTCAGAAAATGTTTTCGAATATATAGGTTAAATATAGATATTTTGATATATATCAATTGTTGAACACCCTTGATACAAAAGTCACCCACCCCTCTTCTAAAAGTATGAATGTTCTTGACGAAAATGCTACCTCCGCCACTATTCCCTATATTCCATATAAAACAGCCAGAAATTCATTAACTTGGCCTCGAAAAATCACAAGTTGCCACGGAGGGCGTGTTTAGAAAATGAGAAACAATCAACTATCTACTAACATTCTACCCTAATCCTCGACCTCGACCATCATTTCCTATTTGAGTGTAGCAAGAAACAAACAAATGCATCAACAAATAGTAATACACCTCAAAAGAATACGAAACTACACTATAATTGAATAAGAGGACAAGTGGAAGGGAAGAGGCTAGCTCCCCACACAGAAAATGAGAACAATCAACTACCTACTAACGTTCTACCCTAATCCTCGATCTCGACCATCATTTCCTAGTTGAGAAGAAGAGGCTAGCCCTAACCCCCCCACCCCCACCCCATCCACACACAGAAAAATGAGAAACAATCAACTACCTACTAACATTCTACCTTAATCTTCGACCTCGACCATCATTTCCTATTTGAGTGTAGCAACAAACAAACAAATGCATCAACAAATAGTAATACGCCTCAAAGAATATGAAACTACACTATAATTGAATAGAAGACAAGTGGAAGGGAAGAGGCTAGCTCCCCACACAGAAAATGAGAACATCAACTACCTACTAACCTTCTACCCTAATCCTCGACCTCGACCATCATTTCTTACTTGAGGGGAAGAGGCTAGCCCTAACCCCCCCACCCCCCACCCCATCCACACACACACACAAAAATGAGAATAATCAACTACCTACTAACCTTCTACCCTAATCCTCGACCTCGACCGCCATTTCCTATTTGAGGGGAAGAGGCTAGCCCCCCAACCCACCCACACACACAAGAAATGAGAACAATCAACAACCTACTAACCTTCTACCCTAATCCTCGACTTCGATCGCCGTTTCCTATTTAAGATAACAAATATTTTTAGGATGAGCCTTTTTTTTTTTTGTTTTTCGCTTATGTATCAAACACAAGAAAATAAATAAGAAATCTACTTGTTCTCGTAGAAAACATTTTTCCTCGTATCGAACACATCCATACAGTATAATTTGCAAAATAAGTATTGCAAAATCATCATCACAACTTAAAATGGAAAAAGAAGAAGGTACCATAAGATCAACACCACCCTCATTAGCAGAATGCCAAGGAGTGTCAGCTTGGATGACAACAAAAGATACATGAATAGTGTCACCTTCAAGATGAACATTATGAGACAAACACTCTTCTCTGTCTAGCACAAATCTGATCCCATAAATTCCTTCCAAAAAATGCAACAATAGCAATAGTGCCAACATATTTCCCCATGACACAATTTTCATCTCTTTGCAATTTCATCAATTAATAAACAAAAAAATTATGAAGGAAAAAAAAACAAGATTCTTGAAAGTAGTTATTATCTTTAACAGCTCAGCCAGGTTTATAGGTTTTTGCAACTGACCATGGACTATAGAATGGAACTTTTAACTATTTGAATTTTTTAATTTTATTTTTTATTTAAAGTAGAATAGGCTGTTGGATCTTATCATTTTATATAAATAGGAAAAAAAAACATAGAGAATTTTAAAAAATAACTAGAATTCAAGCCTTATTAGCAATTTATTTATTTAAATTAGTTTGATTTTAATAACCTCAGTTTTATCGCTTAAAGTTGATATACCCCTCGTTACAAAAATCTTTTTTCACATACTATAGTACATTGCCATAAATTTTCCCTCCTCTTCACGATTATATAAACAAATTCATCTGCCACAACAACGCTACCACCAATGAAATGATATTTTGGAGGAAATACACCAATCGATTTTCACATGTTACTTTTGGTTGAAAATATATTAATATAATCTTCATGTCACTGTGAACATGTCTAGGTCTTAGTCTAAATATTTTGTACTCATCAATACATGAAAAGTAGCAAAAGTCATAATAATTGACTATTTAATATATTTGAAAATATATGAAGAAATTACAGCTGAGGAAAGACTTACTTGAATCTCAAAATTTGAAAGATGCCATATAAATTGAGACGGAAAGAATAGTATAGGCAGAATCATGAATTTAATTCAAATTTCTAAATATACATAATTGGAAAGTTGATTGATTTGGATTTGTTACTTAATGAAATAGATTAAATTAATTAATCAGTCTTTGTAAAACTTGAGACAGGCATTAATCCATGTCTCAAAGCAGCCTCCCAAACTAAATCAATTCTGTTTACATCAATAGCCCCAACTTCATGGTGAGTCCATCCTTCCAATGAATGTACAACTCCTCCTGCATGACATGCATGTACAACTCCTCTTTCCATTGTATACTATAAAGGAATAAAAAAACATCAATTAGTCATTAATTAATTATAATAATTATGTATTTATAATTAGTCTACAACAACAACATACCCAGTAAAATCGCACAAGTGAGGTCTGAGGAGGGTAAATTGTACGCAGACCTTACCACTACCTCATAGAGATAGAGAGGGTTTTCCGAAAGACTCTCACCATCCCCAAAAACAGAAAATACTAGATATGAAACAAAACGACTAGAGTAGAAAGCAAATGATAATTTATGAAGATAATGAAAGTAACAAAATAAATAACGAACAATAACAACATAATTACCTCACAAGATCCAAGTCCTTTGACATGAGGAGGCAATCTCATAGCAGCAAGATTACCATATGTACAATCACTTCTAAAGGGCAAAACAGGAGGTACAACAAATTGATGGAAATGTGCACCTGGTGGAGCAAATTTTTGCTCTCTTGGGGTTATCCATTTGCCAACTATCCATGTCTACCAACCAAAATGTTACAATATAATTAGCTAGACAGAATTAATAATATAAGAGAGTTTTAATTAATTACTCCCTCTATCCAACAATAGCTATGATTATTGACTTGACATAGGGATTAAAAAGTAGTAAATCATAGGGATAATTTGGTCATCTAAAAATTGAAAAATGAATACTCCCTTCGTCCCATTTGTGACACCTTTTAACTTGGCATGATTTTTTTTTTTAAAAAAAATGAAAACTTTTAAAACTTGTCTTCTAAAGTAAGTCTTAGATATTCTCTCTGTTTGAAAAAGAATGACTTAGTTTGACCTGAGACGAAGTTAAAGAAAATAAAGAAGACTTTTTAATCTTGTGGTCCTCAATTAAAGTTATCTTAAATGTACCAAAATACTCTTTAATCTTGTAGCCTTAAACATGTCATTTGGAAAGTTGAAATTAAAGTATTGCAAAAAACGAAAGGATCATTCTTTTTTAAATAGATTAAAAAGGAAAGTAGGTCATTCTTTTTTACACGAGAGGAGTATTTGTGTTGCTGATAATCATTTCATTAAGGATAAAAGTGAAATTTTAAAGTTAAATTATTTCCAATTAGAGTAAGACGTCATTTTTTTCCTACATGGCCTAAAAGAAAAAGGTGTCATATAAAATGAGATAGATGGAGTACTATTTAATAACAAGGTAACACACAAAATGATAAATTATTCATTGGTCTTATAAAATTGATACCCCAAAATAGTATAATAGACAAGTAAAGATATACTGAGCGTGTAATTAATTAATTACCTTGCAGTTTTTAGCTGCATGATATTTTGTGACTTGAACAAGATATTTTTGGTATTCCACTGGAGCTTCCTTTCTAATCTTTTCAAATCTTTCAGTAGATGAAGTTAACATCTGAAATTATACATAAACACACTTAATTAATGAACAAATAATTTTTTTTAAAATTTTAGATTAATTAATTAAATTAGTGAAAAATACTTACAAGAACACGAATTTGTTTAGCACAAAGGTAAAGAGCAATAGCTCTTCCAAGTTTAGATGTTGCTCCAGTCAAGAAAACTTCATTAATCTCATGTTTAGGAATTTCATTAAGTATAACAGCAGCTGTTAATGTATTCCCATGTACAACCTTAACTTTAAGGTTAGGATGTTTGTTAACAAATAATGTTCCACCACCATTTAATCCTTCATTCTTGTTTAATGCTGCAAGACTAATCACTTTAACTCCCAATTTATCAGCTCTAAGAATTGCTTGTTCAATTTGTTTGTTGATTCCATCAGCTGCAAATGGGAGGAAATATTGGAAACCAAATCTTGGGACAACCCAAGTTTGGTGTAAGTAGTTGTTGAGATAGTAAAATGAGTTTAAAAAGGGTTTGGAATAGAGCCACATGATGATCATGGCTAGGAAAGAAAGGGGGAGTAGAGGGAGGATGTAAACTTTTGTGGAAAATGGAAGTGAACTAAATGATCTTAAGACATAGGGGACATGGATGGCTGATGTTAGGTCTACTACATGGGCTAAGAAGACAAAATCTGGGACATGAACATTTTTACCTGCTACAAACAACACAACAATTAGTTAATTACATTTGCTAATATAGTCACCAAACTACAACTACTATATATATGATAATAGTTGTCTGCTATTGACTTGGCAGAGAGATTAAGAAACGATAACTGATAGGGACAATTTTATCAAATCAATAGTGCTCTTATTAAATATATAAGTCATCTAAATATTAAAAAACGAATGCTACTTTTTTATTCCATTTAAATGAATTTATGAGACAATGTATACATGTTAAAGAAAAATGCTTACTGATATAATCACCAAGGTACAACTACTTCAAAAAAAAAAATGAATGAATTGTGCAACTACCTACATCTACTATATATCTTCTTGAAAAGATAAATACTCATAGTTGTCTACATTTAATTTGTCATATAGATTAAAATAGTAATAATAGGCGTAATTTTATCAAATCGGTACTCTTATTAACTATCTAAACATTGACAAATGAATACTACTCAATTCCATATTTAACTTAATTTGTAATACAATACGCACATATTAAGAAATAAGTTCAAAAACATAATTTAAACCATATACTCTCCACTATTGTCATGTGTGATATCATAAATAAAGTATAACTCTGCAAGTAATGTAATTTATCCCTTAGAAAATATAAAATTTCAATAAATGAAAGGAAAAATATGAAAAAAAAAATAATTCAAACATCCATCTTTAACTTTAAACAATTTTAATTTTGAACAATGAAAAAGTCTCAAACTTTTAGTTAATATAGAATAAAAAAGGTATTTGATAACAAGTGTTACAGATATAAAATAGTAAATTATTAATTAATTTTATATACTGAACAAGTATTGTTTGATAGAACGAATAATAAAACATTATTTTTATTTTTAGTACCATAAAAACAAATAGAGGGACTATTCAGCCATCAGCATTAATTACTTCATCTGCCCCAAATTATGGAGCATTGTACTTTGAGCCACTTGGCAAAACACTTATGTATCCATAGCAATTTTTTGTATATAGTTTTTGAAAATTATGTGTACATATATACATATCACACTTGTTTTTTTTTTTCTTTTGTTTAATCTTATTTATTTCTAGATTAAGGATCATAATATTGAATTATCTAACGTCCACCCCTACATGTATCACAATTATTTCTTCCCCTTATTTAATCTTATTTATTTCTCGATTGATTGATTACCTGATTCAATACATGCTTTTGTGTGCATGTCCCATGATTTTGGGTTCAGAGTGTTGCCTACAACATCAAAAAGTGGCATAAATAGACAGTAATTTGTTTCCATCTCTATATGATGTAGGTTATGGTACCTGAAAAATACAGAATAATTTAGCCACATTCAGATATTTTTGAAATATTTAACATACATCGCATAATTTGAAAATTTAATTTTAGAAAAACTTTAGACGTTGACTTACGTTGGAGTATAAATAAGATATTTCATAAATGGAAAGACGATAAATAATCGATGAGGAATAATCTCAAAATTGCAATGCCCCAAACATCTTAAGAAATCAAAGATCAATACATAGCTATATATCATAGCTATTGATCCACATCCCATGAGGTAACAGCCTAAAATTGGAATTCCAATTACTCCACCTAATAAAATTTGCTCCAAAAATGTAGCATGACCAGCTGAAAATTAAAATTTAAAAATAATTACTAATAATAATAAAAAAAAGCATTAATTTATTAATTAATTAATCAAAAATTAATTAATTTACCTGTAAAAGGTTGAGGTATAGCTGATGAATGATGAAGTGAATGATAATATTTGAAAAGATAATTTCCATGGAAGCATTTATGTAAATAATAATAAAGGGGCTCTGAAATTATTATATGAAGAATTGTGACCATTATGAACCCATTTAAATCCCATATTGGAAGATCAACAATATTTGGGAATTTATAATAGGCTAAACTAGCCATCAAAGCATGAAGAAGTATAAAATTATCCCTGAAAAATTCACAAACAAAAAATAAAAATTAGAATAATCCATTATAATGATGAACAATAATATATCCAGTGGAATTTCACAAGTGAGGTCTGGGGAGGGTAAAATGTACGCAGACCTTATCACTACCTCATAAAAATAGAGAGACTATTTTCGAAAGACTCTCATCTGAAAAATCAAAAAAATAATCATGTAAAAGATCCTCATCTCAAAAATATATACTTACCAGTCCCACTCTTTGTCGATTTGTTTAAAATCAACACCTTGTTTTATAATACGACGATTTCGAGTTAGAAACAACATGTTACTGAAAGAGGACCATAGTTGATAAATGAGACCTCTAAGTGAACATAATATAAGAACATGTAGACACCATGTTGCCTTGATGTTGTTTTCTTGATATCTTGAGTACATAACTTTAGCAACAAATGGTCCATAAAGTAAATACTGTTACAAAAAAAGAACATTATTAATTCACTAATAAATTAAATTAGGATGAATTATTCACTAGGGGTGTTTATCTTAATGTATACCTTGAAACTTTTCAATTTCTCCCATGGCCATGTTGACAATGGAGCTTCCATATTTTTGTGAAAAATAAGTAAGAAATAGGGGAAGATATGCAAATATTTTTTTGAAGAAGATGGACTAGTGTTGAATATATATATAGGTGAGGAAAAGGAAAGGTAAGGAAAGAGAACTATTTTTTTATTAAATTCTAGTGAAATAATATTAATTGACACAATTTAATTTTAGTGTATAGTTGAGCGCTCTCTTATTCACTAGCATGGATCTAGCCATCTTTCTTTACATAACTCCTATCGTTCTATTTTATATTACTTACTTTCTTTAATCAATTCTTAAAAAAAAAAGAAAAAGTATTGAAAATACCCTTAAATTTAGCATGGATTAGTAATTTTATTCTTGGACTATTGACACTCTTAAAAACACCCCTCTACTTGACTAAATGAACTTAATGCACCCCCGATTCTGCAATATGAGTGAAATACACCTTTGAATTCTCGCCAAATTTAGGGATGTTTTCAATACTACTCTCGGATTTATATTAAGATCCACATGTTCGTACAAGAGTTTGAAACCACCTGCTACATCATGTGGCAGATCAGGGCAGATTATTGAAGGTATTGGTTAAGTTTAGTTAGTCAAGTAGAGAATTGTTTTTAAGGTTGTCAACTGTTTTGGGATGAAATTAATAATTTGCGTCAAGTTTAGGAATATTTTCAATGCTTCTTTCTAAAAAGAATGATACATTTTTACTAATAATTTAACTTTAAAATACTCATTTTACATTTAATGAAATGATTTCTAGCTACACAAATATCTCTGACTTATGTTAAATTACAAGTTTCAAAATCTTTTTTTCTTTCTTAAACTCCGTGTCAAATCAAAGTAACTTATATAAATGAAAACGAAGCAAAATATTTTCCAACTTAATAGTGACGGTTGGTGCGTTGACTTGCCAATATAATATATATAATGCACCGATTAATTAATGTATGTATCCTTTGGAGGTATGGCCAATTATAATTTGGGTAGGCTTTTTCATACTTTGACATGTGCTCTTTATTAGGGTGATTTTATTTAAAATTTAGTCTTTATATTATAAGAAAGGTGTTTAATTAATTAATTAATATACTAATTAAGGTAGTATATGATAATATTAAAATCATAATCAAGATTTTTCGATAATGCCTAGTGATATATGATGTCATAATGAGGTTAATTAATTAGTGCAATGCTAATATCCAACATACTAGGTTGTATACAATGATGATGATGCCACAATTTAGATGATTTTTGAGTTATGTATTTCTAATACGTTGTTTAATAGTTAGCATGTTGATTCGTATGCATACTATGATGCAGTTTGGTTTATAGATTGATCCTGATCGAATGATGGTGAGTTAATTCTACTTAACAGGATATTCAATTTGGAGATAAAATTTTCAAATCACAAGTTTGTGCGAAACTCATGTTATTTCTCTTGAATGGCTAAAAAATCAACAATTTCGTAAGTTTGGGCTTCTGTTGTTGAAATAAAAATGTCTCTTTCCATATCTTCGGATGCAACGCAAAAGGGCATTAAATGAATAATCGAAAAGAGGATCTTGAATATTGTTCGAAATTCATAAAAATGTCTCTTTCCATATCTTCGGATGCAACACAAAAGGGCATTAAATGAATAATCGAAAAGAGGATCTTGAATATTGTTCGAAACTCAAAGGAGCTATGTGAGAGGGCTATTGAACAATTCGAAAAAGGTCGTTCTCGAATTCAAAACTCACATCATGGTATTAATATTAAATGGAATACAAAAAAATATCAATTTTCCACTTATTTAGAGTTAGATACACATGAATATTTTTTCCATAGTTTGGTCATGTTCTTTGTTTAAGGGATCACGATATGATCAAAATATATAATTGCACGTACATAATCCAAAAGATAATTACGTTACGTTTGTTTATTTTTCTTAAATTGGATTAATAATCTTAATTAGGAGAGAACTATTGTTTCAATAAGTCCAGCCTAAATTTGGAAACTTTCCTTTTCAGTCTTGACCTTTCTTACCAAACTAAATGATTTATACTCCCTTAGTTAACTTCTAATTTGTTCCCAATATTTTTTTTTTTTTTAAAAAATAGATTTTCATTTAATTTTTCACTTTAGCATATTAAAAAAAAATCATGTTACCTTTAACATTAATTCTTAATTTTCCAAATTATCTTTAAAGATTTTTAAATTGCTATTTGATAATCATGACATTATGGTAAAGTATACCTATCATATATTTTATATTATATTTAAAAATGTACTCTGGACTAGTTAGAGGGTCCTCCACACCCAGAGGGTCTTGGTGTGAGGGATAAACAAAGTTAATCCCGGAATAACTTTTTAGTGGTCCTCAATCTCTTGTTTGGTTACAAAGGTTGAGATAACTTATTCCGGGATTAACAATATTGGAATAAGTTATCCCCCATTGAGGATGGAATAATAATCGCAGGATAAGTAGTGGGTAAAAATTCAAAAATACCCCTTTTAAACTCTTTTTTATACACTAATTTTATATTCATGTATATCAACATATTTTTAATAATATTTATAATAATATTCACAATCTTAATTAATTGTTATTTTTATAATAACATATTTTTCTAATAAAAATTACATTTTACATATAATTTCTATTTATGAATGTATAAGTTAAATTTATTTGTCTAATACTTATGTGTATTTATATTTTGATTCTCTTAAAATGTTCAATCCACTATTAAATTATATATTTTTAATTAAATAGTTTATTACTCACTTAGAAATTATATTCTATATATCAATTAAAATGTAGATAATTTTAAAATTCAATAATAATTTTTTACTTTAATAAACTTAAAAGAAAATTTATGTTTTTAAGCTAAATAAGATAAACAATTTATTTAAAGCTAAATAAGGTGGACATTTTGTTTTTAAGTTAAATAAGATGAAAGTTTAATTTTAAAAACACACGACATAATCATGAAAATGTATAC
>JAPFFP010000103.1:9349633-9365699 GCA_026153255.1 Solanum medicagineum
ATCTATAGGGAATACAGGGTTTGACTACGAGAATTCACTATCAATCATTTCAAGTATCTATAACTAAAATCTCTAAATGGGGGAGGGGGGGTTGTGATTCAAGAACAAAGCAAAATAAACACTATACTGCGATGCGGGAAAACACAATTTTAGGGACAACTCGGGAATTGTGTTCCCCATGGTTCTTTGACTCGATTAACCTAGATAACATAACTACAATTAGAGATCCGCATGCATGATGGTAACTTAGGTTCTTCCAGCCCTCTTGTGAAGGTGAAGGTCGAATTTCACCATGGCGCTTGGTCTGAAACCATGGCGGCCAACTAACCGTTACCCATTATCCCAGTCAACCTCCCCTTGGTCAGGTTAGGTTGATTAGATGAAAACATATCAATCGAATCATATCACCTATTTTCTTTTTTCCTATTCGTCACTACCTTAGTCGGGATTGTGATAGTAGGCGAAGTTTGGTGTTGGCCACCACCAAACAACTACCATAACGAAGAGAAATAGACAATACATATAAAACCCTAATCATAGAAATGCACTAACCTAGGTCATCTAAAGTCAAATACCCCATGGTTCCCACAACCCCAAGTTGTGGGTGCTTAGCTACTCATGGCTAAGGAAAAATCAACAAAAATACAAATATAAGACATGATTGAAAATTTTACCCAAAGCAATGAAGATTGAAGACAGCACAAGTTGCAAACCACAAGCTTGATAGATTGATAATAAGCACAAAGCAAGATTTGCAATCTCCAAAATTAGGTTTTCCAAGAGAAAATGATAAACTAAGCTAAAATCCTAAAAGTTTCCTTGAGAGTACATTCAAAGATGATGTTTGCTTTTGAATTTCGAATCCTGTTAAATAAAACCGTAACTTAAATTATTTATAGTGTTTATAAAATAACCCTAAAACTTACATAGAAAAAACAGCTAGCAGCTAGTATACCTCATAGGTACGACTTGTAAGGTGACCTATGAGTCATACTCGGGGTCTCGTATCAGGTTCTTGGCATCTTTGACTCAATTGGTACGACCTACTGGTATGAATGGTATCTTGGGCTACAACTCGTATGCTTCTCTCATAGTCTAGGCCTTCAGTTTTTGGTCTAGAGTTTTGACTCTCCTGATTCCTGCTACAAGTACACCTATACGAGTCGTAGTGAGACCTTCAACTCGTAGGGTTGACCTCTACTTAGAAGATTTCTAATTTTTTGGTCTTTGTTTCTTGCTACGAGAGCACCATACGACTCGTATCTTGGGCTACAACTTGTAGCTGAACTCGTATGTCCTATGCATTTTTCTCCAAAATCTGGAATTTTTCTCCAAAATCATGCCAACCTAACTTTTCTGCAAGAAGAACACAAAAACATATAAAAACCATAAAAATTTGTATTAAGAACTCGCAAGATCCTTGTTTTAGGCATCAAATTTGATGCATTTTGACAGCACATTAATACCCTTAACTTAGAAGTGTTGATTGTCCTCAAACGACGACTCAATCTACGCTGACAATGAGAAATACATAGCAGCTATACTAAGGGAATATACATTATTCACTCTAATCCATGTACCCAACTATCATTATCAAAGCCAGATTACAAAGCTACTAAGCACAACAAAAACATGATGATGAATCTGGCAACCCAACTATTATAAGCTAAGGAGCATCAACCATCCACAATCACTGGTATAGCCATATACAAATCAAGCAATGCAAATTCCCTCACAGAAAAGAAGTCTCTCTTTCTCACTCAAAAAGCATTTAGAATTTAGGGACTGAGGACACATTCTCACTCTCACAATTGAAATTCATACACAATGACTAACACCATAGGCTTGCCTCTATACTCATCTTCTGGCTTAGTTTACAAAGTGGATTTGGATCACTTTAGGACTTAAGAGCTTGTAACATAGGTTCAGGGGGCTTTGGTATGGCATTTTAGGCAAGTAGTGACTAAAAGCTATCCTTGAACCATGTTTACCAACACTTTTGCTTTCATAATGCAACCCTCTTTTATTAAATCCACCCTTATTCTCCTGTTTCAAACTTTTCTCGAGTGCTTTCTTTCTATTTTCAGACGTGCCTTATTTCTGAACTCAACTCTTGCTACCCTTTTCTCAACTTAAGGCGCTTTTCTTTTCTTTTTCTTCACTCGGCTCATGATTTTTTTCACTTCTTTCTTTATTTCCCAACTAACCACCTCATTTGTTATTACTTTACCTCAATAAGGGTCACCCTCAACTTATACTTTTAGCCTGAGATGAAGTACACAATATCTATTCCTTAATCCAGGGCCACCATTTGTAGCCACCCTCAACTTAGGCTTTTAGCCTCAATCAAGGTTCACATGTTCAAGGATAGACCAGGGCCACCATTTGTAGCCACCCTCAACTTAGGCTTTTAGCCTCAATCAAGGTTCACATGTTCAAGGATAGACTAGGGCCAACATCAAGGTATTTTATCAAACAAGGTTAAGTTGGCAAGGTGTCAAGAAAGAATGAGTACATGAGAAGCTCAAAAATTTGGAACAAGGGATTCACTTACTAAATGTGGGTTCACTCAAAGAGCAAAGGCCTAAGAATCTTTCCAAATCAGCCACATCACCAAACCAATGTTAGAGTAACAAGGCAAGTTCTGAGTTGATATATGATGCATGAATGCAGCAAAATAAGCTCACACCACACATGGCATTATACCCACAATAAAGTATAGACTCACAGGTCATGCTTCAAGCCTCAGCTTACCTTCACACTATCAGAACAAACATTGCCAGATACTCAAAATGCATGAATGCATCAATAACCACAATCTCAAAAATTTTGAGGGTACCCAATTTTTTAAATCATTCAAAAAGCATTTAAAGACTATGTATATGCCAACAGATAACACTACTATGAGTTTACACATTATCTACACTACCTAACCATTCTGGTTCAACAGATAATTAAACATCCACAAGGAAAGAAAAACAAGATAAGAAAACCTTGGGATCAAAAATAGGGGAAGTTATGGACTTGAGGCTTCTCAGACTTCACCTTAATCCATAACTTCCCACACCCCACCAAAATAGAATACTTTGTCCTCAAATTAAAGACACATAGAAGAGGTACAAGGGGCATACCTTAGGTTGCCTCCCAGGAAGCGCCTAATTTATTGTCGTGGAACGACAAGAAGCTGTTGTGCTCATGCCTCTTCAAGGTCCCAGTCTTCCACGATCTTGATATCTTCCATGTCACCCATGTACAATTTGACCCTCTGACCGTTGACCTAGAAAATTTTACCATCCTTGCTTTCTAACTCGATGGCTCCATAACTAAAAATACGTAACACCATGAAAGGTCCCACCCACTTGGATCTGTGTTTCAAACCACTTCAACCTAGAGTTATCGAGCAACACCAAGTCTCCTGGAGCAAATTGGCAGTTCTCAATTCTGCGATCATGCTAAACTTTCATCCTTTGCTTGTATAATGCAAAGCTCTTATATGCTCGCATCCCAAACTCATCGAGTTCATTTACTTTCATCAATCTAGATGTTGCTGCTTCATTCCAGTCTAGATTCAGCTTCTTTAGTGCCCATAGTGCCTTGTGCTCAAGTTCAACTGGTAGGCGAAAGGCTTTCCCAAACACATTTGGATAAGGGGACATTCCGATTGGGGTTTTCAAAGCTGTGTGGTACGCCCATAGAGCATCATAAAACTTTTTTGATCAGTCAGTGCGATTTACATCACCATTTGGGACAGGATTTGCTTTATTTCCCTATTGATACTTCTACTTGCCGACTTATTTGGAGATAGTACGGGGTTGCCACTCGGTGCTTCTCACCATATCTTTCAAGGAGAGCTTTGAACATTCAGTTGCAAAAATGAGAACCTCCATCACTGATAATTGCCCGAGGTGTACTGAACCTGGAAAAAAATATTTCTTCGGAGAAACCCGGTAACACTCTTACCTTCATTTTCGGCAGAGCTACGGCCTCTACCCACTTAGAGACATAATCAACTGCAACCAGAATATACTATTACCATGAGAGCTGACAAAGGGTCCAAAAAAGTCAATGCCCCAAACGTCGAATAGTTCTATCACTAATATAGGATTTAGAAGAAGTTCGTGCCTTCACGCAACCTCACCCTCTCTTTGACATCTATCACATGACTTGAAATAATCATGGGTGTCTTGATGTATAGATGGCCAATAGTAGTCACATTGTAACACCTTGCAAGCAGTTCGAGCTCCACTGTGATGACCACCCACCAATGAAGAGTGGCATGCTTCAAGAATACTCACCATTTCTACTTATGGCACACATCGATGGATGATCCCATGCGCACAAATGCGAAATAAATATGGCTCATCCTAGAATAACTTCTTTATGTCGTGCATGAACTTGCGACGCTGATGGGCGTTCAGATCAGGAGGCACTATATCATTTACCAAGTAGTTGGCATAGTCAACAAACCAGGGTATAAGGTCATGTGAGGCCACCAAAACTCTCTAGGCCACATTTAGTACTTTGCTAGCATAATAGATCAGATGCAGAATTCTCTCCCTTTGCTGCCCCAACACCACACCTAGCGTAACACCACTCGAATCGCACAGTAGCTCAAATGGTTGTGACCAATCTAGAGCCACAATAATGGGTGTTGAAGTCAACCTTCTTCAATTCTTCAAAAGCTTTCATGCATGCATCATCAAACACAAATTTGGCATCTTTCTCCAACAATTTGCACAAGGGTTGTGAGATCTTGGAGAAGTCCTTTATGAAGTGACGGTAAAATCTTGCGTGGCCTGGAAAGCTCCTGATACCTTTCACTGAAATTGGTGGTGACAGTTTCTTGATAACCTCAATTTTTGCTTTATCCACCTCGATTCCCTTGCCCGAAATTCTATGACTAAGCACTATGCCTTCCTTCACCATAAAATGACATTTCTCCCAGTTCAGCACCAAATGTCTCTCAACACACCTCTGCAACAAACCATGTTAATGTAACAAGCATTCTTCAAAAGATTGGCCAACAACACTAAAATCATCCATGAACACCTCAATAGTGCTTTCAACCATGTCCGAGAAAATAGATATCATGTATCTTTGAAACGTGTCTAGAGCGTTACATAATCAAAAAGGCATTCTCTTAAATGCAAAGGTACCATATGGGCATGTGAAAGTTGTCTTCTCTTGATCCTCGGGCGCAGTAACGATTTGATTATACCCGGAATATCCATCAAGGAAACAGTACTATCCCTTTTCTACCAGCCTATCAAGCATTTGATCCATGAAGGGAATAGGGAAATGATCTTTCTCGGTAGAAGCATCGAGTTTCCGATAGCCCATCATACTCTCCACCTAGTGACCAGTCTTATGGGAATCAACTCAATCTTTGCTTTAGGCACCACTGTGATACCTCCTTTTTCTTGGAACACACTGCACTGAACTAACCCATTCACTATCGGCAATTGGGTAGATTACTCCAGCGTCTAACCACTTGATGATTTCTTTCCGCACAACCTCTTGCATTGGGGGGTTCAACTGTCTTTAGTGCTCGATGTTGGGCTTGTAATCCTTAACCAGTTGAATTCTATAATTACATATTCCAGGAGGTATGCCAATGATGTCTGCAATTGTCCACCTGATGGCCCTTTTGAATTGCTTAAGAACAGAGACGAGGGCCTCTGTTTGGGCCTTATTTAAGTCAGCTGCAATTATGACAGGCAATGTACTATTCTCTCCTAAGTATGCATATTTCAGATGCGTTGGTAGTGCCTATTTCTAATTCTGGTGGGACTTTTATAGAAGGCTTTGTCGGTGGTGTTTCCCTGTTGCACAAGTCTAACTCTAACCTGGCCTGTCGCCTAGGACCAAATGACACCCCAAGAGCATTCACTGTGTTCTCATAACCAGGAATGTTGTCACCATCGAAATTCATCAGCACAGCTTCCAAAGGTTCAACTCCTAGTCTTAACTCAACCGGGATCTCCACTTCATCATCCTCACTCATTTCAATCATTGAGACAACCTGAAACTCGCAACTACTTCTATCTAGTTGGCCTACTTAAAACACAACTGCCTCTTCACCAAACCTTAAGGTAAGCAAACTCTTCTCCATATCAACCAACACTCTCCCTGTGGCTAAGAAAAGTCTCACTAAGATGATAGGAACTACAAAATCAAGTATAACAAAATCTGCGAGAAATATAAATTTGTCTACCTTGACCAACATATCATAAAGTATCATCATAGGCTTCTTGACTATTCTGTCTGCCATCAATAACTGCATCTTTATAGGAAGAAGATTGCCCAAACCGAGCTTTCTAAATATGGCAAGAGGTATCAAATTGATACTGGCTCCCAAGTCACATAGTGCTCTAGCAAATGCAAGCTCCCCAACTGTGCAAGGTATGGTAAATGCACCCGGATCTTCACGCTTCTATACCAAAGGCTCCGTGGTGATGGAACTGCAATGTTGAAAATTTTGGGAGAGGTCTTGGCTAACTTTGTGCTTCGTCTTAACTAGATCTTTCATCCATTTTGCATATCCCGACATCCTCTCAAAAGCCTCAACTAAAGGGAAGTACACTGACAACTTCGTAAGCATCACCAAGAATTGTTCAAAATTACCTTCACCTTTTCTCTTCCCAAGCCTTTGGGGAAAATGTGGTGGGGACCTTGGAAAGGTTTTATATTTCTTTGGTTGCTTGTTTGTGCTGGGCATCTCAATCTCCTCGTTTACCCTCTTTCTGCGGCTTCCATCTCTGACCATTGGCATAGGAGGATCTATGGTGCTTTTGCCACTCCGAGTCATGACTGTCATGCAATGCCCTTTGTTTTTAGATTTTGAATTGTATTACTTGGTAAGGTGCCCTTTTTGTGTTGGTTCAATTGCGAAGAAACTTGCCCAAATTGTTGTTCTAGTTGCTTCATCGCCACTGATTGAGACTTTATTTTTTGGTTAATACTTGAGATATCCGCTTTCATTCCCTTCATGGTCTCATCTTGGTGATCCGCTCTCTTCAACAACTTGTCAAACATGGCACGGCATCATGGTTGTGGGGCGGCACATAAGGACCATTCCTATAACCATCTCTTCTACCCCATTCGGCATCCGACATCCTCTCTCTTTCATAGTAACCACCTCGGTTATCTCTATAAGCACCATCACAGTTGTAGTTTCGACCTTGATTCCCGGAACCTTGCCTCCAATAGTCCGAAGTGGACCCTTGAGGATTATTCCGGAAATCGGCCGCTTGATTACTCACAGAACAAGCATCTTCATCAAAGAATGGATCTTCATAGATGGGAGCCTTAGGAGGTTGGTGAGTGACCGCTATGACACTTGCTTGATTTTTCTTGAAAACCAAGGCCATGCTTGTGTGAAGTTGAGCACGTTGCTGCATGATCTCTTCATTGACCTTTGCTTGCTCATTGTTGGTGTTGACTGCATAAGAAGTCTTCATCGCACCTCGCTCTCGTTGACCCCATACTCTATTGTTTTTAACCACTTGTTGCTTTCCTAGTGGCTATCAATACAAAAGGTCGATCAAGAAACATACCTCCCATGGTTGTGTTCAAGCTTGACTATTCTTATCAAGTGCCCGATAGAAAATCTCAACCAAGGCATTATCAACAATCTTGTGATGGGGGACCATACTCAAACATTTGGTAAATCTCTCCTATGTTGTGCTAATAGAGTCACCCGGAAATTGCTCAAAGTTGTTTATTTGATCCTTGAGCTTCAACTTCTTAGATCTTGGGAAATATCTTTCAAGAAACACTCTCTGAAGCTCTGCCCAACTTGTTATTGTACCCGGAGGAAGCTCAGACAACCACACAACTACATTCCCAGTTAGTGACAATGGGAACACTCTTAAACCAACGGCATCAAGAGAAAGATTTTGTGTCCTCATGACACTCTTGCAAACAAACACCACATTATGGAGATGATGGTGGGGATCCTCTGAGGGTAGCCCTGTGAATAATCCACGATTTTGGAGCATTTAAAGTAATCCACTCAACACTAAGAACTTAGCATCTACCAGTATTGGAGGTAACACTATAGCACCAATAACGTCCATAGTCATAGGGTTCAATCGATATTGATTCCATCCATAAGCATTTTCATTGAAGTCCCTAAGTTGTGGCCTGTTATCTCTTGGTTGTGGATTCTCCTCTCTTCCTATGCAATCATTCATATTCATTTCCTCCTCAACCGCGATATCCTCATTCACTTGAGCCATTCTTCTAAAGAGTCGATGGATCTCCAAATTGATCTGAGCTAAGGGATTGCCTTGGCTCCTTGTGTTGGGCATATAACCTAGTACACCCTGCAAATAAAATCAAACAACAAAAACAAAAACAGAAGGAAAATACAACAGAGTCTAGAAATTAATACTCGACTAACTAATAGTGAAATCAAGTCAAAACCTAGTCGTATTCCCCGGAAACGGCGCCAAAATTTCTAATGATGTTCACACTCCAATAAGAAAGCGATCGCTGTCAGCAATTAACCTAACCAAAGGTTAGGATCGAATCTACAGGGAATACATGGTTTGACTATGCTAATTCACTATCAATTATTTCAAGTATCTATAACTAAAATCTTTAACTAGGGGGAGGGGGGTTTGTGATTCAAGAATAAAGTAAAATAAACACTATACTATGATGCGGGAAAACACTCAACTTTAGGGACAACTTGGGAATTGTGTTCCCCATGATTCGTTGACTCGATTAACCTAGATAACATAACTACAATTAGAGATTTGCATGCAGGATGGTAACTTAGGTTCTTCCAGCCCTCTTGTGAAAGTGAAGGTCGTTTTTTACCAGGGCGCTTGGTCGGAAACCATGGCGTGCCAACTAATCGTTACCTATTGTCCCAGTCAGCCTCCCCTTGGTCAGGTTTGGTTGATTAGACGAGAACACATCAATCGAATTCTGTCATCTATTTCTCTTTCCTATTCGTCACTACCTTGGTCGGGATCGTGATAGTAGGCGGAGTTTGGTGTCGGCCACCACCAAACAACAATCATAATGAAGAGAAATAGACAATACATGCAAAACCTCAATCATAGAAATGCACTAACCTAGGTCATCTCAAGTCAAATACCCATGGTTCCCACAACACCAATTTGTGGGTGCTTAGCTACTCATGGCTAAGGCAAAACCCACAAAAATGCAAATATAAGACATGATTGAGAATTTTACCCAGAGCAATGAAGATTGAAGACAACACAAGTTGCAAATCATAAGCTTGATAGAGTGATAATAAGCACAAGCAAGATATGCAATCTCCAAAATTGGGTTTTCCAAGAGAAAATGATAAACTAAGCTAAAACCCTAAAAGTTTCCTTAAAGTATATTCAAAGATGATGTTCTCTTTTGAATTTCGAATCCTCCTAAATAAACCCTAACTTAAAGTATTTATAGTGTTTACAAAATAATCCTAAAAATTACACAGAAAAGACAATTGGCAGCTGGTACGCTCATAGTGACCTACGAGTCGTAGTCAGGGTCTCGTATCAGGTTATTGGCATCTTGGACTCAACTGGTACAACCCACTGGTATGAATCGTAGCTTGGGCTAGGACTTGTATGCTCCTCTCATAGTCTAGGCTTTTAGTTTTTGGTCTAAAGTTTTGGCTCTCTGATTCTTGCCATGAATACACCTATACGAGTCGTACTGAGACCTACGACTCATAGGCTGGCCTCGTAGGGTTGACCTCCACTTAGTAGATTTCCAATTTTTTGGTGTTTGTTTCTTGCTACGGTAGCACCCTACGACTCGTAGCTTGAACTTCGACTCGTAGGTGAATCATATGTCCTATGCTTTACGAAAATCTGCAATTTTTCTCCAAAATCTTGCCAACCTAACTTTTCTGCAAGAAGAATACAAAAACACATAAAAATCATAAAAAGTCGCATTAACAACTCACAATATCCCTTGTTTTAAGCATCAAATGTGTTATATTTTGACAACACATCAGTGAGTTCCACATGAAAAGAGATTAAAACTTTTAAAAATTACAAATCACCCCCTATTTAACTTGAATCCTTGATTAGTAGAACATTTGACTTGACCTCGGTCAAGTTGTCACCTTTTTTTAATTGGAAACTTTTTTGTCACCCCTCGCAAATTTCTCAAGTAACTTTCTCATGATTTTTCTTTTAAAAAAAAAAAGATAATTCTGAAACTATTGCTAACAATAATACTTGCGATCAAGATAGAGTTAAACCTGACACAAGTCACAAATACATAAACATGTTCACTCCCATCGCCGTCTTTTCTTTACAGAGGGGGTATTACTATTTACTCCTGTTGTTATAGCTGCAGTAAAATAAGTAGCAAAAGGAAGCTGATGGTATCAAATAATTCTAGTATCTGACAGCTGGAGAAACTAGTCTAACATACAGAAATTACTTGTTTTAACTGGTATTTACACGGAAAATACTACTAAGATACAGACGATGGTTGGTATGGAAGTCGATGATCAGGAACCCCTTCTTCAGACCGTCTGTCTTCAAACCATTTCAGAACTCTTTTCCGAGGCAAATTTGTCACATGTACAATGCTGCTAATTATGGCATTCTGCATCACAACTACCAAGTGAGTATAAGGATAACAATGTTCATTGTTTCATCATTGCTATTAGCAATTGCATGCATCTACATCAACAAGCAAGTCATATATCCATTTAATTTTAGAGTTTGGAGATACCATTATGAGGAGTCATGAGTCGCACAGGATTGGAATGATTTAGAAGTGTCTACTAACTCAGACTGAGCTTTCTAAATAAATCATCAGTATCCAGTTATATCAATTAATCATACTGCAGGATGTAAAGAGAGAAACAGGTACGACATACTACAGTCAATTGTGCATTGAAAAGAGAAACATCATCAATTTACTGAGCAAACGAGAAAAACCATGAGATCCACCCACTTCAAACTAGCCATCTGGGTGACTGATAATAGTAATACAAACGTAGCTTCAATTATGTACAGCAACTATTTCACCTCAGTACCCAATAAGTTGGATAGTTTTTCATTCACTCACACCAAAGCCCCATTATTAAGGTAACCCTCAGGGGTTGGTCTAGTGGTAATAGACTTGAGTCTTGGGTTTGCTCCCTTTCAAGGTCTCAAGATCGAAACCCACTGGGTGCAAACAATTTCTGACGGTCATCGGACTGAGTAAAACCTGAATTAACTGTGGTGCACTTGCCGGAAACTCCTTGCCGAGGGCCTGTGCACCCCCGGGATTAGTTGGGGCTCTAAGAGACTCGGACACCCAGTTCAAATTAAAAAAAAAAAAAAAAGGCCCATTATTCAGGTACAGAATTAAGCAAATAATAGGCAGAAGCTCTGTATTCAGGTATGAAATTTTACCAATGTATACTTAAAACCATCGAGCACAAATAAAGAAGAAACTCACAGTGGGCCGCTTTGATCGTCTATAAACTTGTTCAAGGGTTTCTAATTGGACTTTCTTTAGTCTCTTTTGAGAAGACCAACTACTTTGCATCACATGAACTGGAGCTTCCACCTTTGGCTCTGGCTTTGCAGCATCACTCATCTCGATGGGAACAGTCTCCTGGGGTTTGCATTCAGGCTCTAACATTCTGGGGACAGGTTCATCAGGTAAGGTAGCACTCAGCAACACAAGATCTGATGGAGGATTGCGAAGTATTTCAAGAACAACAGCTCTCTCTAGGCATAGATCAGCAGCAAGACTTTTTATCTGAATGGGAAGAGTAAATTATAAGTTCTAAAATAGCACCACTAGATATATTTCAATTTTAATAGGTAGCAGGGGTCACAAGAAGCAGTTCCATATTTTCTGCTTTTCCAATTCTGCTACAGGTTCTGCAACTTCTAATCTATACTTATGATGACTTTACCTAGCAGAAAGCTCAATTCCAAATGCAAAATAATCAATAATATGCTACGGTGAAAATAAGGATGGTTTTGGCTAATAAACGGAAAGAATATAATGCAAGCCAAAAGCAAGCCAAAAGCAGATGTCAAGCATTATGCTACAAAAACGACGGGATCTAAAGAATGGAAGTACATAGGAAAAGATGAGATCAGCAAAGGTAAATTTTTCCCAAGAATTTGAAAACTTCAGAGACATGGATAGATAGCACCAATGTTCTTAAAAAATATGCATAATGCTGGAAAGTGCAAAGAGCCAGAGTAAAACCAAAGTGACCTTAAAACTCAAGAATAATGAGTAGGTGTAATGAAATTGCGGCATCTGAATTTGAGAAGACTAAATAAGATAGGAACTTACATTTAACTTCCGCCGTCCCTTTCTCAAGGCATACGCCAGTTTCTTAAGTTGCCAATTTTTCAATTTCACTAGCATTTCATCCTCTTCACTGGCATCTTCTGATACTGCTTCTTCATTTTCAGCCTTATTACTCTCAATTTTCGCATTGGCAATTGAGTCAATTTCTCCTAGTAGTTCATCATCCATCAGTGCCGCCTCCAGTTCACCTTCAAGCTTCGCAAGGTCCTCCTCAGTTATATCATCATCATTGTTCAAGGATAGGTCATCATTTTTTAGATCTTCTTCCAGCAGCTGAAAGAGTGCCTCAAAAGCATCTCCATCTATATCATCAACTTCCTCAGTAACTTTCCTAGGAGAACTCTAATACAGGAAGCAAATAGAGCCTTGGGCTTAGTAAACAATTGTAGAAGGTGTGTAATACAACATTCAGCTGTAAAGAAGAGGTTGTTAATGATATCAAAGTTCATGAGCAAGTATGTGCAAGAAAGCCAAACAAAGATATGTCTCTAGTAAACTCCTAGTCAAGGAAAATAGCTTGAATATTCAAGTGAAAGATCTCAAAAGTTCAAACCACATTAAAAATCATGTATACTCAGCAGGTTAACTAAAAGGAGAATTTCACTCCACATCCCAGAAAAGATAAGACATGAATGCGATTCTATCAGCCTAAGAATGGTATCATGATGGACATTAATGAGCACAAGAAGAAGTTCATGGGACAGGGTTGTCTTTGATGGATATTCACATGTACCAGAATAAAATAGCTGCACAAAATCTAAACCACCTCATCAACTGCAAAAGCTATTAAGTTAGTATCACATGTATGGATTGGAAAAGTCACTACTCTATATTTCTATCAAATACAATTTCATGGAAAAAGATTTGTCTCCTGGCACCGCCCATTACACTAAAAGCAGCAGGGCAGTAGATCAAGCACGTCAAACTTGCTTGGCATGATTAAAAAAAAACAAGTAATTTGTAAACCATCTCATCAACTGTAAAACCTACAAAGTAACACTGGACAAGTAATTTGCCTGAAGCAATAACTGCTGCTGAAAGACAAGAGTACGAGGTGGAATTTCTTTAAGATGTTAAAATAAGAACAAAAAGTCACAGCACTATATGATGCTTTCCCTTTGCTCTGTTCAACTACATCAAATATGGTACATAAAGAACTACGCTATTAGCTTGGAACTTCTTTCATGATAGGTATTATCTTGGTACTACCTGAAACAATCATATAAATCAGAATTGCTTGTCTAAGCCACCATCAAATCATGGCTTAGCATATGTTTGCAAAGCATAACATACTTGCATATACAAGAACATTAAAGATTATAGTAATTCAACGGATGAAAGTAAATGATAAAACCATAAACAGCAACCTATATCAAAAACAATTCTAAGAAGAAGGATCCTAAATTCTTCATGTGTATTTTTTTTTAATATCCCAGATTAGAACTGCTCTTTACATCCAAACTGAACGCATCTTGGTATTCCAGCTACCTTTAAAACGGATAAGTAGTGGAAAATAGGAGGGGTATCACATTTGTAATAACTCAATATAAGGTAACAAATAAACTAATAACAATTTCTCAAGAAAGACTCATTTTTCCAATCTTCTTAATTTACTGCTCATATACTCTAATCAGAGTATACCCAATTTCGTTCTTGCTCCTCTTCAAACCCCCATCCTTTAAATAAACATCTATATAAATTGGAGAGAAATGTATACATACAATTGGTTATTTAGAAAGGCAATACCTTTTGCTTTTTCTTGGAAGAAGAGCTGACAGCAGAATGGCTTCGACGGCGAGAGAAAGTAAGAAGGGAGGAAGAGGGACGAAGTGGCAACGCGACGTTAGTTCTACCTCTGGGCTGACCCCAAAGTACATGTTCTTTGCGGGAACATCCAACTGTAATGAAAATGCCCAGAGCTGCCCAAGCATACGCCATTCTACTTTCTTAAAAAACTTCTTCAAGGCCTATCTCAATTCTATTGCGAGGGTTTAACAAGGTGATGATAGTAGAGAAAAAATAGTTTACAAGGCTTTTAACACTTCTTTTTGTGGTTGCTACCTATTATTTCATGATATATGTTATTGTATTGTGATATAAGAAAATCGGCACTTTTAGTCCCTGTATCAATACTATATCATGATTTTAGTATTTTTATTATTTAAGTTAGCACGATTAACCTTTAATTACATAATGTGAGTAATTTTTATCTTTCAACTAACCGACTTAAAAAAATTAACAAAAAAACTTAACTGAGGGACAAAAACGGTATTTGACTTAATTTGCCTTAGTTCCTCCTGAACTGCTTTCTACCTCTATCTTTCTCACTATTTGAAGAACAAGCTCGTCATCTAATCTTCATTTGAACGAAGTAACTTGATAACCAATAATTCCCTCTCACCGACGAATGCGACCTCATCTGAGCTGAATTTGAACCAAACCCAGCTAGTAGGCATCAGATTTCTCTCTTTGGCCGATGAATGCAAAGTCATCTTGGTGTTTGAATGAAATTCACCTACTTCTACTAAAATATTAACAATATATTTGTGATTCTTGGTATGTTACTTCTCTGATTTATTTAATTCTCTCTATCTCTTCTCGATTTTTTGTAATTTTGAATTGGGTGTTTCTATTTGTAAATTTAGAGTTTTTTTTTTTCTGTTAAAGCCTTTTGTTCACTTGTATTGCTTCATCATTTGGTCATTCCTAAATTACTAAGTTTAGTTGTCATCAGATTCAAACAATATAAAGAAAGCAAACTTATCCATGGCCATCCATTTTTAATAGGCTAAAAGCACTGGTCTCTCGATTGCAATATCATATCATTTACCAAATCTAGGGTGCTGCATAGATATCTTCCCCTTGGCTTTCTCTTATTCTTTTTAGAACTTTAGGTTTTAGGGATTTAAAGGAGAAAAATGGTGCAACAAGCCTATAAAATAGGGATAGGGGTTTAGTTCTTTGATTCGATTTGTGATTATTCATTAATGCATACCAATTATCAAATCGAATTACTTTGATTCTGTCTGATTTAATTTTTTTAAGTTCGATTTGAGTTATTTTTTTGCTATTAGATGGGCTATCTGTTTAATAAAGGTTCATCAATAGTAACCATGTCTTTGAATTCCTTTTGTCATTTCTATATGAGTTATTTGTGAATCAAACCTGAAGAGAAGTCTCAGGTTCGAGCCCTTGGTATGAAAAAATTTCGTAGGAAGCGTTTCTTCCCAAATGGGGCCCTGTGTGGCACGAATTTAAAATAATTTGGCTCCGATGCGAATACCGTACATCGAGTGAAAAAACAAAAAAAAAAACCTTACTCAACACTTCTATTTAATCTCCTTCTTGCAGCAATACTTTGAGGGTAAGAGTAAGAGAACAAGTACATATTTATTTATTTTTTTGACATACACAAAACTGACATCAAGTGCATGGATAAAGGACATGTTTGAAGAGAAGAGAAGCATACTGGAGCTAGTTGGTTCACTTGCCCTCGTTGGAGCTAAAGCATATTATGAGTACTATGGCATGAAGGGAGAAGACACAGTAGCAATAACGAGTGAACCAACATGAACTTTAATAGACTTAGATGGGTAACAGAACTAAGCTATTGATAGGTACAAGGAAGCTATTCTTGCTACTTAATATGCCCAAAAAGCCAGATATATAAGTTAGAACTAAGATGTTGGTAGTCAGGCTATTGAACTTTGGAGTAAACTTCCTTGGTTAGATGGTTAGCAATGCTGCAAAAAGAATT
>JAPFFP010000103.1:9388288-9403474 GCA_026153255.1 Solanum medicagineum
TATTGAGATTGAGGATATTGCAACATTTATGTTATTGAGCTACCCATTCTTGATTTTGAGATATATGAATTTGTATGAGCATCTTGCATATTTTATTTTCGTGAACACGATTATTGTGCATTTACTATGTGATTGCTGGATGTTCCAAGAAAAGAAATGTAAAGCCAATGGAAAATGGTCCCGGCTAGTGAAAAAGAATGAGAATTAAAAAGGTTACTATGATTCGCTGGGTCGTCACATGCCGTGTCGGTTACTATAATTCGCTGGGTCGGGTCACACGCCGTGACGGTTACTATGATTCTATGGATCGGGTCGCGCGCCGTGACAGATGCATGGACTAGGAGTCCCCCATGGGTCCCGGGCTGTGTTACAGCGGGTATGTATCACTAGGACAGACATGCATCATTCTACGTGACATTGCATTGCATTGCATTATATCTCACGACATTCATTTTCATCCCATAATGCTCTGGCTTGTTATGATTATATAGAGTGCTATTGAGATTGGTTATACATTAATCATTGACTAGTTTATGTCTTTACGTGATTAGTTTTGGTATTGATTTGATGACACTTGATGAATTAGTGAGAACTTGATAAATTGTAGAATTTTCTCCTATGACTTGAAAGTGGAATAAATGAGGATTATACTATCATAGGCTTTGATCGTAGCATTTTCGGGTGGTGTAATTGTGAAGGTTATGGCTTAGGCTGTAGTTGTGGGGGCTTGGTTGGAGTGTTGGGGGTACCGGTATTCTATATTACTTAATTTTGTGTTTAGTAGTTCACTTGCTGAGTACCATGTGTTTGGTACTCACCCCCCTTGCTACAACAATTTTGTAGGTTGCGAGCCCGGATTGTCGTGATACTTTCCATTCTTCCTTGTTCGAGGCTTCCTGTGGAGATTGTGAGAGGTAACTGTTTGCCATCCCAACTGACTTCTTACTCCTATTTATGATTTTGTTCTATTCTAGAGACAATATTATTTGATACTTGTGTTTCCTTTCGATTCTATTGTAATACATTAGAAGCTTGTGCATGTGACAACCAGGTTTTGGGGGATTTTCATTAAGTTAACTTATCATCCGCAATTGAACTTTCATTTTTTATTATAATTTCGCATTTTTAATGTTATAGTTGGGTTGCAGGCTGACTTGTCTTGGAGAGATAAGCCGAGTGCCATCACGCCTGAATTTTGGGTCGTGACAGTGATTTGCGGTAGTTGATATTTTTTGGGGATGTTTATCTCTTTTTTTATTGGTTTTACTTTAACTGACTCTTCATTAATTTTTAAATTATGTAATGCTTATAACATCTCAAATATCAACTTCACAAAAGTTCTTTCTTTAATATGTTACAACATAAAGAACATATGTTTACTAAATAAAATATTCTCAAAATATAATATATATCTTAAATATTCAATTTAATATTATTTATAAATATCTTTATTTGTCTAATATAGTTTTTTTGTTTTAGATAAACTAACTATTGTTTTTAAAATTTAATATAATCTTATAATTACACTTGTACAACTAAACAACACACTTATAATTACCTTGTTATTATGTTGTAGCAAACAAATAGGTCACAATAATTTCTAGACTATGTAATTACTAGGCTACTAATTACTATTCTAAAAATTACATTGATTATCAAGTGGCTTCCAAACAAACCCTTAAAATTACATAAAATTGAGCAAGTAAATAGATACAACCTATATGACATAATACACATAGAACATCATTGTAGTAGGCAGATTTCCATTAGGATACATGTATTACTCGTTCAACTTTATACAAATTTAAATATCTATTTGTGCATATTTAAAGTCGTAAAGCATACATGTCAAAGTTAAATCGAAAGACGCATTTATTATGTATTATGCCTTCAGATTACGTATACTACGATTAGACATCAATACTAGTTTAGAATCATTTAAATCTTCATTGTCAATGTCACTCCATTAATCTTTATTAGTTGATTCTATTGAAAAGTGTTTTAAGTTAAAGCTCCATAAGGGAGGCAGTAAGAACACAAGTTACGCCACCATCATTTCAGATTAATTTCATGACCAAATAAAACCAAAATGTTTGTGCATTTTCCTAGCAAGTTTGGAGTTTGGACTATGGACAGCCCCGCCCCGCTTGTATTTCCCTATGAAAAGTTAACTAAAAGCTAAAACCACACCATTCGAAGACTCTAAAAGTCGAAGGAAACGTAACGATCCAAAGTGAAATCTAGGACTGTAAACAAAAACTGAAGCGGAAATATCACTGGGAATTAGTTGATAAATCTTGGTCAACCCTTGGGAGTAACACAATAAAGCACGAGACGGACCAACGATGCATGTACAACTTTGCTGTCAGAATGTTAACAAGATTCAATAAAATGAACATCAATAGAATATACTTGAATATCAACTTTTTGTTTCCAACCATCTGCTTTGTAAGTAGAACATAAAAAAACTACTGGGATATAGAAGGAAATATGTGCTTAGAGACCTAACATGGACAAAACTTAGGTTGTAGAATGAGATATGATACCCACCATAGCCTTTTTTTTCTATGTTAAAACTTGTATGCATCTTTCAAGGTATGAACATTTCTGTTTTTGAATATTTAAAGAATTTCACAATAAACCTGCTTCAAAGAGGTTTCTCCTTCTCAGGGTCTCATCTACCAGTTTGAACGTCTTCTTTACAAGCTTTGGATCAAGGGCTGTGGTTCTGTAGATCTTGAACACCCGGTCCACGCAATCTGGTGCAGTGCTTTGGAAATATGACTCCTCAAATTTTTTTTTTACAAACCTAAAGTGTACATCATCAAAATAGAGAATGGACCATTTAGCACATGAATTAAACAAGAATGTCAATGGAAACACTAAAACAAGTATCTCTTGAAGAGCCCAACAAATGCATCCATGTCATTTATAGAAGTACTGCACATGGAAAAGCTTACTCATAAGCATGCTCAATCTCTTGTTTTCCTGTTGAAACTGCCTCGTAATCTTTAAACCACTCACAAGTATTGAGGGGAACCTAAAGCCAGGGATGTCATTCTTAGATGAGAAAAAGCAGTTCCATAGACACAAATCAATGCTACATTAAATGTACTTACTTTCAGAATCTTCTGCTCAAATATATCAAATTTGTTCAGGAACAGCATGAAAGAAGTTTTCTGCACAAAGAATAAAGTGTCAACTTGCTACCTGGTCTGATTTATTTGGTTTATTTTTTCTTTATCCCAAAAGAAATGATGTAAATGTATATAACAAAAAAGAGCCATGAGTATAAGCTGATTCAAGTGGATATTATATAGTTCAAGATCCCCAAGCAAGTATGGTCTTCTAGCAGACACCTAATACATACCTCAAAACATGGTTGCTTTAAAACCCACTCAAAGAGTTCCTTGGTCTCCATCATTCGGTTCTTCCTTTCATCCTCAAATAGAGTTTGATCATACCTGAGTGAACAATAGAACAATGATAAGTACGCAGTTGCCTCATTTCCTACTCACAAATTTAACATCCTTTTGACCAAGATTGATGAATGATTTATTTCCTTCTCATTCTGGAAAGCTTCATGATCCACGTACTGCTACTTATGATCAAGTCCAGATTTCGGTTGACTTGATGTTAGAAATTTCAGAAAGCTAGGAATAGAACTCTTACTCACTAATAGCAGCACAAAATATAACTGCTGTTACGCCTTCAAATAGATGAATCCACTTTCTTCTCTCATTTCTCTGACCTCCAACATCAAAAAGCCTATATACTTCTCCACTTTTTTTGTTTTCTCCAACTGGACTGCAGATATTTTGGTAGTTATTAAGCTATCCATCGTCAGTAAAAAGAATACAATGCATCTTGTAAGAAAACAAATACTAGGTCATAAACAATTGCATCATTGGAGGACCACAAGAACTGGATCATAATCAAAAAATTCAAGGACATATAAATGTACTTACTTTGACAGGCACAAGGAGGCTCTTAGGCAACAGATGAGGGATAAACAAAACCCAAGTGACTGAACATCAACTAGTTATAACATTTAAACAGTATAACGATTACCTAGTTCTTTGAATGCTACAAGAAAGACCATAAATAAGCCTACTATTCAAGGCAGATTGGACCTGCCTACAAAAAAGATAGTAGGAAGGATTTCTAACAACATATGCCTTGTTCTGACAGGAAAAAGAAAACTGAGTGGTTCAGATAGTTCTGTCACTTTGCTTGCAGATCCAATAGAAGGTAGCAATTCTTATGCTCTAGATTAAACCAGCACTTTTTTAAGAGATCAAAATGTAAAATACACTAAAAGTGAGGGTTTAGACAATGGATAAGAGGACAGTTCAAGGATGCGTGGAAATTCACCTGAACTGTATTTCAACGACACCAGTTGTTCGAACCCGGGCAAAAAGAACATCCTCCTACAAGATAACAAGAAGAATGACTACTCATTTAAGATCTCCAATAAAGTAAATAAAACCACTGTAATGCATATGTGAAAACTGTATTAAAGACATCATTAAATAAACAAAGTTTTTTCTCCCACATCTTAAAATTATAAATGAGGTAGTGTAGACAATTCAACAAGAACGAAACAGACAAAATTCCTTGGTTAAAGTACCACAGCCATCATCATCAAAGAATTTTGTCGAGCTTGGCAAGGAAAAGTATCTAACCAGCACTTAAAGGAGTGTAAAAGGGTACCATAAATAGACAAAATAAATGTATCTCATCTTTAGATAAGGAAATTTATACAATTCACTAAGAGGTCGTTTGGTAGAGTGTATTAGAAAAATATGCATGCATTAATTAGGTGTATTAGTAATATCGTATTTTGCTTTTGGGACTTGATATTTTAGAGACGAGGGTCTCTCGGAAATAGTCTCTCTATCTCCACTAGGTAGTGGTAAGATCTGCATACATTTTACCCTCCCTAGACTCCACTTGTGGGATTTCACTAGGTATGTTGTTGTTGTTTACTAATGCAAGCATTATCAATACACTCTATTTAGCGTTATTATACATCCTACCAAGCGACCCCTAAATGCAATGCAAGATGTTGTGCATGAAGAAAGAAATTATAGCAATTGAGAGTAATTGCACAGCAACTATAAGAACTTGATAGATGAAATACACTTTCCTTTACCAGCAATAGACAGGCAACATTTGCACTCACACTTATGCTTTGAAAGAACGCCACTAATGTAATAGAAAATTAGATACTAGCATATATAGTAAGCAAGGGAAAGTGTACTGTAATAGCAAGTATCTTGGATGCTTGACAGTGTATTTAACTATAGCAAGCTGCAGTTTGAATTTTGAAATATTTTACCAACACTAGGGCTGTAAAACAAGTGGTAAAAAAGAGATAAGAAAGACACTTGGTTTGGCCCAGCCTGTCAAAGTTATACATGTCAAGACTACCATTCTTTCCAATTTACGTTGACACCCCTAGGACCAAAACCCCAACATAAAATAGTTCTAATAATGCATCTGAGCCAAAAGTGATATCTACAATTGTGAGTTCAACATCATGTAGAGGATAGTTTTACGAAAGAGTTGAAGAACAGATGGTTATGATTTCTTTGCAAATTCAATATGAAAAGTAGAATAGATTTTCTTTTTTCTTTTAGAATTAACATTACTCAACATTTAGCCGCTATCCTATATCTGTTGTTTTTCTTTTTACTTGGGGTGGATGCATTTTTAGTCGAGAGCCTTTCGGAAACCACCTCTCTATCTCATGAGGTAGCGGTAAGGTTTCCGTACACTTTACCCTTTTCCAGACCCTACTTTGTGGGATTTCACTGAATATGTTATTGTTGTTGTAATGAAAGCACAACTCCTAATTGGGAAATACCTCATTGCTATTTCTTACCTTTGTTGGAAGATAATGTATATCAGAAAGTCTCTCCAAGTTTTCCATGAAATAATGGGCACAATCTGGAACCTGAAGCTCATTACCACGTAACAGAGTTTCCTACAAGAAAGAAAGAACTCAATCAGAGTAGAGAAAAGTTAATCTTTGCTCAATAAAAGATTAAGGGTGTATTTGGTACGAAGGGAAACAAGTTTTTCAATTTTCCCATGTTTGGTTGGTAAGAATATTTTGAAAACACTTTCTCTAGAAAACAAGTTCCTCAAAAATAAGGAAAATGACTTCCCTAGTGGAAGTAGGAAAGAAGTTCCACAAGTGGCATTCCACATTAATTGTGTCCCCACCCTCGAACACACCTCATCTTCCCCTCCCCCCCAACCCCAGTAAACCCTATCCCCACCATCCCTAGCCCACTCTCATGGCATTTTGTCTAGAATATATACAAACATTTTTAAAATAATATTTTTTGCTTATGTACTAAACACAAGAAAACAAGAAACCCACTCATTTTTCTAGATAATATTTTCCATAGAAAAAGATTCCTTCTTTCCGAGTACACCCTAAGGGTTCACATAGTTTGGATCTTTTACCTTATACAATCATCTATTTTATTATTTCAGAATCTCTGATCAGCTATCGTATGAACAATCAATTACTAAAGTGAGTTGCTTCAATAAAATTAAATATTAGAACTATGGGAAGCAATCTAAAGAATGAAGGCTTTGGGACAAGTAAAACGGTCTATATGTATTGCCAGTTTAGCCCACACAAGGAAAATGAAGGTACAGTGATGGATTGTGGTGCTAAATATGAATAATTCAGATATCTAAGTTCAGTCTTCTAGGAGAATGAATGCCATGATAGACAAAGATGTAGCATATAGAGTTAGTCACAAGAGATGATTGATGTGGAGTACTATGAGACCACTATGTGATGGGAAGATATCGAATAAAGTGAATGGCAAAGACAGGCAGCTGGCAGTGAATGATGGGCCTTTAAGGCCTGAAACATTCCCAATATGAGTGTCTTAAAAATGCGGAAGTTGAGATACATTTCCAATCATTTAAGTTTAGGCAAAATTAGAATAAGCACCTCTGGCAAAAGGTGTGAATTTTTCATGACGATTATACCTCAACTATTCCACCAGGTACATGTTATCTCCCACAAGCACATGTACTAGGCAACTCGTCCACTAAGGCTGATGGAAAAATGGTGCAAGCAACATAGATACACAATAATATGAGAGAAGGTTCAGATTATCAAGACATGTCCATCCAAATGCACAAACTTGAAGGTACGACACTTTACTAAATGAAGGTGCTAAAAAGAGACAAGGTAACCCTAAAATCACAAAGAGAGAAGGTTTTTAAAAAGATTTATGATACCTGGAATAAATGTGAACTTAGTTAAGACTATAAGAAAATGGAAAATGATCCAAATAGACAACTCAACTAGTTAGGAATCCACTTTATTGTTTCTAGCTCTTTACATTAGATCGTTTAGGAATAAAAGTAAGATTTTAAAAAATCTATAGTTTTGCAGAACTCCTAATTTTGCCTTAAAAGTTAAACCAACAAATGGCTTTAGAAGGAGATCTGAAATGCTCCAAAGAGAGCAGAATATATACCGGACAAAGATGAGAAACCCGAACTACTCTGCGTAATTAGAATACTAGTGATAGATAGAGGCATAATTGATTAATTGACTTCGATAAATTGATCATTTCAATTATCATTTATTTATACAAGCAAAAGAAAATTGTGAAGTTAATACAAATCAACAAGCCCAAATAAAGTACTTCAACCAAAATAGATCATCAAAATGATTAACCAAAAGCAAAATTACTTGAATAGCAGGATCTTTCCAAAGAGCTTCAATATCCTGCACTAGATCCTTAGTCAGGAGAGGATAATCCAACTTGCCTCCAATTTCTGAAAGTTTCTCGCCGATCTCCTGGAGCCAAAGAAATATGTGTTTATGTTTGTGCAGCTAAGCAAGATAGCCAATCTCATGTCTTCAGTTTCAGGGGTTTCCCTTGGCTAAATAACTTCAAGATGACAGCCCAAATATCTGGTAATTGCATAAGAACGAATAATACAAACCTTATTTTCAGCAGATAGAAGATACTTTGAGGCCTCTAATTCATTTTGAGCTAATTCCTTTGATCCATCATGTAATATCTGTTATGGTACCAAGCATCCACCATGTAAGAATATCAGTATCCATGACCCATGGTAATTGACACTCGTTATCAATTATGAGTATGATATTTCTATATATGCATGTCTCTAACAAGCAGCAGCTATTTTCCAAAAAGGGAAATAACCAACACACCCTTTCAAGTATTCCATACTTTTATTGTCTGATAAACATTGGCATGAATGACAGGGATGAAGTTCTTTAGCTCTGCTTCATCAAATCCAGTTTGGAACAAAAGTTTTATCTGCATGAATAATAGAGGACACTGGAGTTAAAAGAATACATTTTGTATAACACATAATTAAGCATTTAATATAGTACCATAGCAGGCAAACTTATAGGGTTCGAGCAGGGACGAAGCTAGGGGTGGAAGGGGTTTCTGAATTCCCTAAGCCTGAAAACTACACTATACATATAAGGTAAAATTTGACTTTATGCATCTATATTCCATAATGAATCCCTTTCACACAGCTGAGAAGTTTAGCTCTGTTGTCAAGGGGGTTCAAACTTTTTCCAAGGTTGCCGATTCAAGTCTCACTCATTGCAGTGCTTTCCCCTAATCTAGCTTTGGCATTCCCAACAGCTTCCAACTTCTTGCACCATTTAAAATTTTGATGTTGAGTACTTTAAATTAAAAAATAAAACTAAAATTAGTTGTTGAGTACTTTAAAAATGCAAAATAAAAATTGGTTGTTGAGTTATTCAAAAATGCAAAATGAAAATTGGTTGTTGAGTAATTTAAAAATGTAGTGTAATATTGGTAATTCAATCCTTACACATTTTTAAAGAACCATTATGATTCTTAAAGATAATATTTGAAGGGGCACTAATTAGAAAAAATAACTTAAATAAAATAGAAAACTACTAAGTTAAAGGAAAAAAAAGGCACAAGAAATTTTGAAAAGGGTCCAACGGAACGAAGGCAAAAGAAGGAAGAAATGCTAAATGGGGCATGACAAGCCATATTAAAATTTAGTGGGTTAAGGTAAGTCTTGCCCTTCGCCACTCGCTGCGTTTATTGTCTTATAATTTTCGCATGTTTCCTTCTTTAAATTTTGAACCCCCTTGGTGAAAATCCTACCTCTACCATTGAATTTGAGTCATTATCAAAAAAAAGTTCACGTGATTGGCTCATCAAAAAAAAATAAAGCTCAGCAGTTCTCCAGCTTATCTGCCAGTTGTCTGGCTGTAAAAGGAAGATGTTAGTTTTTGATCCATAATTTCTCTTTCATGGACAATGATAAGATCCATTCCCGCACGTGTGGTGACACGTTGAAGACATAATTAACAAAGATGTGTGACAGTTTAAACTTTTAGATGAGATGGTCACACATTTTCAACACATTAATATAAACATAAACATTTAGGGAATAATGAAATCATAAAAGATACTTATAAGAGCTCTTGCCTGCTTAAAAATTGTAGACTTCCCCGAATCTCCGGCACCTTGAAACAACAGAAAAATCATCATTCAGCAAGCACAGTCAAACAGGACATAGACCACCAAACATGCAGCAGTAAGTTTCAAATAAGTCAAAAGTACTATAAGATATGCAAGGATAAAGAATTCCATAAACAAGTCAATCCAGAGCTGGAAGTTCCTCCATGCTACAAAAATATTCTGAAGAAAAAACTTTCACTATGCTTCCTCCAGCAGCATCTTAAGAAGCAGAAGCTTCGAGGAAAAGCAAAGTTCAAAACTAATTGCCTTCCTCAAATTTAACAAGTCTAAAGGTAGAAGAAATAGAATATGCCAATAACTTGTAGGCATCATAAACCACTACATGGGTATGGTGAACATAAAAAGGAAACGCGAAGACAGTAAACAATAACTAGACCATAGGATGATTGAAGACTAAATTTATTTCATTTTTACCAAGTAGAAGAAGCTTCTGAATATGCTTGTCTGCCTTTGTTTCTTGTTCAATCCGTCTTTCTATCTCTGCAGTCTGAAGATGCATGATCAAGTCAGGACACTTGGGGTTATGTATTTAGAAAGAATTTTCGCACCCCTAGCTTACAGACAGCACTATTGTCGATTACCGAAATTCAAAATCTATATACCTGAGCATTTTCATCATCATCGGCTTGACTATGGTGTTTATTTCTGCTGCATAACAAGCCCATGTTTTCTAAAACCACAGTAGCATAGGCTTGCGAGATAGTCAAGCCAGGGATCTCAAATCTATTGTTGTAACTACTTTATGATGTCCATGTATACCTAAGTTTTAAAGAAACAAACAATTATCAGAATAAAGTTATGTGAATAAGGTACTTATAAACAAAAGACTCTACTGCAACTGCAGTTCAGTTGAATGTAAAGAATAATCAAAGTATGTCTCCCTTGTCCCATGTTTGCATTTCAATCTAATTAAAGTTCAAGATACCATTCTCCAACCCCCAGAGTTAACTAAAGCAATTATACACAAACATATGAATGAATGACTATGCAATAACAAATTGAAGGTCGAATTGTTGACAAAAAGTTCATGGCAAGCCATCAAGAATGACTATGCAAGAACAAATTTTTAAGATAAATCAGTTCCAAAATAAGAAAGAAGTAACTAAAACCCCTTTTGATTCATTCAGGATCAGACAGCCTCTTCACAATTTACCCACCACTCCAACATTAATAATAATAAACAAGTGAAATGGAAACATAAATAAAACTACAGATTTCCTATTTTCCTCTTCTTTTTTTTATAAGAGCATTAACACGGTCAATTCAACACCGTACTCACTAGCATTGTCGATTCTGAAACACTCCAAGCCTTAAAACTTTTGGAAACTCAACCCCAGAAGCATTTAAAAAAGCAACAACTTAACATTTATACATACAGATGTATGAATAAAAGCATAAATATCACTACCAACTTTCTGTTTTCCTCTTTATTAACATTTAATTCAGTCCACTATTTACTACTTTTAACATTTTTAGATTCTGAAGCACTACAAGCCCTAAAGCATATGGAAATAAACCTCATAAAAAATTTATTGAAGAAAAACAAACAAACAGCAAGTATACATTTCTAAGAAGATGTGTATTAAGTTAATGATTGAACCGACCGGAGGATCTGGGAGATGAAGCAGTGATCTGATGAGAGAAGAAAGAGATATATAAAGGAACTAAGTATGTTTTGAGAGACAGACAAATAGTATTACCTAACCATGGTGAGTCAAGCTTCAAACTTTTGACTAACCAAAAAACAAGGTACCCAATTTTAACTTTTTATATCTTTTTCCTTTTCTCTTTTTTTTGGTTTTTTCCCTTTGCATCGGATATATCTAATGGCATTCTTTTTTTTAGGTAATCTATATCTAATGGCATTCAAGTTCACTAATTGAAAATTCCATTGATGGAGGCCATATTAGGGGATATCATTATCTACTAAAAAAATTTTCATGCTAGGAATTGAACTTAATACCTTTGATTAAAAAAATAGCAACTTATTTACTATATTACATTTGAATAGTTTCTCTTATTTTTCAACTTATCAACATTTTCTTTTGTAGAAACTGGGAATTTATATATATAATGTAGAAGTTACAAAATAACTAATGGGAACAATATTAGCATCTCTATAGTAGCACTATTAGGGATCATTTAGTAGAACGTATAAGACTAATGTTATATAGTCGTGTAGTATTAGTTATGCATGTATTAATTATAAATAAATATATCTTATGCATTGTTTGATTTTGTGGATTAAAAATAACATGCACTGCATAATTTTTGTCAAAATATTTATTTACCAAGATATCCTTCACAAATATAGTGAAAAAAATATAAAAGAAATTTGAAGGGTAATTAAGTCTATGATCATGCTAATGCATGCATTAAATCCCTTTGCATTACTAATAGTTAGAAATCCATGATATTAGTAATGCACACCTTAATATACAATAAAGTATATTGAAAAATACGTTAAAGAAATTACTACTAATAGATTAAGTTACATATATTAATTGTATTAATACGTTCTACCAAATAACCGTTATAATACTAAGATTTCCCAACATTGCTAGTTTAGTACATGTAGCTAGTAATACTGATTATATGATTACACTCCATCCTTGTCGACATTAGTGTGCTTCTTTTCCTGATCTCACTTTTTAAAAAATAAAAAGTTACTTAAGTTGCATACAATGCTTTAATTACTAGGGTTTGCTCAAGTTAATTATATTATTTTCAAAGAGTATTTGTAATAGTGTCCATATTTGATTATAATTAAATAAGATTTTAAAAGTGAAAATTAGGTTGAAAAACATGTTATAAGTTATTTTTCAAATTTAAAATACAATTTGACATTGAATTTGAAGGTTTTATGATCAAACATAAATTTTTAAATAAAATATAAATTATTTGAAAATAATAATAATACTAATAATTTTATTCTTTTTTTTATGATCAGATCCTTGATATCTTCTTTTCTTTTTGTTCACTGTTCATTCTAAAAAAGTAGGCGGCAAGAGGTTACTATCACTTAATATTAACACTAGAGGATGACAACTCGTGCTTTGTACGGGTCTTAGTGATAGAGTGTATTAGAAAAAAATAATATATATTATTTTATATATTAGTAGTATCATATTTGACATATTTTTTCAATTTATGTATAATTAATGCTTAAAAAATTATATGTTATCGTTAACACATCGAACCAAATAATGCCCAAAAAATAATCTATGCATAATTAATACAAGCATTACTAAATAAATATTACGAATGCCCTTTATTTAACATTATTTTTATATCCCCAAATCAGAATTATTTCAATTCATTTAATTCAAATTTTTTTTTGTTATTATAGTTCTATAATTTCAAGTTCTTCTAAAATATTTTTCATGTTTTACTTTTTAAATTAAAAGTAATTTGATAATTTTCATACCTAAATTAAAGATTAATTTCATAGTTTAACATTAAATTTGAAAATTTTGAATTATACGAAAAGTATCATAGCTTGTCAATTTTCTCATATTCATATAGTGAAAATAAATATTTTAAAATGCGAACAAATATCTTTTAAATATTTTGGATCTCAATTATTGTAACGTAGATAATTTTTTACATGATATTTAAATATATACAATTTATTTCAAATAAGTTAAAGATTCTATATTTAAATTTATGGACAAATTTTAGAAATGTAACTCTTGAAATTTAAAGGGTATCATAAAATTACAATGCAAAAACTATTATTTGTAAAAAAAGGAAAGACATATTACAAAAAAGTAATTATCCTAAATTGTTTATTAATTATAAATCAAGATAAAATTAATTAATTTTTCAATTTCACTATCAAATTTGATACTTTTAAAAGTATAAGTATTTCAGAATTTCCAAAAAGTTCTTTTTTTGGCTAATAGAATGAATTAGTAAAAATACTAATATACTTCATTTTTATGATTTCTCAAGAAGCATTTAAAGGGGAAAAAAGACCAAATAGTATAAAATAGATGAAGAAATTAATGATTATACATAGATAATTTAATTTCTGTGCCAATTGATATTATGAACTTGTGGAATAATTAAAAAAGAAAAAGAAAGAAAGAAAGAAAACAAACTAACAATTTAATTATGAAATGACCAAAAAATCACCTAAAATAGAAAAAACTGACACCAAGCATACACGCTGATACCATAAAAACAATCCACTCTTCTATAATAGTAGAATATATTGATAAGTCTTTTCTATGATGGACTAGAGGATGACAAGTTAGTGCATCCTACGAGTCTTAGGGATTGTTTGATAGATTGTATTAAAAAAAATATATATTATTTTATATTAATAATATTATACGTGACATATTTTTTCAATTTATATATAATTAATGCTTAAAAAATTATATGTTACCATTAATATATCGACCCAAATAATGCACAAAAAATAATTTATACATAATTAATACAAGCACTACTGAATAAATATTACTAATGCCCTTTATTTAAAATTATTTTATATCCCCAAATTAAATTCATTGAAATTCAGAATTAATAATTTCAATTCATTTAATTCAAATTTTTTTTTGTTATTATAGTTCTATAATTTCAAGTTCTTCTAAAATACTTTTCATGTTTCACTTTTAAATTAAAATCAATTTGATAATTTTCATACCTAAATTATAGATTGGCTTCATAGTTTAAAATTAAATTTGGAAAATTTAAATTACACGAAAAGTATTGTAGCTTGTCATTCTTCTCATATTAATAAAGTAAAAATAACATTTTAAAATGCTAACAAATATCTTTTAAATAATTTGAATTATAAATTATTGTAACTTACATAATTTTTTACATGATATTTAAATATGTACAATTTATTTCGAATAAGTTAAAAATTCTATATTCAAATTAATGGACAAAATTTAGAAATGTAACTCTTCAAATTTAAAAGATATCATAAAATTACAATGCAAAAACTATTATTTGTAAAAAAAAAAAAAAAAAGGCAAGACTTATTAAAAAAAATAATTATCCTACATTTTTTATTAATTTATAAATTAATATAAAATTAATGAATTTTTTCAATTTCACCCAATAATGGAATTAAATTTCAAAATTAAAGAAAGTAATATAGTACCTGGGTGGTCGGAGACGGATGCCCGGAATAGTATTTTATGTACTTCTAGAGAACTATTACAAACCGAAAATCTAGAGAGTTTTCTTAGAGAAAGAGAAGACTAGAAAAACAAAACTTGCCTTAATCTTTACAAATGAGGCCTATTTATAGAAAAGAAAATGAATCTATGCATACTATAACGGAACCCACATACGGGTCCATTTGTACAGTAATGAATAGTGTATCTACTATTTTGAACAGTGAATCTATTGTGATGACGGCTTTCCATTAGCACGTCTTTATCAACTTTACTTTTTCATGTCTTGGCAGAATTTTTTGATACCATCTATCTCTTTATCTATCAATTCTTTGTTGTTGGGGATAGACTGAATATCTTCCATATGTTCATTAATGCTTCCTTCGGTGGACGTATTACCTTTTTCGAATAGTTCGATTAAATCTAATGTCACACCCCACCCTAGGGTCGTGACCGGTGCCCGATAGGGGCACCTAGACACATACTAGAACGAATCCCCTCAT
>JAPFFP010000103.1:9432982-9446059 GCA_026153255.1 Solanum medicagineum
TTGCTGGATGATCCAAGAAAAGAAATGCAAAGCCGAAGGGAAATGGTTCCAGCTAGTGAAAAAGAATGAGAATTAAATAGGATGTACTATGATTCGAGGGACGTGTCGCACGCCGCGACGGATACTATGATTCGAGGTTCGTGTCGCACGCCGTGAGGGTTACTATGATTCGAGGGACATGTCAGACGCCGCGATGGATACTATGATTCGTGGGTCGTGTCGCACGTCGCGACAAATACATGGTCCATGTATGGCCCCCATGGGTTCTAACTGAGGCGTGTGTATGATCAGCGAATGTGTATCACTAGGACATACATGCATCATTTCACGTGACATTGCATTGCATTGCATTGCATTACATCTCATTATCATTTATAAACGTGTGAGTGTTTTGTGAAACTTGTGGTAGATGCACTTGCTCCCTGGTGTTATTGATATATAATAGTTGTTGTGGTTATTAAGCTATCTGCTATGTACATTGTGAACTGTTTTGCTGGACTGATTTTATGCAGGTTATAGTTGTGGGGGTTTTGGTTGGAGTGTTGGGGGTACCAGTATTTTATATTACTTAATTTTGTGTTTAGTAGTTCACTTGCTGAGTATCGTGTGTTTGGTACTCACCCCCTTTCTACAACAGTTTTGTAGGTTGCAAGCCCAAATTGTCGTGATACTCTCCACTTTTTCTTGTCTGAGGCTTCCTGTGGATATTGTGAGAGGTAGCTATTTGCCATCCCAGCTGACTTTTTACTCCTATTTATGAGTTTATTCTATTCTGGAGATAATATTATTTGATACTTGTGTTTCTTTTTGAATCTATTGTAATACATTAGAAGCTTGTGTACGTGACAACCAGGTTTTGGGGGATTTTCATTAAATTGACTATTATCAGTAATTGAACTTTTATTTTTATTATAATTCTGCATTTTTAATGTTATAATTGGGTTGTAGGCTGACTTGTCTTGGTGGGATAAGACGAGTGTCACCAGCCTGAATTTCGGGTCATGATAATTAGTGCACATAAATATTATTTCATATATATCTATATACATATGTTCGCCAACCTTATGGTTGGACATTTCCAGAACTTTTCCTTACGCGTTGAATCTATGTTGGAAAGTTTACACATAATATTATAGAATTATTATTGTATATGTAAATATGAGTAAGCTATTATTATTATTATTATTATTATTATTATTATTATTATTATTATTATTATTATATTTAATATTTAGAGAGAATGGAAAATTTCAATTTCCAATATAGCAACTGAAGTGACTATATTGCATAACTGGTTTTTGTTTTAACTTTTGTTCTTTTAAATACTATTTTAGAATTTAACTTTGATATATATAAGTATAGATAATCAAATATTAGGTGTATTTTATTTATGATGTTTGGAGGAATTAAGACTTAACTCTAGTCTTGAAATTTAGGAACTTGGCTATAGATAGATTTTGGTGTCTTTGGTTTGAAAAACTTATTTTGAATTCTTAATTGGTTAGATCATGGTGCTACTGATTCTATTCGAAAAGGGAATACTCAAGTCCCACAGTGATTGTTCAATTATTAAGGCAAGTGAATTTCTCAACCTTTGTTAAGTATATAGAATCTTGTGCTTCTTGTGTGGGTGTTGAGAATGATTTATGTAGGCCTTGATTGAAATATTTTGAATTGGATAATTATCCTATGGTAATATTTGATTTGTGAATTAATGATGGAGATTTATTATATGAGAATTAGTGATTATTTGTTAATGATGTTTAAGTGATACTTACTTAGGATGTAAATGTGGTTAAGGTTGTGATGGTATTGAGGTTGAGGATATTACAACATGTATGGTATTGAGCTACCCATTCTTGATTTTGAGATACATGAATTCGTATGGACATCTTGCATATTTTATTTCCATGAACCTGATTGTTGTGCATTTACTATGTGTTTGCTGGGTGATCCAAGAAAAGAAATGCAAAGCCAAAGGGAAATGGTTCCGGCTAGATATGAAATGAAAATTGCCGTAGGAAAATGGTTCCGGCTGATACATGGCCCATGTGTGGCCCCCATGGGTTCTGACTGAGGCATGTTTATGATCAGCGGATCTGTATCGTAGGACAGACATGCATCATGTTACTTGAAATTGCATAGCATTGCATTACACCTCATTATCATTTACAAACGTGTGAGTGCTTAGTGTGAAACTTGTGATTGACGCACTTGATCCATGGTGTTGTTGATAGGTAAAAGTTAGTGTGGTTATTGAACTATGTCCTATGTACATGGTGAACTGTTATGTTGGACTGATTTTGTGCAGGTTGTAGTGGGGGGGGGGGGTTGGTTGGAGTGTTGGGAGTACTTGTATTCTATTTACTTAATTTTGTGTTTAGTAGTTCACTTGCTAAGTACTGTGTGGTTGGTACTCACCCTTGCTACAACAATTTTGTAGGTTACGTGCCCGGATCGTTCTGATACTCTCTACTTTCCTTGTTTGAGGCTTCCGGTGGAGATTATGAGAGGTAGTTGTTTGCCATCTCAGCTGACTTCTTACTCCTATTTTATGATTTTATTCTATTCTAGAGACAATATCATTTGATACTTGCGTTTCTTTTCGAATCTATTGTAATACATTAGAAGCTTGTGCACGTGACAACTAGGTGTTAGGGGATTTTCATTAAGTTGAACTTTCATTTTTATTATAATTTCGCATTTTAATGTTATAGTTGGGTTATAGGCTGACTTGTCTTGGTGAGATAAGGCGAGTGCCATCACGCCTGAATATCGGGTCGTGACAATTTTTATGCACTGTTTTTCTATCTCAATCCAAGACTTTTGGATCTTAGGCCTAAGTGTTCTCATGCGTGAAAATACCTATACTTAGCCTTATTTTACCCTCATATCATTCAATACATTCCCAAATACTCTCTCAAATACTTAAATAATATTTCACCTCTAAATTCAAAGTCCCAAAACTCATCCGGATCTTAAGGTTCTCATTTAAGCTTCAAGTCTCCATCTCCAATCTTCTTTAAGGATTCTCCAAAGTCAAGGTGTGTAGGCTTCTTTTTCGTGGGTTCCTTTCACCCATGATGCCCAAGCTTTCTTTTACCTAAAATTGCATGATCTAAAGTTGATTCACTCATGGGTCTTACTTATTATGAATTTTACTGCACACTATGTTGGGGTTACATGAAATTGTGGTTGTTTTAGCATGTTTTGAACTATAAACCTAAGGTCTATTATGAGATTTGAGGAAGGGTTTTGATGTATATTACTTGAGGGTGTTAGCAAGTATCTATTGATGGTTTTACATTGAATTTTCTAGCATGACTTCACTCTTGAAATGCATGATTTTACACTAGCACTACACACCCGCCAAGTGTTTAATAAAAGGTTCGGTTAATGTATTTTGAAGAATTGAAGGCCCAATGCATGTCTTATGGGTTGAATGACTTTATCATGATGAAAGGAATGTATGTATATGATATTCTCCTACACAGTGTTGGAAAGTGACCATGCCTTAGAATGTGTATTGACTATCGGCAACTCAATAGGGTCACCATAAAGAATAAGTATTCTCTTCCAATGATTGATGATTTGTTTGACCAATTGCAAGGGGCAAGTCACTTCTCTAAGATTGATCTTCAGTCTGGGTATCATCAAGTGAAGGTGAGGGAGTGTGATATTCCCAAGATGGCCTTCCGAACTAGGTATGGGCATTATGCGTTTGTTGTGATGTCCTTTGGGTTGACCAATGCATCGGCTATCTTCATGGATATTATGAATAGGGTCTTCAAACCCTACCTTGATTCGTTTATTGTGGTCTTCATTGATGATATTTTGATCTATTCTCATAGTGAGAAGAAGCATATTGGTCACTTGAGGGTAGTGCATTGACCCAGTCGGACATTATTAGTTTCTTGGGCTTAGCGGGTTTTACTACTAGAGATTTGTGAATGGTTTCTCCTCTATTATTTCTCCCATGCCTAAGTTGACTCAAAATAAGGTTGTTTGCATGGACCAATGACAGTGAAACGAGCTTCTAAACCTTGAAAGATAAGCTTGTGTCCGCTCCTATATTGTCACTATCGGAAGGACTAGAGGGGTTTGTTATGTATTGCGATGCTTCTAGAGTTGGTTTGGGTTGTGCTCTAATGCAAAATGGTAAGGTGATAGCCTATGCTTCTAGGCAACTCAAAGTGCATGGAAAGAAGTATCCTACCTATGATCTTGAACTAGTCACCGTGATATTTGCATTACAGATATGACATCATTATTTGTATGGGGTGCATGTTGATGTGTTCACCGATCATAAGAGTCTCCAATATGTCTTCACTCAAAAAGATCTCAAATTGAGGCAAAGAAGATGGTTAGAACTTCTTAAGGACTATGACATGAGTGTGCACTATCATCTCGGTAAGGCTAATGTGGTAGCGGATGCTTTGAGTAGGATGTCGATGGGTAGCCTAGTTCATGTTGATGATGGTGGCAAAAGAGGTGTCTAGGGAGGTCCACCAATTGGCTAGATTGGGGGTTAGGTTGGAAGAGGTTGATGATGGAGGTGTTGTTGTTGTTGATGGTTCTAAATCTTCATTGGTTGAGGAGGTGAAAGCTAAGAAAGATCTTGACCCCACTTTTTTGGAATTGAAGCTATTAGTAAAAGATGGTAAGGTAGAGGTTTTCTCCTAAGGGGAACATGGAGTACTTAGATACCAATGTAGGTTATGTGTGCCTTATATTGATTGCTTGAGAGAAAAGATTCTTGATGAGGCTCATGGGTCTTCCTACTCTATTCACCCCGGGTCTACTAAGATGTATAGAGATTTGAGGGAGGTGTATTGATGGGGAGGTAGGAAGAAAGACATTACCAAATTTGTTTTCGGTTGTCATAGTGTTGCCAACAAGTCAAAGATGAACACCAAAGGTCGGGTGGCTTAACCCAAGACATAGAGATTCCTACTTGGAAGTGGGAAGAGATTAATATGGATTTTGTAGTTGGGCTGCCCAAGACTAGAAAGGGTTTTGATTCCATTTGGGTTGTGGTTGGTAGGATGATGAAATCGGCTCACATTCTACCGGTTAAGACTATATATGGGGCTGAAGATTATGTTTGGTTGTACATTCATGACTTGGTGAGGGTGCATGGGGTTCCATTGTCCATCACATCGGATCGTAGTGCACAATTTACTTCACACTTTTGGAGGTCCTTCTAAAGGGGTCTTGGTATAAGAGTTAAACTTAGTAAGGGCCTTTCACCCTCAAACGGATGGCAAGTCGAAAGAACTATCCAAACTCTTGACGACATGCTTAGGGCTTATGTATTGGAGTTTAGAGGTAGTTGGGATGATCATCTTCTGTTGATTGAGTTTGCCTATAACAATAGCTATCATTCTAGCATCGGTATGGCTCCTTTTGAGGCCCTTTATAGTAGATATTGTAGATCACCAGTTGGGTAGTTTGAGGTTGGAGAGGTGGCGTTGTTGGGACCAGATTTGATTGTGGAGGCTCTTGCGAAGGTTAGGATGATGAGATAAAGGTTGAAGACGGCCCAAAGTCGCCAAAAGTCCTATGCCGATGTGAGGAAAAGGGATCTTGAATTCAAATGTGGTGATTTGGTTTATTTGAAGGTTTCACCCATGAAGGGTGTGGTTCGTTTTGGTAAGAAGGATAAGTTAAGCCCTAGATATGTAGGTCCTTATAGGGTGATGAGAAGGATTGGTAAGGTGGCCTATGAGTTGGAATTGCCTAGTGAAATGGAATTGGTTTATCCGGTCTTCCATGTGTCTATGTTGAGGATGTGCGTGGGTGACCCTAATACTATTGTGCCTCTTGATGTTATGGGGTAAGTTGAAGACAACTTGACATATGAAGAAGTTCTAGTAGAGATCTTGGATAGACAAGTAAAGAGGTTGAGAAACAAGGATGTTGCTTTTGTTAAGGTATTTTTGAGGAATCAACAAGTCGAAAGTGCTACATAGGAGGCTGAAGCGGACATGAAAAAATGATAACCTTATATCTTCCATCCTACTCAAGCCTAAGGTACTAATTCTAAGTCTTTTATGTGATTTTGTGTCTCATGTTCTAGCCCCTAAGTCATTTGCATGCATTCATGTTTATATTAACAAAGTTCATGGTGATTTTACACTTATGTTAAGATTTTGAAAATGATGTTTTAAGTGTGTTGTTACATTCTTGTTGGGGCTGATCTCTTCATGATTACTCTTCTCATGTACGTCTCTTTGACTTTCGAGGACCAATGTTCCCAAAGGGAGAGATATTGAAACGACCAAAAAAAAGTGCTCAAAAATGAGTCTCGGAAATGTCTGAAATCGTAATTTCTATATATCTCAAAATCCATGCGTGATATCGAAAATACATCATATTCTTGTTCAGAGGGTCAAATTGAGTGGGGAATGGGTCTAACCAAATTTAAGAGCAATCGTAGCGAAATTTGAAAATCGCAAAAATGAGATTTCCAGTGACGATCCGCGCCCCTGGCGCGACGCGCCAAGGGCGCGCTACTGTGTATTTTTGTGCACTATTTTTCTATCTCGATCCAAGACTTTTGGGTCTTGGGCTTAAGTGTTCCCATGCGTGAAAATACCTATAATTATCCTTATTTTACCTTCATATCATTCAAGATATTCCCAAATACTCTCTTAAACACTTAGATAATATTTCACCTCCAAATTCCAAGTCCCAAAACTCATCCGGATCTTAACATTCTCATTCAAGCTTTAAGTCTCCATCTTCAATCTTCTTTAAGGATTCTCCAAAGTCAAGGTATGTGAGCTTCTTTCATGGGTTCCTTTCGCCCATGATACTCGGCCTTTTTTTTTTACCTAAAATTGCATGATTTAAAGTTGATTTACTCATGTGTCTTACTTATTATGAATTTTACTACACACTTTGTTGGGGTTACATGAAATTGTGGTTGTTTTAGCATGTTTTAAGCTATGAATCTAAGGTTTATTATGAGATTTGATGAAGGATTTTGATGTATATTGCTTGAGGGTATTACCAAGTATCTAGTGATAGTTTTACATTGAATTTTCTAGCATGACTCCACTCTTGAAATGCATGATTTTACACTAGCACTACACACCTGCTAAGTGTTTGATAAAAGTCCGGTTAATGTATTTTGAAGAATTGAAGGCCCAATGCATGTCTTATGAGTTGAATGACTTTATGATGATGAAAGGAATGTATGTATATGATATTCTCCTATATAGTGTTGGAAAGTGACCATGCCTTACTCGGGGGGTTAAGAGCCCAGATAACCATGTCGAGGGGTTTGTACCTTGATACTAATTAAAGGGTTGTGCCTTGATAACTGGGTTGAGGGGTTAGTACCTCAATCACCAGGGATAGTAGGGTGCGACTATTCGTACCTTAACAACTGGATTGAGGGGTTAGTTCCTCAATCACCATGGGTGGTAGGGTGCGACGATCCACCAACTAACCAAAGGGGTTTGTACCTTGGTAAACTATGGGTTCTATAATGATGGTCTCTTCTTACACATGTATTATGTTATATGTTAGCATGTTTTACTTAAGCATTGATTATGCATGCCATATCGTTAATGTGTTATCTATTGCTTATTGTTATGCATTTCGATTATGTTGCCTATCACTTGTTGCATTGCATCCTACATACTTAGTACATTCAAACGTACTAACGCATACTATATGCCTACATGATGTCACCATGTAGGAACCGGAGTCCCACTTGAGCATCCTCCTCCACGTGGCTAGTACGATTTCTCCCAAGCTTGTTGGTGAGTCCTCCATTTCGGGGACAATGTTTATGATCTCATCCTATGTTCTAAGACTATCTTTCTTTTATATATGTATTGACTATAAGGGTGAGTCCAGTTGCTTGTCTTGGCCCCCGCTAAGTTCTATGGTTAGAGGTGTTGTTGGACATGTTATGTATAATGCTATAAATAATAATTTACTATTATACGTATACTAGTTATCTAATATAATACTAAGAATTTTCCAAAAAAATAGCAACTCCTTAATCTTAGTTCCAATCCTCCCTATCCTATCCCCTCTAAAAGGCAATTTGGAGTTTTCATGACGAAAGTGCTCAATTTTCATAACTCCAATTCCTAAATGAGCATGTTGTAACTTGTAATCTATGCGGCCTGTTTGAAATGTGTTGCTTAATTGTGATTCTCATAAGATTTAGAAACGACATGTTACACCCTAACATAATAAAATAACCATAAATAATGCATAGACAGATTGAAAGAATAACGAAATGAAGAATCCAACTTGTTAAGCTCATTTTGGGAAATGCATGTATTGGTATACTAATCGATTTCATATACAAAATACACATTATGTCAAATACTCCATTATTTTTATTATAATAAAAGAAAGAAGGGGCAGTTGAGAGGACAAAATCTTCCTTTAGAAGATATTCAGGAGATTTGGCAGTATGGTATAAAATTGAATAATTGAAGTACACTTGACAGCAAAGTATGAAGAAATTTCGAACGTAAAGCAAAAAACCTGTTGCCTTCCACATGTATTAAATTAAAAAAGAAAGAAAACTAACCCATAACAAACAATTCTTAATCATGCCCATTAAAGTCAAATAGGTGGACAAGTCTGTTGCTGTTGTTAACTAATACAGAGACTAAAAACTCTTTTTTAGTGTTGCAAATTCTAAATTGTTTCCTAGTACATTTTACTTTAATACTTTTTATACTTTTACATGGAATAATTCAAGAAACGGTAGGCAACGAGGCATCAAAGCTCTCTGTATACTAGCAGTAGTTGGTGACTGATAAATTAGTTATAAACAACTCTTCCCACAAGAAAACTCACTTGTTCTTTCTCTTGTAATTATTTGGTGAAGAAATGACTCTTGAAAAGCTAAGTTGGAAATCAATCATCCCATGTTGTTACAAAGTAGATGATGATTTAGTAAGATCCAAGAAACATGTGAAAAGACAAACTTCATTCCAAAGGCTGACACTTTTAGACTTTGATGATCCAAGTTCACCACTATCTGCTGATGAACTCTCCAATTCATTCATTGGATCTAGCCTTATTAACTTTACATTTACTGATCTCAGAGAGGTCACACACCATTTTTCATCTGCTAATTTTCTTGGTGAAGGAGGATTTGGACCCGTCTACAAGGGCTTCATCGATGACAAGCTTAGGCCAGGATTAAAACCTCAGGTTGTCGCTGTTAAGGTGCTCGACACCCAGGGTCTACAAGGCCACAAGGAATGGCTGGTCAGTTATCTTATTTTTCCTTCTTTCGATTATTGTTGGATGTATTAAAAGAAATTGAAATTAATGAGTTTTTCATATATGTAGACTGAGATAATATTCCTGGGACAATTGAGGCATCCACATCTCGTAAAATTGATTGGATACTGCTGGGAGGATGATAACAGACTCTTAGTCTATGAATTCTTGCCAAGGGGAAGTTTGGAGAATCAACTCTTTGGAAGTAGGTTGCCACATTCTTTAATTTTCTCAATGTGAATTCTGTGTATGCGAAATTAGATATAAATGGCTGAATCATATCATAGTATCCAAAAGATCATGGGAGACCCTGAAACTGAATCTAGTTGTCATGTTTGTATTTGTTGCATTATGCAGAGTTTTCGACCACATTATCATGGTCAACAAGAATGAAAATAGCATTGGGAGCAGCAAAAGGTCTCGCGTTCCTCCATGAAGGTGACAAACCTGTCATATACAGGGATTTTAAGGCCTCAAACATCTTGATTTATTCAGTAAGCTACTCCTTTCACCTCTACTCCTGTTTTTTATTGGTAACAAAGACAAAGAGATGGTGACTCTTGATACATGATCATCTGTGTTGTAGGATTACACTGCTAAACTTTCTGATTTTGGACTAGCAAAGGATGGGCCGGAAGGAGATGATACTCATGTATCCACACGAATAATGGGTACACATGGCTATGCAGCCCCTGAATACATCATGACAGGTAAATCAACTCTTTTACACTGAAAATTTGATTCAAAATGGTATAAGCACTTCAATGCAGTTGATTGTTGATAAATTCATGATTTCGTTCGTATATCCTTGGAAGCCAAGGCATTCTAGAATTAGAAAAACTGATTATTGAGATTTTTCTTGTGGTTAGCTAATTCATTGCCATCATTTCCAGGTCATTTAACGACAATGAGTGATGTATATAGCTTTGGGGTAGTTCTGTTGGAACTGCTTACTGGTAAAAGGTCTTTGGATAAATCAAGAAGAGATGGAGAACATAATTTAGTTGAATGGTTAAGGCCTTATCTAAGAGATCCAAAGAGAGTTGCTCGTGTGATGGACCGGCGACTTGAAGGTGAATACCCTATGAAAGGAGCACAAATTGCAGCATTGGTAGCATACAAATGCTTAAATCATTATCCTAAGCCTAGGCCTACAATGGATGATGTTGTCAAGATTCTTGAGACTCTTCAAGATGAAAACAACAACAGCAACACCGACTCTTCAATCAGTGATCCTATGATAACAATGAACTTGAACAGTGATTTTAGCAGTGGAAGTGAGAAAAATGAGGATGCTGCAGCACCAGAAAGTAACAGAAATGATAAGTACTTGAATGAGGAACATCAAGGTTATGGCTGGAGGCATCGAATCAATAGACAAAGAATGGTGGCATCTTACTCAGATACAGCTCTTTATAGAAGGAATTGACATGGCAAAGATATTGCAGTGAAGAATATAAGTAATTGCACTTCACACAGCAAAAATGATAATAATTCACAAAACACTATTTATGCATAAAGGTGGAATCTTGAGATGCTAGTAAGTATTATTGCAGTATGCACTATATTGAAGGTATAAACAGCATACTAGTTTACTGTTAAAGGCGCCTGATTTAAGGTATAGGATTGTAACTTGTTTTCCCCATATTTTTTCTGTGAATTCTTTAGTTGTTAGATATGGAATTGAAATAGAAAACAAGACCAAGCCAATTCTATTGTATGGTTTGAAATAGATATTTCATTTTTTACATGACTTTGTGACCCAACAATAAATGAAGTTGTTGAAAGATAGGAGATCAGAGCTAGCTAACTTTTGGCGGTATGTACCTTACTGTGTTGATGGGAGGTAATAAATTAACATCCATGTACTGGAATAGCCCAGAAATCTGCTTAGACACTACTGTTAAACCTTTTTGTTTGTTTGTTTAATTAAGTGAAGTTGGTGAGAAATTCAACACCTAAAAGCAACAACGTGACGGCATCAATCTGAAAAATGGAACATATAAATTACACATGCTTATAAACTTGCACTTGTAGGAAACATATAAATTCACACCTTTTCTGTGTATAGAAAGGAACGCTTCTCCTTCTCCAATAATGAACATGGTAAGTAAAACTAGACTATTAGAGCTGGGTAAAGTAAAGGAAAAATTAAAGGCACTATTGTTAGCTCAACTATCCATTTCTTACCAATATATATGTACCCGACTTTTTAGCTCATTTTTATAATTTTAATACCTTTGGTTCACTCTAATTTTTCTCACCCACATGACATTTGCCTGTTCCTTAATACTTCGCCTTTTTTTTTTTCTCTTTCTTTAGACAGTTGTTTCTTCTAGATTTAGATTTAGTTATCACCTGCTGCACAATTAGGGGTCATTTGGCACAGTATATAAAAATAATACCATTAAATAAAATATATTAATAATGTTTATATTAGTGATGCATATATTAGTTATACTAGTTCAGTGTGTATGTGTTTTGCACGTGTGTGTCGTGTTAATTTAAAAATTATATATAAATAGTATTTGATGTTAAATAAATATAATATTCACGTAAATAAAATTAACAAATATCATTAGTTTGATACAATAGTTTAATCTATTGTGAACTGGATGAAAAAAAAATCAATTTAATTACTTATAATATAGGTATGTTAATAGTTTATGCATATATAAAGAAAATTTTTAGATTTGAACAGTCAGAAGTTAAATAATTTATGAATTAAAATTTAATGTGAAAAAAGAATCACAAATATAAAAGAAATAGTATAATGTCTCCAACGTAATAAAAAATAAGCTTAGACAATTATTCATATAAAATAATCATAAATCAAAAGTAAATTTTAAATCTACAGAAAGAATTCAAAAGTGAAGCTTGAAACTAAATAAATAAAAGATAAAATAATAAATTTAAAAAAATAGTGAAAAAATAATTTTATCTAAAGCAGAGTATTTTAACGAAGGGCGAAATGTTCAAACAACATTTGTAAGGATCTTCATACTTTTAATATAGTATGTAGTATATAGTATATAGTACATATAGGTAGATAAATTATAAAATAATATTTATCATGAAAATTGAGATCTCAAGGCAAATTTCACAAGTGAATTTTTTTAAATTTTAAATTAAAATTATGTATTATTTGGACTAATCAAAAAATTAAATCGAACTAAAACTTTTTTGTTAATTGACTTGGTTTTTTAGGGTTTGGTTTAGTTTGAGATGAAATATTTAAAAAAAATTATTTCTTGATTTGATTTTAAATCTTAGTAATTTAAAATTCCAAGGGGAAATAACATTCTTACTCCCTTTGCTATTCCTTTTTTTAAAATATTTGTGTTATTCAACTTACCACGTCGAACATTCAATTAAATAATATAAATGATTTTAATTATTTAACCAGCATACCTCAAAATAATTAAAAGATAATTATGATATTTGAATTTTTGATTTGCCTATAATTGGCTAATTGTTTTTTCATCAATAAATATAAGTGGGTTTGGTATTGTATAAAACACAATTTGCTTCATTTTTGGACTTTTTAAATTTTTTGGGACGTTTTTTTTAAAACTTTTATTTGATTATTATATGATTCTTTTTTACTATTTTCTTTCTGGATCGAGTCTATTATAATTGGAAAAGGATTCTCTTTGTAGCAATTTAATCATAATAAGAAAATCTTCTTTATTTAATTTTTATTATGTTTATTGTATTTAATATTTAATATTTTAGCCTATGTTTTTCTATTTGGATATTATGGTTATAGGTACCTATTGAATATGGATATTATGATATAGGTTATGATATGAT
>JAPFFP010000103.1:9470313-9485063 GCA_026153255.1 Solanum medicagineum
TTTCCAGATGACCCATGAGGAGCATCGAAAGTTGCATTGACTAACTGCTACTTCACAAATGAAAGAAGCGCACATAGTTTAAAGAGTCATTTTGCTTTATACTTATTTGAATAATTGAATTAGTTATGTGTCAAAGCATTTTCTTGCAATGAATCATCCTGAAAGATTCATGGTTAAAGTATAAATATCTGATGTAGTGAATTATCCTGAAAGATTCATGGTTAAACTATAAATATTTGATGCAATGAATCAGTCATGTGTTAAACTATTTTATTGCAATGAATCATATTATATGATACATTGTTATACAAACCTATATAAGTTATTTGCTGAGTTGAATCAGACATGTGTGTAAATTATTTTGTTGCAATAATTCGTCAGTAATGAAAGTTGATTGATATATCAACTCAATAAGTTGTTTTCTTATCCACATTAACATATGAAATGTACTAGTTTCAAAAATTTTTTGTGAAAATATGTGTATCATATATCTTAATTCATTTTTGTGAAAACTTGTTTGTACTTATATAGCAGTTACAAAAAATTTTGTCAAACCAAGACATATTTTGTTAGTTCCACACATCAAAACATATTTCGGTGTATCACACCACATGATACAATATTATTTTGTTGAATTCACTATACATATGAATGAATCTTATATTATTCCTAAAAAATTATAGAACATGATACAATAATTAACATAATCATGATGAATCTAATACATATTTATGGTGATTCATAATATTATTCAGCTATTTGTCATGCATATTTTGTCAGACCCAATGATCATCAACATATATGAGTCAGTTTTATGTTAAAAAGAATCAATCAATTAACATGATTCATTGTGTGGTGTATTATTTTGTTTGATACACCCAATGAATCATCAACCTATACCAAACAAAAACTTTTATAATAAATCATTGTATTCAACAGATACAGTGCTAATGAACCAACAACATATATGAATCACTATATTTTCATAATGAATCAAACAACGATAAAAATATATAACCTCGGGTCCACATATGTGTAGTGATTCATACACAATTAGTTACTTAATCCAAAAAAATCCAACGTCTAAATTTTTAGCTACGTATTTTATCAAACACCTCATGTGCACAATTTTCTGCTACACCAAAACTCACAAAAAATAAAATATACAAGATATAACTACTCCATCACTCTTGTATCTCTAATAAACAACGTCGTTTTCAACAAAATGCATCAACATGCATATGCTTCCGGTGCTTCTTTGGCTGATCCTTTGATTTTTTTGGGTTGCGTTTTCACTAAAATATCCTTCAGGTGCCTTTTCCCAATCATATCTCCAAATTAGGATGGTGTATCTTGTTCGTAGAAACTCCGAATCAAAAACACTTGATGAAAATTAACATGAATCATTGCATGGTGTATCATCTTTGTTTGATTACACACAATGAATCATCAAACATATAATAGTCAGAAAACTATCCCAATGAATCACTTTATTCAACCCACACATGATTAAATTTTATGTCCCAATGAATCACCAAATTTAATGAATGACCATAAAAATTTGTAAACAACTCAAAAATATAAAAAAAATATATATATAAAAGATATAAAATACACACGATGAATCACTATATTTTCCTAATTAAACAGCCCATAACAATCCCAATGAATGATCATCCATAATAACCAGAATACTATCGCAATAAATCAGCATTTTATCAAACACCTCACTTGCACAAATTGGGATAGCTTGTTTTTCCTCTAATTGAGTGAGCCCAATGCTAAAGGATTATAGACCCATTTGTATCAATATATGAAAATTGAAAAAAATGTAATTTACAGTGTATTTCCAAAAGAAATCTTATGAAATTGGAATGAGAAAGATGAAATTAACCTACCTTTTTTTTTTAATTTATGTTAGTCACAGTATGAAGAATAATGGGGAATTTTTGATTTTTTGAAATGCATTGTTGTTTTATTCCAGGGATTTGGTTATGATTTGTTTAGCTAAATTTTAGGGATTGGAATCTAACTTCTATTTAAATTGCAACTGAAATGGAATACTATGAATATTCACTTATGTCACACCCTGAGCCTACACCCTAGACGTGACAGGCACTCGAAAATAATTTCTGGTCCCAAGCGAACCACATGGCCTGGTTATTTACACAGTGGAAGACTTAACAATAGTGGAAAGGTTTTAAATAAACAACATAAAACTACAAAACTTGTCTGAAAAACTGAAAAGAGAAATAACTCAACAGTGAAATCAACGTAATCAAAACTGAAGTATCTAACATATAGTCTATGAAACTTTTACTAAAATAGTCTGAAAGGACTATTGGGACAGGCCCCAAGTAACCAGAATTGAAAATAAAGACTAAAATAAAAACTAAAAGGGAACATAATAACGCAAGAGTCTCTAACTAAGAAGAGGCCTCACCGATTTGCTGGCAGCTGACTAGTCATCAACGAAGCAGCTGCTGAGGAGCTTTGTCACCTACGTCTGCATCATAAAATGATGCAGATCCTAAGGACATCAGTACGTAGAATACAATATGCAAGATTGCCAAAATAGTATCTTAGAATATCATATTATATCTCAAAAGACATAACATAATACATAGTGAAATAACAATAATCATAAAGACTTGTATGCTGAAGGTAACATGCTGAAAACTGGTAAGTAAAACATAATTTCTTAGCTTGGAGAGTTTTTCTAACCGACAACCACTACTATGAGCTTTGTGGTGATACATCATCTTGCCCACGCTACCAGAGTCGTCCCGTACTTTGTGGGGGTAGGGAACGAAGAACTAAGGGAGTGGATCCATCCCAAAACTGGGCCATCTCAGTGGCTAATAAGGAAGGTACCATAGTACAATCCTATCCTATGCTGGCTACATAGTTTATGAGTTCGAGTAATTAATTCTACTATCACCCATATCAGTGCTCAATACTACTCCCAAAACTTTATATAGCTCATACTTAAGAATTGGAATTCTTAAAATCTGTTTTCTCAGGAACTTGGCCCAACTTATTGCTCAGCTTTCTCATCTGACTATTTTAACTTAACTAAAAACTAGAATCAACTCAGTGACTCAAAAAATGCTAGATTTTTTTAGCTCATATGCAAAAATAAACTTTTAAAAATGCACTTCTTGACTTATCTTAAAGGTACTCAAACTAATTTTTTCTTTTCTTGAAATAATATCAAGATTTCAAGAAAACTCAACAATAATTAATCTTGAACATAAATGAATATAAACTTGATAACAATTCTTTAATTGGATCATATAGGGACCAAGAATGATAATATTCATCAAGACATCTATAGAATTTACTATGAAAATTAACATACTTTACAAAGTTCGCATGGATTTAATCTCAACTAATACTTAAAACTCATGGATGAAAACCACTTTTATTTCTAGAGATATTATAAAAAATAATACTTTTTATGATGGCCTTACATACCTTGGAATGACTTCTTCAGGAATTGAAAGGATTTCTTTGAATACCCTAATCATTCTTGAATTTTTACGCTTGAAGTTCTGGGAAGGGTTTTCTTGTTTTGAGAGAATGAAAAAATAAAAATACGTTTTTTGGACTTAAAACGAATTAAAACTGATTAGTTAGGATATGGGGTGTGGGAAAGGTTAAAATTGCCCCTTCCCGTTAAAAAACAAAACCTGCTCCATTTTGCACTAGTGCGCGTTGCACAGTAGTGTACTAAAACACTTTTCTGCAATTTTTTTAACTTTTTGTCAAAATTCGAAAAAACACCAAGTGTGGTTCTGCATCCTCTTCGCATCGTGGAAGGGGACGGAAACCTCATTGTTTTTGAGTTTCTTGGGAAAAAATAAATTGCGTTTTTTCGAGTTAAAGTCAAGCCGATACCATTTTCCGACTTAGTTTTTCGCACTGATCGCAAATCCGATCTCGGATGGAGAAATGGAGCATGGGAAGACACGTTACATGCACGATCAATTCTAGGGGTATTCTCGCCTTTTCATCGGGTGTTACAATATCTCCCCCCTGGGATCATTCATCCTCGAATGATAACAATACGAACAAAACTAGCTCAAAACACAAGATTCTCAAATTTAACAAACATAATTCTTCAAAGGTGAAACATGAAAATTTACCTTCAAGGTCCTCATTTAGGCCAACAAACAAATGTGGATACTTGGCCTTCATATCTTCCTCTGCCTCCCATGTAACTTCCTCCACAAATTGATTTCTCTACAAAACCTTAACCGAAGTAATCTCCTTAGTCCTCAATTTACGAACTGCTGATATAATATTTGCACCGGAATCTCTTTATATGATATATTGTCCTTAATCTTGACACTTTCAACCGGGACAACTAGAGAGGGATCTCCCAAGCACTTCTTAAACATGGAAATATGAAATACCGTATGTATAACACTTAATTCTGCCGATAACTCTAACTCGTAAGCATGCTATCCACTCTTCTTAGGATCTGATAAGGCCCAATATATCGTGGGCTGAGCTTCCCCTTCTTCCCGAATCTCATGACTCCCTTCATTGAAGATACCTTCAAGTACACCCAATCGCCTATCTCAAACTCTAAGTCTCTTCTTCTAACATCCGTGTAAGACTTTTGTTGGCTCTGAGCTGTCTTGAGCCTCTCCTGGATAACCTTCACTTTTTCCATAGCCTGTTGGAATAGATCAGGTCCTATCAATCCTGCCTCACCAACTTTAAACCACCCAATGAGCGATCTACACCTTCTCCCATAAAGAGCTTCATATGGTGCCATTTGTATACTGGCCTGAAAGTTAATATTATAAGAGAACTCAATCAAAGGTAAATGATCATTCCCGTCTGTCTGTGGATGGAAAGTTATGGTAAGATTCACCTTTGTACCAGGCCCTTTCTGAAAGAACTTCCAAAACCATATTATAAACTGAGCTCCTCTATATGAAATAATGGATATAGGGACCCTGTGCAGCCTAACACTCTCCTTAAGATAGAGTTTGACGTAATCCTCGGTTGTATCAGTCATCTTGACAGTTAAAAAGTGAGTTGACTTGGACATTTTGTCTACTATGACCATATCGAATCACGCTGTCTATGGGATCGAGGTAAGCATGTTACGAAGTCCATATTGATCATCTCCCATTTTCATTCCGGAATCTCTATGGTCTGGGCTACACCATAAGGCCTTTGGTGCTCAACCTTAACTTGTTGGCAATTTGGGTATCTAGACACGAACTCTACAATATCCTTCTTCATACCACCCCACCAATAGACTTCTCGCAAGTCTTTATACATCTTTGTTGCACCAGGGTGGATAGAGTATTTGGCATTATGAGCCTTAGCCAAGATCCTATCTCTAAGGCCGTCAACATTTGGCACACACAACCTGCCTTGGTATCTTAGGACACCATCTCCCCCTTTTGAGAACACTTATACTTTCTGTTTCTGAGCATCTTCTTTCAATTGGAGGAGGATGGGATCCCTGTCTTGCTTTTCTTTCACTTCTTCCACCAAGGATGACTCTAACCTATTTCTGACAATGGCCCCACCTTCGTCAAAATCCTCAATCTGCACCCCCAAACGGGCTAGTCTGTGAAACTCCTTAGCTAAATCTTTCTTTTCATCCTCAACATACGCTATGCTCCCTATGGTCACCCTGCTAAGAGCATCGACAACTACATTAGCTTTACCTAGATGATAGAAGATACTCATATCATAGTCTTTCAGCAGCTCCAACCATCTCCTCTGTCTCAAAGTCAGCTCCTTCTGGCCAAACACATACTACAAACTCTTGTGGTCTGTGAATATATCCACGTGCCACCATATAGATAGTGTCTCCAAATCTTCAGAGCAAACACCATCGTAGCAAGCTCAAGATCATGAGTTGGGTAATTCTTTTCATGAATCTTAAGCTGTCTGGAGGCATATGCTATCACCTTATCTCTCTACATTAATACATAACCCAAGCCAACTCTGGAAGCATAACAATAAACTACAAAATCATCAACTCCATCTGGTAGGGATAAAACTAGGGCTATGGTCAGCCTAGTCTTCAGCTCTTGGAAACTCTTCTCACAAGCCTCTGACCATTCAAACTTAGTCTTCTTCTGAGTTAGCTTAGTCAAGGGAGCTGAGATAGTTTTAAAACCCCTCTACAAATCGTCTGTAGTACCTCGCCAGACCCAAGAAACTCCTTATCTCTGTTGGGGGGGGGCTTTGCCAATTCTTTAATGCCTCAATCTATTGGGAATCCACTTGGATACCCTCACCAGAACAATGTGCCTCAGAAACACCACAAATGCCAACTTGAACTCATACTTAGAAAATTTAGCATATAGCTGCTGATCCCTAAGGCTCTGAAGGATAACTCTAAGATGTCCTGCGTACTCCTCCTTGTTACGGGAGTAGATCAGGATATCATCTATGAACACAATGATGAACATATCTAAGTACGACCTCAACACCCTGTTCATAAGGTCCATGAAAGCTGCTGGTGCATTTGTCAGCCCGAAGGACATGACCAAAAACTCATAATGACCATATCGGGTTCTGAAAGCTGTCTTAGGAATGTTTCTCTCTCTAACTTTTAGCTGATGGTACCTGGACCTGAGATCTATCTTGGAAAAATAGGTAGCACCCTGAAGTTGGTCAAATAAGTCATCAATTCTGGGTAGAAGATACTTGTTCTTGATGGTGACCTTATTCAGCTGACGGTAATCTACGCACATTCATAAAGAACCATCCTTTTTGTGCACAAAAAGAACTGGAGCACCCCAAGGTGAGACATTTGGTCTAATGAAATCCTTATCTAAAAGATCTTTTAGCTGCAACCTTAACTCTTTTAGCTCTGAAGGAGACATACGGTATGGAGAAATAGATATGGGCTGAGCTGGAAAGAGTATCTATCCCAAAGTCTATCTCCCTGTCAGGAGGGACTCCGCGAAGATTCTGAGGAAAGACTTCTGACAACTCATTTACAATTGGGACAAACTGAAGTGATGGCGCCTCAACATGAGAATCCTAAACTCTGACTAGGTTGTATACACACCCTTTGGAGATTAACTTTCTGGCTTTGAGATATGAGGCAAACTGACCCTTAGGAAATACTGAGCTACCCATCCACTTTAACACTAGTTCGTTGGGGAACTGAAACTTGACTACTCTGGTTCTGCAATCTATAGAGGCATACCCAGCATGAAGCCAATCCATGCCTAGGATAATATCAAAATCTACCATGTCTAACTCCACCAAGCCAGCTATAATAGTCTTATGATAAACTGAGACTGAATAGCCCCTATAAATTCTTTGGGCTAAAATAGACTCTCCAGTAGGAGTAGAAACACTGAAAGTCTCAAGAAGGAGTTCTGGGTTAACCCCAAACTTCATAGCTACATATTGGGTCACAAATGACAATGTGATTCCTGGGTCTAATAATGCATAGACATCATAAGTAAAGATTCTAAGCATACTTGTAACCACATCTGGTGAGTTCTCCTGCTTCTGTCTTGTGCCCATGACATACAAGTGGTCTGTGCCCCCGTTTGTTCCTGCTGTAGTTCCCCTGTGAGGTGGCTAACCTTGCTATGCTGAAGAAACTGTATGTGATCTGTTATCTCTCATATTCTGCTTCCCCATAGGGCAATCCTTCAAGAAGTGGCCCTCCTGACTGCATTTGAAGCTACCATTTATGCCCATAAGGCACTCTCCGGGATGAGACCTACCACACTTACCACAAGTAGGATAATGGTTTGCTCCTTGAGCTACACTACCCTGTGATTGGCTGCTTGGGAACTTGTGGTGCTGTGAACTCTGCTCATCCTGATTCTCAGTGAAGGTGCACTAGAGGATGAAGGTGCTAGTCCGGTTGTCTTAGGCTGGAAAGATGAGTGACCTCCACCTCGAGTCCCTCTCTTGCCTGTCTCCTGGCCTGGTGCCTTGTCCCTCTTGCTCTTGAAATCCTCCCTATCCTGCATCTTCTCCTCTTCTACCTGCTGCACATATGTCATTGAAGGGCTATATCTATATCCCCAATCAAATCGCATTCATGCCCTCTCTCTTAGTCATTCGACAGAGCCCAGACATGAAGAGATCCATCCTAGTAAGCATGTCTGCCACCATAGCTGGAGCATAATGGGATAGCTGAGTAAACTTGAGGCTATACTCCCGTACACTGATATTCTCCTGCTTCAGATTCAGAAATTCTCTTACCTTAGCCTGCCTCATCTCTCTGGGAAAGGACTGCCCTAAAAAGGCCTTCTCAAACACAGCCCAACTAATAGCTGGTGCACCATCTGCCTTGCTCCCTTTCCACTGATCAAACCAAAGTCTAGCTACCCCTTTGAGCTGGTAGGCAGCCAACTCAACCCGCTCAGCATCACCTTTATGCATCACCTGAAATACTTTCTGAAGCTCCTCAATGAAGTTCTCAGGATCCTCTTTCACATTGGACCCCATGAACTCTGGTGGGTTCTTCCTCAGAAACTCCCTAACTCTGGCAGTATCCGTACCATCATTTCTACCATCTCCCTGGCGACCTCCCTGAGTAGTGACTGCCTAAGCCAAAGTCTGAGTGGCCTAGGGAAGCTCACCATTGGTAATGTCTGCCTGCTGTGGCTGCTCTACAGGCACAACTGGAGCTCTAGGTTCCTCAGAAATTTGGCCAGGCTAGTTTGCGTTTCTCCTGGCTGGGCGCCTTCTGCCCCTTACTGGTCCGTTAGCTCTACGTGGAGGCATGATCTGAAAAACACGGCGTAAACGCACGAGTTAGAAGGTATTTCACAGAGATACACTCTGAAGCACGACACAAAGAATGAATTAAGGATGACACTTCCTAATGTCCCATAGCCTCCCTATTATAGGTGTGGCATGCTTCACACCCTTAATACAGACTCTACTAGACACGATTCCGTAGACTTCGTAGGACTCTTGAACTTTGTACTCTAATACCAAGTTTGTCACACCTTGAGCCTACACCCTGGACGTGGCCGACACTCAAAAACCATTTTTGGTCCCAAGCAAACCACTTGGCCTGGCTACTTACTCAGCGGAAGACTTAACAATAGTGGAAAGGCTCTAAATAAACAACATAAAACTACTAAACTTGTCTGAATAATTGAAAAGAGAAATAACTCAACATTGAAATCAACGTAATCAGAACTGAAGTATCTAACACATAGTCTATGGAACCTCTACTAAAATAGTCTGAAAGGATTACTGGGACAGACCCCAAGTAGCCAGAATTGAAATAAAGACTGAAATAAAAACTAAAAGGGAACATAATAACTCAAGAGCTTTTGACTGAGAAGAGGCCTCACCGATTTGCTGGCAGCTGTCTAGTCCTCAACGAAGCGATTGTTGAGGAGCTCTGTCACCTGCTTCTGCATCATAAAACGATGCATGTCCTAAGGACGTCAGTACGTGGAATGTATGGTATGTAAGATAGACAAAATAGTATCTTAGAATATCATATTATATCTCAAAAGACATAAACATAATCCATAGTGAAATAACAATAATCATAAAGACTTGTATGTTGAAGGTAACCTGCTGAAAACTGGTAAGTAAAACATAATTTCTTAGCTTGGAGAGTTTCTCTAACCGACAACCACTACTATGAGCTTCGTGGTAATACAACGTCTTGCCCACGTTGTCAGATCCGTCCCGTACTTTGCGGGGGTAGGGAACGAAGAACTAAGGGAGTGGATCCATCCCAAAACTGGGCCATCTCAGTGGCTAATGAGGAAGGTACTGTAGTATAATCCTATCTTATGCTGGCTACATAGTTTATGAGTTCGAGTAATTAATTCTACTATCACCCATATCAGTGCTCAATACTACTCCCAAAACTTTATATAGCTCATAGTTAAGACTTGGAATTCTTAAAATCTGTTTTCTCGGGAACTTAGCCCAACTTATTGCTCAGCTTTCTCATCTGACTTCTTTAACTTAACTGAAAACTATAATCAACTCAGTGACTCAAAACATGCTAGATTTTATTAGCTAAGATGCAAAAATAAACTTTTAAAAATGCACTTCTTGAACTTAGCTTAAAGGTACTCAAACTAGTCTTTTGTTTTCTTGAAATAATATCAAGATTTTCAAGAAAACTCAACCAATAATAAATCTTGATCATAAATGAATATAAACTTGATAACAATTCTTTAATTGGATCATATAGGGACCAAGAATGATAATATTCATCAAGACATCTATAGAATTTACTATGAAAATTAACATACTTTACAAAGTTTGTATGGATTTAATCTCAACTAATACTTGAAACTGATGGGTGAAAACTACTTTTATTTCTAGAGATATTATCAGAAATAATACTTTTTATGATGGCCTTACATACCTTGGAATGACTTCTTGAGGAATTGAAAGGATTTCCTTAATACCGTAATCGTTCTTGAATTTCTACTCTTGAAGTTCTGGAAAGAGTTTTCTTGTTTTGAGAGAATAAAAGAATAGAAATATGTTTTTTGGACTTAAAACGAATTAAAACTGATTAATTTAGGATATGGGGTGTGGAAAATGTTAGAATTGCCCCTCCCCTGTAAAAAATGAAACCTGCTCCATTTTGCACTAGTGCGCATTGCGCACTAGTGTATTAAAATATTTTTTCGCGATTTTTGAACTTTTCGTCAAAATTTGAAAAAACACCAAGTGTGGTTCTGCGTTCCGCGACGCGGAAACCTCACTGTCTTTGAGTTTCTTGAAAAAAATAAATCACATTTTTTCGAGTTAAAGTCGAGTCGAGACCATTTTCCGACTCAGCTTTTCGCACTGATTGCAAATCTGGTCTCGTATTGCAAACGGAGCATGGGAAGACACGTTACGCGCATGGTCAATTCTATGGGTATTCTCGTCTTTTCACCGGTTATTACAATATGAATCATGTATGAGTCTCTTTTCCTTCAGTGTATCCACATAATTGACATTTTATGAGATTTTCGTAAATATGAAAAATGTTAGGATAAATTGAAGTTTCTTTATTTTAATATGTGATTTATGTACGTTATACATTAAAATTTGGTAAACAAAATTAGGTTTGAAAATTTTCAAATTGGGCCAAGTTTGATTCAAATAGGCTATAATTGAAATAAATTGTATGCAATTTAGCTAGAACTTAAATAAGTTGAATAAAAGGCTATGATTTAATTAAGTAGGAGTATAAGATTAAGTAGATTGCAATCTAATTAATAAGTGTACTATACATTAAAACATGCAAATTATATAATAATTTCTGTTAATAAATAATTATTATAAAATAAATCTAGAATTAATTAGAATAAATTAAAAGAGGAATACGATTTGAAAATTAAGAAAGAAGAGAGAAGGTGGGAGAAAAATGTTTTGCTTTGTATTAGAATTTTCTTACACTCAGTATCAGTGTGTTTGTATATCTTTCGCTCCACTTCACAACAATGTGAGGTGTCATATTTATAGAAAGAATAGAGAGAAACATGTGGGACAAATCCACCACACTTGACCAATCAATGGACACCAATGTGAAAACAAATGGTCACTAATCTTGATAAATCAATTGTCACTACTGTTGACCATCTTTCTTTTACATCTTTTAATCTAATTGTCACTACTGTTGACCATCTTTCTTTTACATCTTTTAATCTTACTTTATAATACTCCCCCTAAATTGTCCATATAAAAGGAAGGTTCTAGGTGAACTTAATACGCATCATTAGCTGCCCCATTAAAAATCTTACCAGGAAAACCAAGTGGTATAAACCTTTGTTAAGAAAAAAAATACAACACATATTTACTCCCCCCGATGAAGACTTCATTTGATACTTTGGAGACGGTGCATACTAATCTTATATCTGAGCTTTTCAAATGTTGACATGGGCAATGCCTTAGTGAATAAATCTGCAAGATTATCACTTGAACAAATTTGTTGTACATCAATATCACCTTTCTTTTGAAGATCATGGGTGTAGAATAATTTCGGTGAAATGTGTTTCGTTCTGTCTCCTTTTATGAAGCCACCTTTTAATTGAGCTATGCACGCGACATTATCTTCAAATATGACCGTGGGTACTTTGACATTATTTTTCAATCCACATTTCTCTTCAATGGAATGTATCATCGATCTCAACCACACACATTCTTTACTTGCTTCATGAATTGAAGAAGTAACAACAACGGACTGTTTTGAAGATCGCCATAATATAGCAGTTCCTCCGTATTTAAATAAATAGCCTGTTTGAGATTGAGTTTTATATGGATCTGATAAATAACTTGCATCTGCATAACCAACAAGGTCTCACAGCCTTTTTTAGTATAAAACAAACTCATATCAATTGTACCTTTCAGGTATCACAAAATATATTTAATACCATTGCAATGCCTTCGCATTGGGGAAGAACTATACCTTGCTTGCAAATTAATAGAAAATGTTATATCATGTCTAGTAGAGTTAGCAAGATACATAAGTTCTCCAATAGCACTAAGCTATGATACTTCTGGACCAAGAAGTTCTTCATCCTCTTCTGGAGGACGGAATGGATCTTTATTCACTTCAAGTGATCTAACAACCATTGAAGTACTTAATGGATGTGTTTTGTCCATATAGAATCATTGTAAGATTTTCTCAGTATAGGCAGATTAATGAACAAAAGTCCCGTCTGCTAAATGTTCAATTTGCAGACTCAGACAAAGTTTTGTCTTTCGAAGATCTTTCATCTCAAATTATTTCTTTAAATATTCAATTGCCTTTTGGACTTCTTCAGGAGTTCCAATGCGATTTATATCATTAACATAAACAACAAATATTACAAACTCTGATCCCGTTTTCTTAATGAAAATACATGGACAAATGACATCATTTATATATCCTTTATTTACCAAGTACTTACTAAGATGATTATACCACATATGCTTTGAGTGTTTCAGACCATATAATGATCGTTGTAATTTAACTAAGAATATTTCTCAAGACTTAGTACATGCTTCAGGCAATTTAAATCCTTTTGAAACTTTCATGTAAATTTCACTATCAAGTGAACCATAATGGTAAGTTGTAACTACATCCATTAGATGTATTTCAAGATTTTCATGTACAACCAAACTAATGAGATATCGAAAAGTTATTCCATCCATAACAGGTGAATATGTTTCTTTATAGATGGCACCGGGTCTTTGAGAGAATCCTTGTGCAACAAGGCGTGCCTTGCATCTTACAATTTCATTTCTCTCATTTTGCATTCACACAAAATCCCATTTATAGACAACTGATTTTACACTATCAGGGGTTTGGACTATAGGTCCAAATACCTCACGCTTAGAGAGTGAATTCAACTCAGATTGAATTATTTATTTCTATTTTGGCCAATCGTCTCTGTGTCGACATTCTTCAACGGATTTAGGCTCAAGACTTTCACTATCTTGCATGAGGTTAAGTGCAACATTATATGTAAAAACATTATCCACTATAACTTTCGATCGATCTAAATTTTTCTCATCACTGGTAAAACTTATTGAAAGTTTCTTTATTTACTTAAGTCTCGAGTTTACTGATTCTTCAGGAATATCAGTATTTCTCAAGTCTTGACCTTCTTCAAGAAGTTCTTTTGTAGTATCATCTTTATTATTTCTTACGCTTATCTTTCTAGGATTTTTATCCTTTGAACCTAATGGTCTACCATGTTTTAGGCGTGTTTGGGATTCAAAAGTTGTGATACTAGTAGATGGTCCCTTTAGGACATCAATCCGGATAGGCACATTCGTTACAGGGATATGTGACTTAGTTATCTGTTTCAAATCAATAAATGCATTTAACATTTGATTTGCTATTTTCTATAAGTGGATGATCTTCTGGACCTCCTGTTCACATATGTGTGTACGTGGATCAAAATAAAATAGTGATAAAATTTTCCATGCAATTTCTCCAATTTCTCTTTTGGGTTCCTTTTTCTCACGGATTCGATGCCAACCTTCAGGGTCGATGGTCTGACAATTAATTTGCCTTGACAACAAACAACACATGAAAATTCGTCATTCCTAAGAATCTTCAGGTTCTTTAATGGATGACCAGTTGAACTTTCATGAACTTGTCATGCCAAAAATTTTTGGATCAGTAAACTTCTGGTTTGCGATCAAATGTGCTTCAATTGCATTAATTTCTACATAATATAGGCCAGACGATAAAGTCGGTAATTTTTTTGAAAATAAATTTTTCGCTTGAGACTCTCCTGGTTATACCAAGGTATTCAATATTCATTTCATTTAGGTCTCAACATGATATCCATTTCTGCAGATATCTTTAAAAGCTAGCAGATTCCTAGGGTATTTAGAAGAGAACAATGCATCTCCTATAATAATTTTTGTCCCCTTAGGCAAAAATATAGTAGCTAATCTGGAACCTTCAATTAATTTTTTGTCACGACTCGAAATTCAGTCGTGATGACACTCGTCTTATCCTACCAAGACAAGTCAGCCTACAACCCAACTATAACATTAAAAATCCGGAATTATAATAAAAATGAAATTTCAATTACGGATAATAAGTAAACTTAATGAAAATCCCCTAAAACCTGGTTGTCACGTGCACAAGCTTCTAATGTATTATAATAGATTCGAAAAGAAACACAAGTATCAAATGATATTGTCTCTATAATAGAACAAAATCATAAGTAGGAGTAAGAAGTCAGCTGGGATGGCAAACAGCTACCTCTCACAATCTCTACAGGAAGCCTTGGACAAGGAAAAGTGGAGAGTATCACGAC
>JAPFFP010000103.1:9491284-9506817 GCA_026153255.1 Solanum medicagineum
GCTTTAAGGCATGTTAAAGATAGGAACCCCTTATAATATGTATAGAAAGCGCATAGATATAGGTTGGTTCTCCCGGGCCTTATCGGCAATGGGTGTTAGTCCGCCCTAACGGGATTTTGGGGCGTGACAAATGCGCTCAGCACTAGTGCATAGGTGGAAAAAATGGTGATCATTCTTTGTGTTTGCGGAACACTTAAGCGTGACCGCAGAAGGGTTAGAGACAGTTGATCTCCACAAACGCGGTCATAGATCCACGAATTGAGAAGTAATTCGGCAACCAGTGTCAGGGCAAATTCATAAATGCACCATTTCAACCCCAATTTTGAGATACACACACTCTCTGTCCTTATTGCAAGGGGGATTGATATTCATAAAGAGATACTTGGATACATTCTTGAAGAAAAAATACACCTTAGTGTAGATTGTAGCTTAGGGTGAGGATTTAGAGCAAGTTTTCTAAAAATCCTTGAGTGGATTGAAGAGTGTGGGCTTTCTTTGTTCTTGAATGCATAATTTATAGATTTAATTGATCTTGGATGTTAATTTGTTTATGGGTATTGATTATGTTGCTTGCTTTCATGTTTAATAATTTGATGATTTACTTGCAAAATGAAGTGGGTTCCTCCCAAATTGCTTTGATTGTTTGAATTGATTTACGGGTTCATGTCTACCATCGTGTTTAACTTTAGATTTGAGGTCACGAACTTGAATCTAGCTTAGATCTTCAATTAATGTTTTAGCAAGTGTTGTTATGTTGCATGATAGTCATGGGTTTATGTTTAGGAGCCTCAAAAGGGATTCAACGGCTAAAGTCTTGGGAGTTTTGGTTTCAGGTGCTCAAGCCAAGCGTGTATTTGAGTGGCTCATGTAGGAGGCTGTAATAGGCTCTAGCAAAACATCATTATCATCTAGTCGAGGGGTGGTTACAAGCAACCTAGCCTACCCATAGAGTTAATTCGATGCTAAGTGTGATGGATCGATTGAGTTTTGGTTGATTCCCATTCCCATATCCCACCCTTATGATGAGCACGCTTATCACTGCCCCCTTAGGTCTCACAACTAAACTGCTCAATAGAATGAGCATGATCCACAATTTCAACATAGGAATAACCCGAAGTCACAAGAGAGTGGGTCCCAATCCTCAGCTGAGGCCTCAATCCTCATACAAAATAGTGAATTCGCTCCTCCTCAATAGGTAGAATTGATATGGCGTACCTGGAGAGCTCTTGAAATCTCATCTCATACTCAGACATTACTATCGTGCCCTACTTCAGACGAGTGAACTAATCACGAAGCCTGTCTCTAAGGCTCCTGGGAATGAACTGGGTCATAAATGCCTCTGAAAACTCACCCCAAGTCACAAATGGTGCTCCAGCTGGCTTGGTATCTCTATAAGTCCACCACCATAATCTGACTGGCCTGTCTAACTGGTATACCGCAAACTCTACACCTTTGGACTCTATCAGTATCAATGTCTATAACCTCTCCGTACAGGCTGTCAGGAACTCATATGCATCCTCTCCAATCGCCCCTGAAAATCTCGGTGGAGTTAGCCTAAGAAAATATTCGAGCATCCGTTGGTCGTGGAAAGGTATGGCTCCCTCTACCTGTGTAGTTTGAGCCTCTAGAGAGGCATGGTCTGCTGGGGCATGGCCTGGAGGCTGTACTGGAGGAACCGAGACTAGTGTCAGACCCTGTTGAATACCGCCAAGTGCTACTAATAACTGACCAATAGTCGTCTACACCTCAAGAGTAATCACTAAAGTGATTGGGGCTATAGGGAGCTGGTACCTCCGATTGTGGGGGAGCCAAGACATCTTGTCACAGCTCAATGGGGTCTAGAGGCTATTCCCTATCAGGAACTAGCGGCGCACCCCCGACTCTGCCCAGAGACCGACTTCTGCGCAGCATGTCTATGAATAAGTGAAATAATCAAATTCCAAGGAAGCAACAGACACTACTACACACGAATAGAATCGACAATACAGAGTTTCTTAAAAATTTTGTACCCTCTTAAAGATAAGTCACAGACATCTTTGCACCCTGCAAAACTCTACTAAACGGTAGCTTTGTATAGATGAGATCAATGAACCGGCTCTAATACCAACTTGTCATGACCAGGCGCTACAGGTCATAATGGCGATTGTTATATCCCGTTTACGGGCAAGCCAACCCAATAACCAAGGCGACTTGTCTAGCAAACTATGTATCACTATAGCTAAATAACAACAATACAAGCTAATAGTTGTCTATCCCAGAACCTGGAAGTCAACTGTACAGAGCTACTAAACCAAAATAAAGATATACAGACAACGAACAATACAAATACAAACACAAACCAAAACTGTATACTTAGGCTAGTGTCTAGATACAAAGATAGCCAACTAGACAAAAGGAGAATGCAGAAGACCCTGAAAGTGATGCTTGCCAAAAGAAGCCTGGATCAGCAATGATAGGTCAAAGTCAGCGACGGTGGCTCATGCTCGGACCTGCACAACGAATAGATTTAAAAAAGCAAGGGAGAGTACCAATATGAGGTACCCAGTAGGCATCATTGGCCGACTGAATAAAATATAGTAAATGCTGTAAAAATAACTAGACTATGCATTGTAAACATTGTTTGTCGAACCAAAAGCCAAGTGATAACTATCTATAGATTCAAGTAACCCAACTACCAAACCAGGTAATGTATGTCTGTACCGCGGATGCAACCAAGACGAGGTCAAGGTATAGAAATATACATAGTTGTAAGGCCCTAATTCGATGTTGTACACTAATTGGGCCCTATAAGCCCAGAGGTACACCTATGCACAAAAATAGGGTATATAGGTGTATTGGAATGTGTATTGGTAATGAACTGTACGAGATCTCAAACGGATCATAAACCCAAAGTCATACTGAGCCTTTAACTCCTAAATTACGCCTACGCATTACCAGACATCTTCCCATCCTGGCCTCTGGTCGGGGATACCAGCCACTGTCAAGTGGTATGACAAACAACTAAGCCTTTAACCCAAGAATAATCAACTGAGACTCTAACTCAGTAACAATCAAATGAGCCTCTAACTGAGGAACAATCAACTAAGAATCTACTCTATCAGACTCAAGTATGTTAAGCCAGTCTACAAGGATCTACGTCTCTCAAGTCATACCGTGTATATCTGTAACAACTACCGATTCTGAACAACGCAAGTCTAGAGCATCACCAACCTAAGCCTAAGCTCAGGCCCAACAAATCAACTTGTAGAACCAGGAACACAACACACATGCAGGATACCACACAAAATCTCAACAAGTGGTCAAAAGTATAATAGACAACCAAGTTTCTAGGATACAACATATTTCTTAATATTAGACAGCCCAACAGGTTTAACAAGTATTCAGATAGTAATATCTGTCAGTCTAATAGTGCAATTACTTTACTATGCTCATTTTAAACTTTCTATCCTTTACCAGATTCATTGCCAAAGTTATAGTCTTTAAAAGAGTCATTTCAAGAGTTATTGCCTTTGACAGATTCATTTACAGCCAAACAGCACTAAGTCCAATAATTATAACAGAATGGTCATTAAAATGCTCAAACAGGAATTACAACCTCAATCCACCATACACAGCCTTTAACTCAATAGTTTCCAACAATATTCAGGCAATCGTTACACTTTTCAGCTCAATCTAGGAGACAATTGAGCCTAGCCTATCTAGAAGACGAATACAAGTACTGTAGCTCCGTCCACGCGAGCTTTCCCTTTTTGGATCGCCTCCAAATATTGCTCAGCTGTCCAAAAAATAGATCACAACGTTAATGTGGTTGTTTAGGTGCTAAAAAATCTCAAGAAATGGGGGAAAAGGCTAATTGCTTTGGTTTTTATATATGTTCTTCTATAGATATGCAAATATAGAACTTTTTTTTATTTTATTCTGCAAATAGGTTGATGGGAAAAATAAAACTCCCCATCCCTCACTCGAAATCCCAAAGTAACCTCTAAAACGACCTCCATGTCTCCCCGAGTCTATAGCAAAAAATTGAGCTCAAAACGAGGCTTAGATCAACGAAAAACAATCCAAAATTAAATAATATTTCTTATTAGAAAACTTATGTATCCAACAGTTTCTTTATCAAATTTCTTCAAAATATAGTAAAATCAGTATGATCTCACTGTACCACGATGTTAAGCTAGGAAAATCCTTCAATTTAGACTAAGATTTCACTAAACTCCAATAAGAAACAATCAAGTTATCATATTTCAAAAATTTCGATAAGATGCAGTTATATAATCAGCAAAACAGCTAAATTTACCTCAAAAAGCGTGTCAAAGCCGATTCCAATGCTCCCATGACATCCCTCTTGAAATTATAAGCAATTTAGCCTTTTGAATTACTAAAATCAAATGAAAAATGATATAATAAATGAGTTGTAAAGTTGAGAGAAATATATGAACAAGCTTCCTAGAAATAAGTCATATGTTTATACTATATTAAAAGTGTGAAGGTCCTTAATAATGTTGTTTAAACTTTTTACTCTTCATCAAAAGACTCTTCTTTAGACAAAATCGTCTTTTCACCTTTTTTTTAGAATTATTTCACCATTTTCTTGGAATTATTATTTTAATAATATAAAATATAAATAAAAATTAAATAAAGAAAAATCACTACAGAAAGAATCCTTTTCCAACTAAAATAGATTGGTGTAAAAGAAAATTAGTCAAAAGAAAAAATAAATTAAAAGGGAGAACACGTCCAATCAAAAAAGAAAAAAAATTAAAGCAAAATTTAAATAAAGAAAAATCCCTACACAAAGAATCTATTTCCAACTAAAATAGGCTTGGTGTAAAAGTAAATTAGTCGAAAAAAATTAGAAACAAAACATTTGTGAAAAAGAAAAAACAAAATAAGGGGAAAAACTTCAAGAAAGCTTTCCTTTTTTTGAGGGGAAAATCTCTACACAAAGAATCTTTTTTTCAACTAAAATAGACTTGGAGTAAAAGAAAATTAGTCAAAAAGAAAAAAATTAAAAGGAAAACACGTGTCAAAAAGAACAAAAATTTAAGGGGAAAAACTTCAAGAAAGTTTTCCTTTTTTGGAGGGAGCACGATTCAATTAATTTTATTTTTGTACTTTTTTTTTCCTTTAAGGTAACACAAGTTTCCTACTTTGAAGAGGAAAAAAGGTATTAATTATGTGAAAATAAAGAAAAGTTCTTCTAATTTCACCATGAATCCTAATTGTATGATGAAAAGTTTACTCCCAATTGTTTGAAGGTGCAAGATACTTGTTTGGTTACGACGTTAAAACATATAAACAATCAATATTTGAAAAGATAATATGATAATTTTATATTTAAATATTTATCATATTAAATAATGTAATTTATCCCTATGAATCTATTGTGGATTAGAAAGATTCTCAGTGGATTAGAAAGATTCTTAATAGATTAATTTTTTTCATATTAAATAATATGGTTTTTCCTTATTAATTTATGATAGATTAAAGAGGTTCTCAATAGATTATTTTTTTTAACTAATACAATATTTTTTTCCTGCAGAAAGAAGAATCCGCATTTTTTCGTAAATTGATGCTAATTGAGCAACAATAATTCACATTTCTTATCAAACTTGATCCAAAAAATAGAGGTGATCGAGTTGGAAGACGCTTTACTACAGCGAAGTACAAGAAGTTAAAAAGGCCAATGCAATTGCCATAGAAGATGAAGAAATAAATTCAACAGCAACAATGAGAAAGACTAAACAACTTGAAAACGAAACTAATAAATCAACGATTCATAAAAGAATCAAACTTGAAAAGGATTAATGGTGTTTTGTCATCTAATAAATAAAATTTCAAATATTTTTAGATTATAGATAGTTATATATTTTTTACATTTTTAGTCTTTTAAACAATAAGTAAGTTTGGCTAGCATAACATTTAGTATTAGTTATTAACCTGGATTTATGGATGCTTTTAAATTTAAATGGTTTCTACAATACTTATTTTTATTTAATTACAAGGAGTTATTAATGATTTATTCTATACTGCAAGATATTATTTATTAAACACATGACACAAAAACGTATCTATAATTTGATCCCGAATAAAACAAATAAAACTATACAAGTTATTCATAAAATATACCATTTACATTATATTTAAATTAAATGTACGTTTAGGGTCATCCATTATTGTTCCATTTACTTAGAATTGTGTAAGCTAGGTATGAAAAAATAATTTGGTAGAGAGCGTTATTCCCGAATGAGGTCTGTCAAGTCTGAATTTGAATTAGTTGGATTTCAATGTAAATTCTGAACATCGGATGAATAATTTAAAAATATATACTTTTATGACAATATTGTGAATTTTCAAATATTTATAGTATTCAATTTAATAATATTGACGTGACACACGTGCAACGCACGTACACTAGACTAATATATATATAAACACACACAGCCACACCATTGCCATGTGGCATCACAACATCCAGTGACATGGCATAATGTGGTTTAGCCACGTTACCACCTCACTTCAACAACCATCCAACCCTTTTTTCAAGCTTCGGGCTTGTTTGAAATTTGATTTTTGCAAATGAACTATGTAACCCCATTAATTTTGACGTTCTGGATCCAATGGTGCAGACAAAATTTTCATCGGAAGTCATTACAATCCGATATGGGTTCCACTTCCTTATATCTAACTTTTAACAAAAGAACTGAGGGGATCAAATCCCATCCAGAAGTCCCCGATACCAAACGAAAGGTCGTTCGTTCTGGAGCTGACCTCTTAGAATTTTCATTCAGACACGTTTTTCAAGGTTATTGACTAAAGTCAACTTTTAGCTCGTTGATGAACTCAATTTGCCAAAAGTAATTTAAACTCGCACCAAAAGCCTCGGGTCTTGAGTCAACCACGCTTCCAACTTAATTTGCCCATTCTGAAGCTGATGAAATTGTCAGAATTCCATTTCAAGGCCGTCTAATAAGACTTAACTCGAAAATTCATTTTCCAGTTATAATTGGCCTTCTGACACGAAAAACTGCATATTTTCCCGATAAACGGCCCGACAGCCGCACCACCAATACCAGCAAGTCCCAAATGTCCTAGTGTCGTCATAGAAATACTTCGATCAGCAAAATACATGCAGAAACACAAAAATGACCTACAGCATCATTGCGAAATGTGAGTATTAATTGAAAAAATTTAGTAACTAGATAAGAATAACTTTAATCTGCCATGTAAGTATAATATAGTCATTTTTATTAATATTTTCAAATTAAAGTTGTTTTTAATAAGTTAAATAGTTTTACTAGTTCATAATTATTCCCTTTTATTCTCTCCCATCTCAGTCCAACCCACTCTTTGAACACCCCTAATTTCCACAAAGCCACACATAAAATGATAAAACGAAAGGACATTTTACCCAGAACTCCTGGAACAATATGCACAAAGTGTAAAATGTTCATCCAAAGACAAACACTTGGCGAATTTTAGCTTTCACGTGAAAGAATTCTATCAGTTACATCGGCTAATCAAAATGAAAAGAACTGAGAGAAAGAACCAAAGTTACAAAAAGTTACAAAATCGAAGGGGCCGATGCAAATCCCCGCAAGCTACAAAATGTATCCTCCTATCCAACAACTAAACCTTAATGATACAATTTTCTTCCCACTTTTTTTTTCACATTTTCATTTTCCCTTTCCAGAATTTGCACTGATCTTCTCCCATTTACAGGTACAACAATTTTCTTTTTTTCTTTTTCCTCATCTGATGGAATTTCCAGGGTATGATGTGTCAAAAACTCCTATACCTTCACAATTCAGTATACCACAACTCGGAGAAGTCCTGGTTGTGGCTCAGAGTAGTCGAGGCCCTCCTCTAGCAGGTAACGCTGGACAGAAATGGGAAGCCTAGCAGGAGTACGCGAACCCTTTGTATGATGTCCTGTTCCAACACAGATGTAAACCTGTATTCGCTGGTCTGCTGATCTGGCAGCATTCTGCAACACAGACAGCTCACGCTTAAGAACGTGAATAGCCTCGGTAACATGAAGACCATGCAGATCTATGATTCTCTCTTGTCCTCTCCCATTTCCCTGCATCTCTGGATTCCTGCAGAGAATTTTAAGCACATTAAGACACCTAAATATTCTCTATATTAAAAAATCTCTGTTGAGGCAAAGCGACTTTTCGGGGGCAGGGGATTGATGCACGAAACTTTAATAGCTGAGGAGGTTATGTTGTCCCAATAAGCTCAATTAGCATGAATGTTCAACATAAACATCCTCTTGTCATTTTGTGTCATGGCACAACGACGAAGTCGAAAAGTCACAGCATCTGACGATTGTAAAAGCTACCTAAGCAGCACATGCATGAAAAATGCTGGAAATCAATAGGAAGATGATATGATTTTGTCGAGAGCAGAAAAAGTGAAAAGTTGTTGTGCATGTGAGATGAAGAATTGAAAAATCAGTGTGAGATGAACATTGTAATGATAAAGAATTCTAGAGTTCAGTTTTTGTCAATAGGACATCATCAGCATATAAAAGAACGTAGATATAAAGAGTTTAGGGTACCAGGGCATAGAAGACAACAACATACCCAGTGCCACAAGTGAGGTTTGTGGAGCGTAGGATGTACGCATACCTTACCCCTACTTTTGTGGCATAGAGAGGTCGTTTCCGATGGGACCCTTGTCTCAAAGGTAGTGCCAGAGCATAGACGAGGAAGACAAAAACAGACCTTAGGCGATATATAGATTCTTGAGCTTTTCCATGAGCTGCCTTCATCTGCATGTTGTGAAGCTGTCCTTTGACACTCAGTTCTTTGGCCAAAGCCTTGTTACCAATAAGGTATGCCTGACGAGCCTACTCACAGACACAGTTACATACATTAAGGATTGGGTAGTTTAGCATAAGAGAGCCGAGATTTACTTGACATAATCATAGTGTAAGTTCCTGCCACACTGATTCTCAATCCCAAAAAGAAAAAAGATCAAAGAATTCATCATGCAGTGAAGCCAAAAAATGTCACGTTCACAGGTACAACAGCCAACAGATTACGATAACCCAATAATAAGATGGGCTTAGCGATTTGTACAACCATAGTAGCATTATTGCTAACACAAATTAAAATGTTTTCAAAATTTCTTTTAAACGTATTTAACCTACTGTATCTCTTCCTGTACAATGTTTTTTGCTTCATAGTGGTACTAAGGAAGAGTCAATTTATTGCGCTAAGCTAAAAAGTGCACACTTCATTACATCCAATAATGGAAGTTCTTTTTAATCTCATAACAGGAAATTAGCTAATAGTAAAATACCAAAGAATATAGGCACAAAAATAATAGAAACAACCATGACGGAATAATGTATCTAATGATACCAAATTGGTTTAGAAATGAAAGGTAATTACATTAAGTAGATGAATGAACCTAGATGTACTGTTAATCTCAAAATAAATTATATAGAAGTTAGGCATCATAGGTGGAAGAATACACACGACAGAAGATCAAAATATGTCATTTGAATGTCCAGTGAGAAAAGAATCCAATAAAACCTAATAAATGCTCTCCAATTCCTTTTCCTAGGTCATGATTTTGAATTTTAAAAATGGGCACAGTGCATGCCATCACTTCTAATTTCAAAGAAGCAGGGATTCGGTTCAGTGGTAAAGACACATGATGTGAGAGCTAGACAAACATCACGGGTTATATCCTGCCACACACAGCCTGGTATTTAAGCTGGAAGGAGGGTAGAGGAGTGGGACCATACTGTTCATAGTTTTGAACCTGTGCACCACCTAGAGCCAGAAGCCCACAGGGGATTTCTCTGATATAGAAAAAAGAAAAGAAGAAAGGAAGAAGGTATCACTTCTGACATAACATCACACTCAAGCACCGACCTAGTAAGTTTTCCAAGGATCATTACTAGTTCTTGGTCAGAATTCCAAGGTAACTTCTCTTTACATGCATATGATACATGGATCCATCATGCTTCCATGGCCTTCTTACTTCGTTCTCTTTTGGATTTATGGGAGAAGAGGGCTTAAGTACTATGCCCTTGTGGCTTCACATGCTAATATGCATGAACATTGAAGTGAGTTCACATTTACGCATATTCTATCCACCTTTGCAATCATCATGTATACCACATACCTGTTCAAAGTATGCATTACGTAAGCGTGCATGGTCACGAGCCTCTTCCCGCATTTCAGAATATATATTTGCTGCAATCTCAACAAAGTCAAAGCACATAGATGGGAAGAAATAATTTTCCTCAATGAACATTCAAAATTATATTGGCTGCTGCAGGAAAAATTTACCAACTGCATCTCCAGTTTCAAGCCAGACAGGAGCTGCACGTGTGGAACCTCGGCTCTGCAACCTATCACCATAAACTCCCCTGCTCTGCCCACCATTGTAAGAGCTAGCCAAAACAGGTGAATTTCTACTTGATCCAACATTACCATCAGCTACTCCAGTCCTATCATACTTCCATATGCTAGAATCCTGAGATGCCATCTTCCTGACAGCAGATGCAAAATCTGTAGCACCTCGGAAAGGGATGGAAGAGCCAGATCTAAACAGAAGGTTGGTGTCTTTTTCAGGAGACCTATAGGGATTGACATTTTGTTGAACATCACTGGCAGAGTACTTTACGCTATTGTTTTGACTTTCTGCCACAGAGAGAGCAGGGAAATCCAGAGCACTAAGATTTGGAGCAGACAAGGCTTTTGAATTTATGTTTTGATTCAACCCATCATCAACTTGAAGCTGTAATACAGAGTTTTGAGACATTAGTATGCAATTGAAAGGTTCCGAAAGAACATAGACTCCAACCGAAAATCAATCTTAAAAACTACCAGAGAGATGACCAGAAGTTTTACCATTCCTTGTATTGTGTCCATTACCACTATTCTGTTCAGTGCAATTAATTTGACTGAACAACTAACTTATTTTGTACTCCCTCCGTTTCAAAAAGAATGGCGTAGTTTGACTTGGCACGAACTTTAAGAAAACAAAGAAGATTTCTCAATCTTGTGATCATAAACTAAAGTTATGTTAAATGTACCAAAACGCCCTTTAATGTTGTTGCTTTAAACATGCCATGTGAAAAGTTGAAATTAAAGTTTTGTCACAAAAGGAAATGAGTCATTCTTTTTTAAAGAGACCAAAAAGAATAGTAGGTCATTCTTTTAAAACTGACCAAAAAGAAATCCTCGGAAGAATTATTCGGACTTGAAACAATCTAAAAAATAAACATAAATGACATATAGACTAATAGGACAAAGACTCAATGATAGAAAGCTAATTGATTTTTAAAAAAATTCTATAAGTAGATGATTCACTAAACTTACTACATGATTGAATTTCTGGACATGTAAAACCATAGAACATTTAAACATCATGCATGGATAAAATCTGGATTACTTAATTTAGAAGACACTGTGCTCAGATAATTCTAATCACTGAATAATATTTCCCAAATGCTCAGAAAAGTTTTTTTTTTTTTTGAAAGAAAAAGAACATTACCAAAAAGATGGTCAAATATACAACCTAATCCCAGCCCTAACTGATAAATATAACTGCAGTGACTTTATGGCAACAAATCATTTCTTTAAGATTAGAAAGCTGATTGACTTTCAAAAGTTAATACAATTATGCTACTGTATCCATAAAGATTAAGAAAATGAACCATACCTCAAGCTGAGTAAGCATTTCAATTGTCAGATTCAAGTCACCTCCATTGGCATAGTACACCTCTGCAAGACTTTCAGCAGCAAAGCCAGGAAATTGAGAAGCCAAAAATTCAAGAGGGTTTACATCTGCTTCAAAAAATGGTTGCTCGTTCATCATGTCTGCAAAGAAGCTGTTTCCAGAATTTCCATTATAATGAGGACCCTCCCTAATAATGGCAAAAGGCTGGTCATTGGTAAGAGATGGCTTGTCCCAGGGTTTAGAAGGCAGATGAAAACTAGTTGAGGATGCATCTTCACCAAAAGATGTAGGATACACTGTCTTTTCAACAAAACTAGTCCCATTAATGTGACTAGGAGATAACTCCTGCTGGCCCTTCAACAAGAAGCCACTGCCAGTTGAGGCAGGGAATATTGAAGCTTCATTGACATCAGTTACTGATAATCTAGAAAATGGAAGAGTGCTGATTCCATGAGTATCATCTTCTCCCATGACATTGAAGTCCGGTGTAATATCATCCGGGAGCTGGCGACGCCAATACTGGTGGGCTTCATCATCTGAGTTGTTTGAAGCAGAGGATTCTGATCTATCTAGTACAGCTTTTCCCAGAATTGTAGTGGAGTTGGCAAACTTTGATGCATCGGTGCTGCTAGTGCTACCTGAGGGTGATCTGAGTGCAAAGGGTACAAATTCTGCAGCATTTGGATTCAAGCTTGTCGCTTTTGTTAAGGTTGGTTTTTTGTCACTGGTAGGAGTCCCTTTTCCTAATAAGCTCATTCTTTTTTTTCTTCGTTATTTTTTTGTTCTTGTTTCTAGTTGGTTAAGAAAAAAGGGTCTCTACATATGTCATTAAACTTCTAATTATAAGATGGCACAACAACGGAGTCAATGTCACCCAAACCCTGTCAAAGAAGAAAATGAAAAGCTTATTTAAAAACATAAGTCCAATTATCAAGATCTTTTAAGCACCTATGGCCCCTTTTTCATAGTTCAAAAGCCGAGAACAAAAATCTACGTCAATGTTACCATATCAATTCAAACAAAATCTGATATACACATTAAGAACGGACATAAGTATGAACAAATAGCTTTATGTGGTCTGATAGTACTAATTCATTGCATGATCATGTCTAGGTTCATCTAAAGTTGTAGTTCACTGTATATTGAGTTACTTCAATCAACAACCCCTGATCAAGTCAGCTGTATATATCCCCTTATCCACCCCATTCTATATCATATCCATTTCATTCCAATACTAAATAATTGTGCTCATAGCATCTACAAAGAATAAAATATGCAAATTTGTTAAATAAACCAGAATTAGCAGAGCTTAATAACAATTGAGTTCACATACCTCCATGTTTAAACCAAATAACACCAAGTAAAGATCAATATACCTTATATTTTTAGCCGATTAGTTCAATAAACTAATCATCTTTTTTACCATTGAAAGTCACTTCATAGTACAACAACAACAACAACGACATACCAGTGTAACCCCACAAGTAAAATGTACGCAGACCTTACCACTACCACAAAAGTCACTTCATAGTGATAAATACTAATCATGCAAAGCAACAGAGAATTTTCTCAACCTCAGATACCACAAAATCATTTCAATAAACCACGCAAATCACCGCAAAAAGACTTCAAATCACATAATTACATCATAAACAATACTATTTAACTAACAAAATTACTTAGTGCTCCGAGATAAATAATATCGGCAGATCTCTAGAAAAAAATCGAAATTGAACACAAAGGACAGAAACAAAACAACAAATCAACCAGAAATAGCGTACAAAATTATAAGATCTGAGATACACACACATACATACACACACACATAGAGAGAGAGAGTTATATGTACACCTTTCCGAAGCTCGATTATGGACAAAACATAATCGAATGGATCCATTATCTGTAGATGTTGATGATAATATATTCAGATTCAACGATAAAAATTAAGAAAATAAAACCAAAAAAAAGGAGAGAAAGAAAAAAAAGAGCACACTACAGAATAATACAAAGGAAAATGATATGAGAATTCTTCTGCTTGGCTGCTGTTCTTCGTCTTCTTCAATGTCTTAGCTGAGATAGAGAGAGAAAGAGGAGGGAGACAGAGGGTTTTATTTTTATTATTTTATTAATGTGGTTTTTTTTTCCTGTCTATATATATATCTATAGATCTATCAGTATGTTTATCTATCTGCTATACTACTGTTCTACTATTTCTAGCTTTGCTTTTTCTTCTCTCTTATATTGTTTTTTTTTTTTTTTTTGCCCTTTTTCCCTTTTCTTTGGTTTTTGGCTTTTAGGAAATACTCTTCTTTGTGACCACATAATAAAGGGGCAAGTGAAAGCTCAACCCTGCGCCACTCAATATCAACCCACCCTTTCAATATACTGTGCCCCCCGAGCCGGCCTCTCTCTACTCAATATCAACCCTATATTGTTTGAGCCAATTGATATATAATAACATCACCAGGCTAGTGAATTGGATCGCCTTTTTCTTAATCAAATATCTTGAATTCGAATTTTTTATATAAAAAAAATTCTTAATAGGCAATACTTTCTCCCAAATAGGGTCCTACACAGTAAAAATTAGAGATAATCAGATTACAATACGGATACCGAACAATGGATGAGAAACTAAAAAAACAAATCACAACATCGTAATATAGACCTCATTTTTATTTTTGTAAGGTAGAACTATTATTTTTGAAAGATTCTTGATTTAAAAGAAATATTACCAAAGCAGCATTACATGTATATATAAATAGTAAAACATATAAAAAAAATAAGAAATTACACAATTATTAGATAATACAACTAATAGTGAGAAGAGAAAAGGAGGAGGTTAGCCCCAACCTCTCCACATATAGCACAACAATCTTTGAATATCTACTAACCTTCTATTAAAATAAAATTCAAATTCAAATCATGTAGTATTGAAAGATGTCATCTCAATGGAGTAGCCACATGTGGTGTAAGGTATCCAGTTAAATGTCCTTTATCAAAAAACAAAAAATGTTATATATATATATAGGTCAAAATTTATAATATCAAGAAAAAATTTTCTGACTTTGTCATTGTCTTTCCAGAAAACAATCTTAATTAGTTAAAATTTGCCTACAATCTTAGAAATTGAAGGTCACCATGTTGTTCCACCACTACCAAATGCTAGTGAAATCATGACAACAACAAACCACATTAGGTTATTGAAATCAACGATGATAAATAAAATACAACAAAGATACCTATTAAACCAATTGAATATTTACATACCATATTACATGAAAGGATAGAAGTGAAGCAACTTATTATACAAGTAGATCTATAGTATGCATTGATGGAAAAATTTTCATAGCATAAAATAGACATGAGAATTAAGCATACTATCTTAAGGCACAAGATTCTTCTTGCCAAATATGACCCTTGATTTGGAACCTTTTAATTTCATTCACAATCACGTGAATGAGTTTTTCTTATTTGTTATAAACTATTTTTGTAAAATAGGCAATGTTTTCATTGACATGTAAGAAGACTTCAGATGGTTGATATGTCTGCATGCAATAGAACAAGGCTAAGTTGCACAAAAGTCAAAGTAACAATAGATCTGCTAGCCTAATATCCACAAAGAATAAAGATTGTCGATGAATATGATATCACGCGAATTACACTTTTCAAGAAGGTATTAAGTGGTCATTGTAAAATATAAACCTAACTAAGTTGGGGTCAAATCTCTCACAGATTGTGTTAGACCCCGTGAATTAATTAAGTCGAAGTAAGTTCACAGTGCTTAATTGTAGTCGGAGTGTACATTTTAAGTTGAGATTCGGAAGTCC
>JAPFFP010000103.1:9506917-9522016 GCA_026153255.1 Solanum medicagineum
ATATGCATTTCCTTTTGGCTTGTTATCACTGTTTACCTGCTTTAAGGCATGTTAAAGGTAGGAACCCCTTATAATATATAAGAAAGCGCATAAATATAGGTTGGTTCTCCCGGGCCTTATCGACAACAGGTGCCAGTCCGTCTTAACGGGACCTTGGGGCGTGACATTAAATTTGAAAAATTGGTTGAAAACTTAATTAATTTAAGAGAAAACCAAATTTCAAAAAAAGAAAACAAAGTCGCCACTTAATCTTTTTTTCTAAAGAAATTAAGAAAAACTTTAAAAAGAAAAATTTTAAGACCCTAATAGAAAAAATCTTAAAATTTCAGAGAAATGGGTAAGGGTTCATTTCACTTTTGAGAAGAAATTAACCACTTAAAAATGACTGCTAACTTGTGGCTAACCGATCCTTAAACTTAATTTGACTAACTATTCAAAAACTAGTTTAAAACTAAAATATAAAGTAATTTGAGTAAAAAGAAGATCAATAACTTGGACTGTCTTGAAATAAATTAGGATTTTTGGAACTGATCAAATAAAATATGACACTCAATTATCAACCAAAAAGATTAACATAAAATAGTTCGTCGTTTGGGGAATTTAATTAATTTATATAAGCAAATAAAAAAAAATTAGTATGCAATTGGATACAAATAGACAAATAAAATAATGTAAGAAAAAATAGAGTTGAGAATTTGGGCCTTGACCCATGTATCTAGATGATACGCCCCGAGCCTATACCCTAAATGTAACTGGCACTCAAAACCATTGCTGGTCCTAAGTGAACCACTTGTTCTGGCTACCCACTCAGCGAAAGACTTAATAATAGTAGAAAGGCTTTAAATAAACAACATAAAGCTACTAAACTTGTCTGAATAAACTGAAAAGGGGAAATAGTTTAACAATTAAATCAATCAACCAGAACTAAAGTGTCTGACACATAGTCTATAGAACCTCCACTAGAATAGTATGAAAGGACTACTGGGACAGACCCAAGTAGTCATAACTGAAAATAAATGCTAAAAGGAAAACATAAACAACTCCAAGCCTCAGAATGAGAAGAGGTCTCTGATATCTGCAAGACGTCTGGTCCTCAACGAAGTGGCTACTGAAGGACTCTATCACCTACTGCATCATAAAACGATGCAGGTCCTAAGGACGTCAGTACGTGGAATGTACAATATGTAAGATGGTCAAAACAGGAACTCAGGGTGAAGCAACATTTCAAAGTACATAATCATATCTCGAAATAGAATAACATAAGTAATAGATACTTTGTATGCTGCAAATAAACATGCTGAAAATCTGTCTAAAACGTAACTAGCTCTAACTTGGGGAGTTTCTCTAACCGACAACCAGTACTTGAGCTTCATGGTGATACAACGTCTTGCCCACGCTGCCAGAGCCGTCCCGTACTTTGCTAGGTAGGGGACGAAAAACTAAAGGAGTGGAGCCATCCCAAAACTGGGCCATCTCAATGGCTAATGAGAAATGTACATTGGTACAATCCTATCCTATGTTGGCTGCATAGTTTATGAGTTCAAGTAATTAATTCTATTCTCACTCATATCGGTGCTTAATACTACTCCCAAAATAACTTTTATATAGCTCATAACTTAATGAATATGAATTCTCAAAATCTTTGATCTTTCAAGTACTTAGCCCAACTTAGCTATTTAACTTTCTCATCGGAACTTTTTATCTTGACTGAAACTAGTATCTTCTCAAGTATTTTCAAACATATGGGTTACTCAGCTAAAGTGCAAAAGTAGATCAAAGAAAATGATTCTTAAACTCAACTCAAACTATAAGTTTTATGGGTATTCATGAAACCCATATAAAAATTTACAGAAGACGATCCATGGTTATAAATCTTGGTTGCAATGCTTAAATTAATAATAAAAAAATCAAGAATCATAATACTTATCAAGAATCTATACTATGAATGGAAATTTAATGAACCTCACAGAAAAACATGAATTTTGATATCAACTTGTACTTGAAAATTCTTGGATTGAAACTAACATAGGATTTCTAAAATATCCATAAAATAGCTTTTGGAGTGGCCTTACATACCTAGGGAAGAAATTCTTGAAGAGTTGAAGGGATTCTTGAACCCTAACTAGCATTCTTGATCCTAAGTTTTGAGTCTCTAGGAGGTTTTGAATTTACGCAAGTGAATTTTATGCGTTTAGGGTCTAATTTAGAGTTAAAACCGACTAGTTTAAGCTTATGGAGTGTGGAAAAGGTCAAAACTACCCTTCCTAAATAAAGGAGAAAACTTTTCAGCAAAAGTTGTACAGGTGCACATCGCGCACATGTATGTTTTTTTCCGATTTTCGCGAATTTCAGCTCCCGTTAAAAACACACAAAAAAATATAAGTGAGAATCCATGTCCCAGGCGCGTCGTGCCACGGGCGCAGAAAGGCCAATGTTTGCAATTTTTTGGAAAATATTATTTTGACTCAATTGCTAAAATCGAGTCGAGACCATTTGCCCACTCAGTTTTTCGCACTGGTCGCAAATTTGGTCTTGGATTTGCAAACGGATCATGGGAAGACGCATTACGCGCAAGGTCAATTCTAGGGATAATTTAGTCTTTTCACTAGGTGTTACAATATCTCCCCTTTGGTGTCATTCGTCATCGAATAATAATGATATGAACAAAACTTATCTTAAAACACAAGATTACTAAACTTAACAAACATAAATCTTCAAGATAGACTATGAAAATTTACCTTCAAGATTCTCATTTAGGCCAATGAAAAAGTGTGGATACTTGGCCTTCATATCTTACTCTACCTCCCATGTATCTTCCTCAACGAATTGGTTCCTCTACAAAACCTTTACCGAAGCAGTCTCCTTGTTTCTCAATTTATGAACTTGCCAGTCTAATATCTGCACTGGATCTCTTTATATGACAAGTCATCTTTAATCCCCACACTTTCAACAGGAACAACTAGAGAGGGATCTCCCAAGAATTTCTTAAGCATATAAATATGAAATACTGGGTGTATAACGCTCAACTCTGCTGGTAACTCCAACTCATAAGCTACACCACTAACCCATCTAAGAATCTGGTATAGGCCAATATATTATGGGCTGAGCTTCCTCTTTTTCTCGAATCTCATAACTCCCTTCATCGGAGACACCTTCAGGTACACCCAATCACCTTCCTCAAACTCCAAGTCTCTCCTTCTAACATCTATGTAAGACTTTATCGGCTCTGAGCTGTCTTGAGCCTCTCTTGGATAACCTTCACTTTTTCTATAGCCTGATAGACTAGATCGAGTCTTATTAACCCAGCCTCACCAACTTCAAACCACCCAATGGGTGATCTACACCTTCTCCCATAAAGGGCCTCATACGGTGCCATTTGTATGCTGGCCTGAAAACTATTATTCTAAGAAAACTCAATCAAGGGTAAGTGATCATCCCAATTACATTTAAAGTCTATCACGCATGCCCTTAACATATCTTCCAGGGTTTGTATAGTTCGTTCTACTTGCCTGTCTATCTATGGATGGAAAGTTATACTAAGGTTCAACTTCGTACCAAGCCCCTTATAAAAGGACTTCTAATATTGTGTTGTGAACTAAGCTCCTCTGTCTGAAATAATGGATATAGCGACCCCATGTAGCCTAACAATCTCCTTCAAATAAAGTCTGGCATAATCCTCCATTGCATCCGTGGTCTTGACAGGTAGAAAATGAGCTGACTTGGTCATTTTGTCTACTATGACCCATATTGGCTCATGCTTTCTACGGGATCGGGATAAGCCTGTTATGAAGTCCATGTTAATCATCTCCCACTTCCATTCTAGAATTTCAATGTTCTAGGCTACCCCACAAGGCCTCTGGTGCTCTACCTTAACTTTCTGGAAATTCGTGCATCTAGACACGAACTCTGCAATGTCCCTCTTCATGCCACCCCACCAATAGACTTATCGCAAGTCTATATACATCTTTATTGCACCAGGGTGAATAAAGTATTTGGCATTATGAGCTTCAGCCAAGATCCTGTCTCTAAGACCGTCAACACTTGGCACACACAACCTGCCTTGGTATCTCAAGACTCCATCTCCCCCTTTTGCGAACGCTAATACTTTCTGTTTCTGAACATCTTTTTCAATTGGAGAAGAATCGGATCCCTATCTTTGCTTTTCTTTTGACCTCCATCACTATGGATGACTCTGCCCCATTTCTGATAATGGAACAACCTTCATTGGAATCTTCAATCTACACCCTCGAATGGGCTAGTCTGTGCACCTCTTTAACTAATTCTTTTCTTCCATTTTCTATGTGAGCGATACTACCCATGGTTGAACTGCTAAGAGCACCAGCAACTATATTAGCTTTACCTAGGTGGTAGAGAATTTTCATGTCATTCTCTGCCTCAAATTCAACTCCTCCTGGATGAATACATACTGCAAACTCTTGTGGTCTATGAATACATCCATGTGCCCACCATAAAGGTAGTGTCTCCAGATCTTTAGAGCAAACACCACCGCAACAAGCTCAAGGTCATGAGTTAGGCAATTCTTCTCATGAAACTTCAGCTATCTAGAGGCATATGCTATCACCTTGCCTCTCTGTATCAATACACAGCCCAAGCCAAATCTGGAAGCATCACAATATACCACAAAGTCATTAGTTTTCTCCAGTAGGGATAAGACTGGGGCTATGGTCAGCCTAGTTTTCAACTCTTGGAAACTCTTATCACAAGCTTCTAACCATTCGAACTTAGTCTTCTTCTGAGTCAGCTTAGTCAAGGGAGCTGAGAGATAAGAAAATCCTTCTACAAACTGTTTGTAGTAACCTGCTAAGCCCAAGAGACTCCTTATCTCTGTGGGGGTTGTAGGTCTTGGCCAATTCTTTATTGCCTTAATCTTTTGGGAATCAACTTAGATACTTTTAGCAGACACAATATGCTCCAAAAGTGCCACAGACGCCAACCAGAACTCACACTTAGAAAATTTGGCATATAGTTGTTGATCCTTAAGGGTCTAAAGGATAATTCTAAGATGGTCTGCATGCTCTTCCTTGCTACGAGGGTAGACTAAGATATCATCTATGAACACAATAACAAACATATTTAGGTACGGCCTCAACACCCTCTTCATAAGATCCATAAATGCTGCTGGTGCATTCGTCAGTCTGAATGACATGACCAAAAACTCATAATGACCATAGCGGGCTCTAAAAGCTGTCCTAGGAATGTCTTTTCTCTAACTTCAAGCTGATGATATCTAGATCTTAGACTATTTTGGAGAAATAAGTAGCATCCTGAAGTTGGTCGAATAAGTCATCAATTCTTGGAAGAGGATACTTGTTCTTTATGTTGACCTTGTTCCTGACGATAATTTATGCACATTCAAAGAGAACTGTCCTATTTATGTAAGAAAAAGGACTAGAGCACCCCAAGGTGAGACGCCTGGTCTAATGAAACCCTTATCTAAGAGATCTTTCAGCTGTAACTTTAACTCTTTTAGCTCCGAAGGAGTCATACAGTATGGAGGGATGGATATGGGCTGAGTATCTGGAAGAATGTCTATCCCAAAGTCTACCTCCCTATTAGGAGGGACTCCGGGAAGATCCTCAGGAAAGACTTCTAGAAACTTATTCACAACTGGGAAAAACTGACGAGATGGTGCCTCGGCACGAAAATCCTGAACTCTGACTAGGTGATACATACACCCTTTGGAAATTAACTTTCTAGCTTTAAGATATGAGACAAACTAACCCTTGGGAAAAACTGAGCTACCCCTCCACTCTAAGACTGGTTCGTTAGGAAACTGAAATTTGACTTCCCTAGTTCTGCAATCTGAAGAGGCATACCCAGTATGAAGTCAATCCATGCCTAGGATGACATCAAAATCTACCATGTCTAACTCCACCAAATCAACTATAGTAGTCTTATGATAAACTGAGACTGGATAGTCCCTATAGATTCTTTGGGCTAGAATAGACTCTCTTGTAGGAGTGGAGACACTGAAAGGCTCAAGAAGGCATTCTAGATTGACTCCAAACTTTCCTTCCTACATAGGGGGTCACAAATGACAATGTAGCACCTGGGTCCAACAACGCATAGACATCATAAGTAAAGATTTTGATCATACCGGTAACCACATCTGGTGAGTTCTCCCTCTCCTATCTGGTGGCCATGGCATACAAGCGGTTTGTGCCCTCGCTTGCTCCTGTTGTAGTGCCCCCGTGAGGTGGCTTACCTTGTGGTGCTGATGAAACTGACTGTGATCTATTATTTCTTATATTCTCTTTCCCATAGGACAATCGTTCAAGAAGTGCCCCACCTAACCACATTTGAAACAACCATTTGTGCCCATAAGGCACTTTCGGGGATGAGACCTACCACACTTACCACAAGTACGATAATGGTTCGATCCTTAAGCGATACTACCATGTGACTGGTTAGCCGGGAACCTGCGGTTCTGTGATTCTTGTTCATTCCTTACCCTCGGCGCAGGTGCACTAGAGATGAAGGTGTTGGTTCTGATATCTTCGGCTGGAAGGATGAGTGATCTCTACCTCCAGCCCCCTTCTTACCTGTCTCCTGGTTTGATGTCTTGGCCCTCTTACTCCGAAACTCCTCCCTATCCTACATTTTCTCCTCCTCTACTTGCTGCACAAACATTATCAAGTGGGTTATATCCATGTCCTCGATCAGCGTAGCATTTCTTCCCTCTCTCTTAGTCATCTGAGAGAGTCCTAATACGAACAAGTCCATCCTAGTGAGCATGTCTATCACCATAGCTGGAGTATAATGGGACAACCGGGTGAACTTGAGGTTGTACTCCCGCACACTCATATTCTCCTATTTCAGGTTCAGTAATTCTCTCACCTTCGCCTGCCTCATATCTCTGGGAAAGTACTGTCCCAGAAAGGCCTCCTCAAACATTGCCCAACTAACAGTTGGCGCCCTATCTACCTTGTTTTCCCTCCACTGATCAAATCAGAATCTGGCTACCCCTTTGAGCTGGTAGGAAACCAACTCAACTCGCTCAGTATCACTAATATGCATAACCTGGAACACCTTCTGAAGCTCCTCAAATAAAATTTTTAGGATCCTCCTTCATATTAGACCCTGTGAATTCAGGTAGGTTTATCCTCAGGAACTCACAAACTCTGGTGGCATCCAACCCAACATTCCTGCCATCTCCCTGGAGACCTCCCTGAGTAGTGACTGCCTAAGCCAAGGTCTGGATGGCCTGGTGGAGCTCAGTATTGGAGATGTCTGCTTGCTGTGGCTGCTCAACAAGCACAAGTGGACCTCTAGATCCCTCAGGAATTGGGCCAGGCTGGGTTGCGTTTCTCCTGGATAGGTGCCCTCTGCCCCTTACTGGTCCGTCGGCTCTGCGTGGAGGTATGATCTGAAAAACAAGGTGTGAATGCACGAGTTAGGAGGGACTTAACAAAGGTAAACTCTGAAGCACGAGTCAAAGAATAACAATTAATGGTGACATTTCCTAATGCCCTATAGCCTCCCCGTTATAGATGTGGCGCGCTTCACATCCATAATACAGACTCTACTAGACACAGTTCCATAGACTCCCTAGGACTCTTGAACTCTGTGCTCTGATACCAAGTTTGTTACGCCCCGAGCCTACACCTTAGACATAACTGGCACTCAGAACCATTGTTGGTCCCAAGTGAACCACTTGGCCTGGCTACCTACTCAGCAGAAGACTTAAATAATAGTAGAAAAGCTTTAAATAAACAACTTTAAGCTACTAAACTTGTCTAAATAAATTGAAATGGGGAAATAGTTCAACAATTAAATCAATCAACAAAAACTGAAGTATCTGACACATAATCTATGGAACCTCTACTAGAATAGTCTGAAAGGACTACTGGGACAGGCCCCAAGTAGCCATAACTGAAAATAAATGTTGAAAGGAAAACATAAACTACTCCAAGCCTCCGATATCCGGAAGATGTCTAGTCCTTAACAAAGCGGCTGCTGAGGGACTCTATCACCTGCGTCTGCATTATAAAATGATGTAGGTCCTTGGGATGTCAGTACATGGAATGTATGATATGTAAGATGGCCAAAATAGGAACTCAGCGTGATGCAACATTTCAAGGTACATAATCATATCTCGAAATAGAATAACATAAGTAATAGATACTCTGTATGCTGTAAATAAACATTCTGGAAGTAAACATGTTGAAAATCTATACAAAACTTAACTTGCTTTAACTTGGGGAGTTTCTCTAACCGAAAACAACCACTATGAGTTTCGTGGTGATACAGCGTCTTTCCCACACTGCCAGAGTCATCCCTTACTTTGCTGGGGAAGGGGACGAAAACTAGGTAAGTGGATCCATCATAAAACTGGTCCATCTCAGTGGCTAATGAGGAATGTACCTTGGTACAATTCTATCCTATGTTGGCTACATAGTTTATTAGTTCAAGTAATTAATTTTACTCTCACTCATATCGATGCTCAATACTACTCCCAAATAACTTTTATATAGCTCATAACTTAAAGAATATGAATTCTCAAAACCTTTAATCTTTCAGGTACTTATCCCAACTTAGCCATTTAAGTTTCTCATCTGAACTGTTATCTTGACTGAAAATAGTATCTTCTGAAGTATTTTCAAAAATATGGCTTACTCAGCTACAGTGCAAAAGTTGTTCAAAGAAAATGATCCTTAAACTCAACTCAAACTATAAGCTTTATGGGTATTTATGAAACCCATATAAAATTTACAAAAGATCATCCATGATTATAAATCTTGGTAGCAATTCTTAAATTAATAATAAAGAAATCAAGAATCATAATACTTATCAAGAATTTATACCTATGAATGGAAATTTAATGAACCTCACAGAAAAACATAAATTTTGATCTCAACTTGTACTTCAAAATTCTTGGATAAAAACTAACGTATGATTTATAAAATATCCATAAAATAGCTTTTGGAGTGGCCTTACATACCTAGGGAAGGAATCCTTGAAGAGTTGAAGGGATTCTTGAGCCCTAACCAGCGTTCTTGATCCTAAGCTTTGAGTGTCTGGGAGGTTTTGAATTTACGCAAGTGAATTTTATGCGTTTAGCGTCTAATTTAGAGTTCAAAATGACTAGTTTAGGCTTATGGAGTGTGGGAAAGATCGAAACTACCCTTCCTAAAAAAAGGAGAAAAATTTTAGTAGAAATTGTATAGGTGCGAGTCGCGCACATGTAAATTTTTTCCCATTTTTGCAAATTTTATCTCCCATCAAAAATAGACAAAAAAATACAAGTGATAATTCCTGTCCTAGGCGCGTCCACCAGGGGCGCGGAAAGCCCACTGTTTTGCAATTTTTTGAAAAAAATTATTTTGACTCGATTGCTCTAAAATCGAGTCGAGACCATTTTTCCACTCAGTATTTTGCACTGATCGCAAATCCTGTCTCGGATTTATAAATGGAGCATGGGAAGATGCATTACGCACAAGGTCAATTCTAGGGGTAATTTGGTCTTTTCACTGGGTTTTACGCTAGAAAAAGCGGTTTCACATTTTGGGCTTTTAAGCCTCAATTTTCTCTTGTATCACTGCACTATATACATATTGTATATCAGTTTGTACAAAGCAAATCCTGCTCCCCAAACCTTGTAAAAGCTTCCCGGCACCTTGTAAATGCAGAGACGGACTCAAAACTCAAGGATATCCAAAGGCAAAGTCCGAAATGGACTTGAAAGAGGAAGTAAATGTAAATAAAAGGGTATAGATTTAGTATCTACCAAAGAAGATATAATAGTAATAAAAAACAAAAAGAACAGAGAAAACATATTTAGGAATCACGCCGGAAACAACAAAAACAGTAGCAAAAATTTCACATAAACTTCATGCTCGACTGAATAAGACGATAGGTTATTGAAAACAAATCACAAGATTATAGCTAAATCAACAATATTTATAACTAAAACAGATGATGAACGGGAAAAGAGTTTACTCTTTTTAGGGCAGCGAACTTGGGACGACGAATTACAGAGGGAGCGTTCAACACCAAAGCGGAACCTCGCTTGTGGGTTTCATAACTTCGAATAAGAAAATTTTGATCTCAGGGGTCTTCAAAGTGACTAAACTTTTCTTGAAAATTGGCTTACTGAAAACGAAAATCTTAATGTATTTTTTTTAGATGAGGGACGGCTCCTCCTAGAATTTTAATATTTTCTCTTTTTTTAGGAACCACCTCTTTTACAGTGAGCAAAATAAGGAAGATTTTTGGCAAAGACTATTAAACCTCTAGATAGATCACGCTCATGATAATGCAAGATACCTGAGCGGTAAATTTGACCACGGAAGTCCATAAATGCAGGCAGATAAAAGATATAATCCTCGTATGCAGGCGCTAGAGTGATTATAAAATCCTCATACCTAGCTTTTTGCACCCACCCCAGGGTAATCCTTGGAGCTTTCTCCATGCCCGACAAAGAGAACTTGGTGTGAATGGGGGTAACTAGCTACCAGCTCGTCTAACTAATGTACTAATGTAATTCCATGCAAATATGGCTACCCAGTGAACATGAGGTCCCACTCACTATTCATGGCTTTATAGAAGAAATTTTGGTTTGAAATTGGGAATTTAAATTTCAAAAATCAAACGTTGGGGAGAGACATTGGAAGAAATGGCTGGAATTCGAGCAGGTGGAAATGTTTGTAGTAGCTTTTGCAGCAAAATTTGGTTTTTGGGTCGTTCTAGTTGAATAAAAAGAAAGGAGAATTTGGTGAAAGTTAAAGGAAAAGAAAAAAGGGAAAGTAAAAAGGAAAAAGAAGGAACATGCAAGGTCGGGAAAAATGTGTGGGGCCAAGAAAAATGCGGGGTTTAAATCAATTTGAATATATGACAAATTAAATTAGATCAATTAATAAGCTTCTTGAAAAATCAAAGTAAAATAATTAATTTTAAAATAATTTATAATTAAATCAAAATAATCAACAAGAAGTAAAATCTTTTTAGAATGATTTTTGAATAAATATAACTTTAAAAAAATAAAATATTCACTAAAATAACTTAAAATATATATTTTTTCAAAGATAATTATTTCAAATTGATGAAAAATTTAATAAGCTCAATAATTAATTTATATTGTGGAAGGTAAAAATTGGACGTCAATTATATAGAGTAATAATTTGGAGTTCAATAATTAGAAGTTAAATAATTAATTGATTAAAATTTAATGTGAAAAAAAGAATCCTAAATATAAAAGAGTATTTTAATGTTTCCAACTTTATTTCTACTGTCTTTTTTTTCTTTTTAAATTTATTATATTATATACTCTTATTAACAAAATATTAGTTAATCAAAATTTAATTAATTTTAAAGTCTTTAAATATTAGAATGATAATAATTTTTTCCTTTCATCTCCTTTATAGCCTAGACAATTATTTATATAGAATAATCATAAATCAAAAATGAATTCTAAAATATAAAGAAATTCTAATCCAAAAGTAATCTTGAAACTAAATAAATAAAAGATAAAATAATAAATTAAGAATAATTGTGAAAAAATAATTTTATCTAAAGCAAAGTATTTTTACGAAGGGCAAAAAGTTCAAACAACATCTTTAAGGGCCTTTGTGCTTATATTATATTATATTATATTATAATTTACCTATTTGGTATATAATTAATTAGATTTTTTTGATAATTTAACTTAGTATTTGGATAAAATGATAACATTTGGGAGCTTGAATGTGTTTAATGATAGAAACTTAAAGGTTTAACAATTAAAGTCATTAAGAAGTGAAAATTGATAAGTTGTAACATCTAACCATATATTTGGTCTAATTTAATTATCATTGTTGATTTTAATTTTAGAAGTTAGTAAAAGAATTTTAATTTAAAAAAATAGTGAATGGCATTTTGGTATATATATATGATTGAGACAAAAATTGTTGGTAAGCTTTCGCAGGCTATATCTAGTTTCACCACCAAAATACCACCCTAATTTTCTTTCGAAGTGAGAATATTAGAAAAAGATTCTACAAGTTAAAAAGAAGAAGAGTAATTTGTTTTGAAAACAAAATCAGAAAATTACATTCAATAGCGTGAAATTTTGATATCAGGAATGTGAGCAATTTTGTGCCAGTCTTGTCTTGCTCCCTTCTCACACCGCTGGTCCAGTATTGGACAGCCCCAAATACTCAAAGTTGTGAGGGTTGTTAGCTGCTGCAATCCTTCCAGTAAACATTTTAGCATGTTGCACTTGTCGATAGATAACTCTGTGAGTGAAGTTAAGCCTTTCGCCCCTTCCTCCGGGAGACTCTCTAGTGCACAGCAATGTGCAATATACAGACGCTTCAAAGCATTCAGACTAGCCAGGCTGGTTGGAAGCTCTTTCAGATTGTCAAAAAAAGAGATTTTCAAGTATTTGAGATTTGCAAGGCTTTTGAACAACTCTTCTGGGAGTGAAGTAGCTTCATTGTCATGGCAAATGTGGAGAGAAGTGAGAGCCCTAAGATTAAATATGGAAGTGAAATTTGTAATAGGCCCAATTGCTAAAGTTGTGAGGGCGGTTAGGTGCTGCAATTCCTCCGGTAAATATTTTAGCATCTAGCAGCGCTTGATAGATAGCTCTGTGAGTGAAACTAAACCTTCCAACCCTTCCTCTGGGAGACTCTCTAGTGCACCACACCATTCAATGTTCAGACTGTTCAAAGCATTGAGACTGACCAGGCTGGTAGGAAGCTCTTTGAGATTGTTGAACCCAAAGACAGTTAAGTCTTTGAGATTTGCAAGGTTTTTGAACATCTCTTCTGGGAACGAAGTAGCTCCGTAGTTCTGGCCAAGGTGGAGAGAAGTAAGAGACCTAAGATTAGATATAGACCTGAAACCTCTTGCATCTGCCTTCCTTGATGCAAATTTCAATTTCTTGACGGAAGAAAGGGTAGGAATAACAAACACAGGGCACTGCTCAATCTTCATCTCTTCAAGCACAGGGAATTGCTCTTCTTCTTCCTTTTTCACCAATCCTTTCAGATTAAGGAAGTCGCTTATCCTATGTCTTCTCAGGGATGGAAACCTTCCAAAATCAATATCAATATACTCCATCTCCACAGACCTGTCTTGTAACTCTAGACTTTTTAGACAAGGCAACTCACCAAACGGGGATAAGCACGAGCAGTTTTTGCAGCCTCTAATTACAATAGAGACAACATTTTTCAAAATTAAGTGACTCATCCAGTCTGGGAGATGCAATCCTTTGAAGCCCTTGATTTTTAAAGAAGTTAGATTGGTGTGTGGTTTGAGGGCTTCAAGCACTTTAACTTTTTTTGATTCATATCTATGTGGTTCATCTTCATCCCAAATCAAGCTTAAAGAGTGCATATTCTCTTTTGCACATAAATTGACTTCTTTTGCATCCCTATCATTCTTCACTCTCTCAAGTTTTGTGATTTTAATTGAGCCATAGAGATTCAGGTTTCGTAATTCACCAAGTTGATGACCTTTCCTCTCACCCATAACTAATCAATCTAGAGTTTTAAGGCAAGTCAAAGATCCTATCCTTGGTGGCATAGAATTCAATTCGTGGCAACCATGAAGTAAAAGATTTCGGAGACTAACAATTTTTACTTGTTTGTTTTGGAAAACAAGAAGTGAGGAGAAATTATGTAGATCAAGAGTCTGCAGATTTTGAAGCCTGCATAACTTCTTTGGAAGACTACGAATATTGCTCCAACAGAGGTCCACATATCTTAAGTGTACTAGATCTCCAATGGAAGATGGTAACTGCTCAAGTTCTGAGCAACTTAAATCATGCACTCTTAACAAGATAAACTTTTTCAAGAGTGAAGGAGAGTAAGAAGGCTCCTATTGAGCGAAACCAATTCTATTTGAGTCATCTTCTACAATTAATTCGCGAATATCACAGCTTGGTGTGCTTGTGGAGAACGGAGATTTAGCCAAATCATGGATGAGATCATGATTCTTGAAATAATTTTACCAGATTTAATGTCAATCTCTTGGAAGAAAGACCTCAAGCATAGTTCTTTCCAAACTTCATTACCCACATCCTCTGGCTCCAAATTTTCTCTCGATAAAAGAAAGTTGTGTGCCATCCATCGATTGATGAGATTTTTCTTTTCCATTTTGGTGTCCTTTGGGAACACCGCACAATACACAAAACATTGTCTCCAATCAAGTGGAAGGTGATGATAACTAATCCTTAGGGTAGGCAAAATAGACCTTTCATCTTGATGCAGATTCCAAATCTCACTATCCCTCACACATTCCCATTCTCTTACTTCTCTCTTGAACCGCAAAATCCTTCCAAGAGTCTTGGCTGCTAGAGGCACACCACCACCTTTTTTCACAATCTCCTTTCCGATAGCCTCAAGGTTAGGACTTATTTCTTCTTGTTGTCCAGATGCTCGTTGCATGAATAACAACCAACAATCTTCTTGAGATAGGTTTCACAATTCATATGGTTGCAATGCTCCCATAATTAATCCAACCTTTGGCTCACGAGTAGTGGTAAGAGCAAGAGCACCACTTGTTCCAACATTCAAGACTGCTATTAAATTATCTCACCTTTGTTGATCTTCAATCCAAACATCATCTAAGACAAGCAAGTACGTTTTTTCATTCAACAACTCCTGAATCTTCTTCTGAAATGAAGCTCAGTTCATGTCACTGAGTGACTTTCCTTCAATAGATTCGACAATTGTCTTAATCAACCTTTTCTTATCAAAATCATCTAAGACACTAACCCATATTTTGGGATAGAAATGCTCGGTCACTCTATGATCATTAAAGACCATTTGGGCAAGAGTTGTCTTCCCTAGTCCCCCCCCCCCCCAATACCAAGTATTGGGAGGACTGAAATTTCTTGGACATTGTTTATCAGGATTTTCACTATCTCATCTTTCTCTTTGTCCCTTCCATAAACTTGTCCTTCAGGTAATATATGACCTGTGCAAGAAGTGTCCACATGAGAATATTGTTACATTCAATCTCATCAGGAGAGAAAATACAGAATATTTTTGTACAACATACTCTTGTCACACCCCACCCTGGGGTCGTGACCAGTGCCCGATAGGGACACGTGAACACATATTAAACCCAATTCCTTTAATAACCTAGTCTGGA
>JAPFFP010000103.1:9529418-9542652 GCA_026153255.1 Solanum medicagineum
GTCCTCCAGATGAGGAATGATTCTTATGGAGTTTTGAAAATTAATCTCATAAGAATTCTCCTAGATCCTCGCTCTTCCTCTCTTCTCTTTAGCCCTAGCGTTTGTTAGAAGCTTAGAAAGACTTGGGAATTAGTGTTAAAACCCTTTTACGCTCAAATAACATATACTGATCATACTTTAAGTTTAGGAGGGGTTCGGAAGGTTTGGAATGCCCCTCACGAAAAACTGAAAATCTTCAACTTCCCATTTTTGGAGTTTTTTAATCAAAAATTCTCCAATAGATTTTTCTAATCCCATAGAAAATATTAGGACCAAGTCTAACTCCGCGTCAGGTGCGCATCACATACCTATCACGCACTCATTCTAGAAATCGTTTTCGCATCAAAAAATTATCTTTTGATCCGATTGCTCTAAAAATCAACCTAGACCATTCTCCCACATAGTTTTTCATGTTGATCATATTTCTAGCCTCTGATTTTCCATCAGAGCTTGAGAAGATGTGTTATTCGCACATCTCTCATCTAGGGGTATTTTGGTAATTCTTCCAGGTGTTACATTATCTTCCTCTTGGAATCATTAATCCTCGAATGATGAGTAAGGATGGACATCAAGGCACAAATAACAATCAAAGCTCCTCTCGATACTCAATCAATCAATCAAACTCTCGGCTCCTCATCAATCTTAACAATCCCTATTCAGACTCAGAAATAGATACATCAACTCGAGAATAGACAACTCAGTTCTGATCAAGAGTAGAGATATATTTTAGACATTCTCAACATCAGGCATAAATAGAACATCAGAACTCAATCAACATGGATTATTTGAACACCTTGGCAATAAGTTATTTGAACTTTAGAAGGAAGTCACCGACTCTAATCAAGAATGGGACTATCATGATATATAAGATTCTATGGATAACTCTCAAGGTTAGCACCTCATCTCAACCGTACTCCTTTTCATGGCACTACACTTCATCAATTCAGGCTCAATAGCTCTTATTCAAATCTCCACCTAACCACATCCTCCCTTTTCCGTTCAAACCTACTTCTAAGCCTCAAGGTGCTATTCCTAAGATGATCATATTCCTACAAAGATAATCCTCAACTCATGCTCTATACTTTCACAGGGACTTTCATTACAACGTCACTAGTCCTCTTCACTACTTCACTACTCTTACTCAAAACTATTGTTACAACGTCTTCAATGATCTATCATTAATACTCGCATAATAACCATACATTCAAGCCTATTAATCTAACCACTTCACTACATCTAAGAATTTTCAAGCCTACTTAGCACTTCTACCTCCACCATTGAATGAGCTCCCACTCAAAGACGCAATAACATACTCTTACCTATCTATTGCACATCATAAGGTCTTATCTCCCTTCCTCCCTATCTCTATCCCTATAGGACATAAGTACAACACCACTATCATAATAAGGATATTCACTTCTCCTCATATAGCCTCACACTTAGTCTACTACCATTAGTATCACTATCTGGACTTGAAGGAACTCATTATCTCCCCATTTGGCAAAACCCCAAAACTACTACCTCTCCATGCAGAATAAGCACGATTATATGTCTAAAATTAGATACTTTACATCCTACCATCATCAATGGCATAACAAGCCAAGGATCAGTGCATGCGTAAAATAACATCAGAATCATTCACATTAGACTTAAGCAGATCAATTATGGTACCTCTATGGTGGACGAGAATGGTACAATCAATATCAGCTCAGTCAATTAGAATAAACTCATTCATGAAGGGAAGTTCACAAAAGAAGTGGCACCTGAATCAAACAAATCATAATTATCATACGGAAGGACACAAAACATACCAGTGACATCATCTAGTGATTCTCTTGCTCTCGACAACTTTTCATGGCATACAATCGATTTGTACCCGAAGTAGTACCCCTCTGATGCCCTCTATCTGGTGGTGCTGGCACAAATGATTGGACTTTGTTGAACTACATTGGACATTCCCTCTGAAGGTGACCTATTTGGCCGCACTTGTAACATCCTGTACTCCTTCCACGACATTCTCCCAAGTGAAGTTTGCCACACGAGCCACAAGGTGTCTTGCCTTTGCAACCTCAAGCCACACTAGTAGATGAAAGTCCTGCTTGAAAGCGGCTTTCATTCCCATTCTCTCTCTTACCAACCTCATGGCTAGACGTCCTTACTTTCTTATTTCTGTACTCTTCCCCGTCTTGTTGCCTCTCCTCATTAGCTTGTTGTACATAAGTCATCAACCTTCCAATAACCATATCACTCACAAGCATAGCTCCCTTTCCATCTTTCTTTGGCCCTTTGCTCAGCCCATCAATATACAATCCCATTCTCCCCCTCATATCCGCAACCATATCCGGAGCATAGCGAGATAGTTGGGTTAACTTAAGTCCATACTCTTGCACAGTTATGGAGTCCTGTTTTAGATTCAAAAACTCTCTTACCTTAGCCTTCCTCAACTCCCTCGAAAAGAAGTGCCCTAAGAAAGCTTCCTCAAACATTGTCCAAGTTAGTACTGGGGCTCCCTCTCCTCTGTTCTTCTTCCAATGGTCAAAACAATAGTCTGGAAACAGCTTTAAGTTGGTAGGAAGCTAACTCAACTCCATGAACTTCAGCCACATGCATCACTTGAAACACCTTTTAGTGCTCATCAATGTAGTTCTCTAAGTTTTCATTGGGTTTAGACCTTGTGAACTCAGGTGGGTTCATCCTCAAGAACTCACGAACCCTGATATATTTAGAGCATCCTATATTCCTGCACCCTATGTAGCAACCGATGCTATGATAGCCTGGGCCAAAGTTTGGATCACTTGGAGAAGCTCAGCATTTGAGATTTCAGCTTGTTATAGCAGTTCGGGGATGGCTGGACCTATGGGTTCATCCTGAGTTCTGGGGTTTAGGTTGGTTGGCATTCTGTCTAGCAGGATACCCTATTCCTCTAACGGCTCTTCTTGGAGGCATGGTCACAATTCTGTAAATGCATAACACATGAATTTAGAAGAGAGCCTTCATAGAGTTTAACTCTATTGCACGAATTGGAATAAGAAGTGTAACCATTTCTAATGTCCTATAGTCTCCTGCTTATAAAGTGTGGTGTACGATACACCCATAAATAAGACTCTACTAGACACAGCTTTATAGGCTCTATAGGACACTTGAACTCTATGTTCTGATACCAAGTTTATCACGCCCTGGAGGGTACCCTTGGTGTGACTGACACGTAGAGACTATTGCTAGTCCCCAAGCAAACCACTTGACCTCATCACATTCATTCATTTAACATAACTTAACAAATCAGCAGAAGACTATGATAGTAATAGGTGGAAAATCTAAGTCTCAAATAGCATATCAAATAAATAGGCAAGTATGGAAGAAACTAGCTCAACAAAATCTCAACATCAACAACTCAATTCTAGTCTATGAAGCCTTTATCACTATCAATTGGTACCAATGGCTGACCCATGACTACCTCAAAGAAAAATAAAGCTAAATCAAGTCTAACTTTAGAAGTCTAGATGAAAATAAACAGGATCCTCCAAGGTAAAGGAGGCTCACCAACTCAGCTGATTGCAAAGATCCTCAATGGTGCACCTGTTGACGATCTCTAGTAGCTACCTCTGCATCATAAAATGATGCAGTCCAAATGGATGTTAGTATGTGAAATGTATGAGTATGTAAAATGGTTGAATAAAATAGATATCGGTAGAATAATATAAAAATAACATCAACTCACAAGATACTCAATCAGGATGCCAAATCTCTATCTAAAGCAAGAATAAAGAGTAGACAAATTCATCAATACCAATCAAACGTCATCAATCAACTCAACTCAACTTAGTTCAATCGACTCAGAGTACTATTACTATGAGACCTATTTGGGATTTTCTCTTATCTGACAACAATCATTTATGAGCCAGTGATTGTACAACAATCCTACTGATGTTGCACAAACATTCCATACTTGCCAAGTAAAGAATGCATCAAATCCATAATGGATCCTGACCATTGACGAATCAAGTCCTACTGTTTCAGGTTAATAGAACGGGGACATGTACGACTTTAACGGACTTAGTCTTAAAAATAGGAACCTGTCCGACTTTAACAGACTTAGCCTACTCCTATGCTTGGCGATGTAGTTAATGATTTCGAGTTGGACTTACTCTTACTCGTTTCAATGCTTGATACTCCTCCCAAGACTCAATGCTCGTAAGGCTCCTCATCTCAATCAATCATCTTAATTAGTCTCGTGGAGACTCTCATCATCTCATTAACTCAACTCAATTGGGCCTTTCGGCCTATTTTCTCAAGTTATCTCATCAACTCAATAATCATTCAATAGCTCAAGGCTTAGATCAATCATTAGGAAGACGTCAATTAGACAAAACTCTAGAGTTCAATTATGAATACTCATGAGATCATCAAGTTCTATTAACTCATCATCATGTTCACATCACAATCGCAATCAACATTCTTAACTCAAGGCTCTAGACTCAATTTCTAGGTTCATTCATGCATTCTTTTACAAAATAGCATATAGGGTTTATGAAGTAACTCATGTAAAAGAATGTATTCAGTGACACAAATTTATGATGATCTTCAACACATGGACCAAGAAAAGTAGAAGTAGAAACGTTGAATGTTCAACATCCGAGACATGGACTTGGCCATTTTTGTGATTTTTTTCTCAAAAATTCTCCGATCGAATTTTCTAATCCCATAAAAAATATTTGGACCAAGTCTAAGTGTAACTCCGCATGAGCTGCGCGTCGCACACCTGTCGTGCACTCATTCTAGAAATTGTATTCGCATCGAAAAATTATTTTTTGATCCGCTTGCTCTAAAAATCAACCAAAATCATTTTCCCACATAGTTTTTCATGCTAATCGTATTTTCGGCGTTGAATTTGCCGTCGAAGCTTGGGAAGATGGGTTAGGCACATATCTCTCATCGAGGGGCATTTTGGTAATTTTATCGGGGGTTACACAATGAAATTCACTGTTCTTTCCAGCAACCTAGCTGCTAATCACCACCCAATGTTTTTTTTTTATTATTATTTGAAAGTTTCTTTTTTTGATTATGTTCTTTCTCGATCAAATTTATATTAGTTGAAAAATGATTTTTTGTGTAGAAATTTAATTATAATAAGAAAATCTTCTTATTATATTTAACATTTAATATTAATGAGATAATAATATAGTAATTAAAAAAAATGGTGAAAAAACGATCTTATATAAAAAGAAATCTTTTAATGAAAGACAAAAAGTTCAAATAATATTTCTAAGAACCATCAAACTTTTAATATAATATAGATATAGATATAGATAAACATCTGAAATAAATTATAGCGTAATATATTAAAGTTATTTTTTGAAAAAAATATGTGAAATTATATTAGCATACTTATAAAAAATAATTTATGTATAATTAATGCAATATATTTAAGATTATTGTTGGGCAAAGATGAAAGTTTATATAAGAGGTAAATTTGAAAATTATTTAAAAAAAAGAGGAAAGAGGAGAGAAGGGTGGAGGATACACAAAAATCCAATAGAGAATGAATATGAACACAAATGTTGGGCGAGAAAAGTAGAAACATTGAATGTTGAACAATTCTTGTAATTCTACTTGGGGTTTTGTCCTATATTCTTCCTCACATTCATTCAAATATTCAATTATAATTTAAAAAATAAAGCGCCCCACCCAGGTAGAACCAAAAAACAGAACCATGAAGCATATTCTTTCCTTTTCTATAACATAAACCCTAACGTACTTTCAATCGCAAGCAATCACAGAATCTTGATCTCTTTCAGGTTGCTTCTCATTACGATTTAACTTGGTCTAATGTCTTCATTTCCTCCATTATTGTTTTTATAAGGTCATTCTTTTGATGCATTAATCAATGTTTTCTAACTTGACTCATTAACTCAACCAGCTGATTTCTGTCTGCATTCCGTACTGATCACTAAAAATGCGGATCGATGGCGATTGGGATTCATCAGAGATGTATCCTCTCATGCCATATAATTTCATCTCCCATATATCATTCATTCTTGACGGTTCTAGAAATTTCTATGTGCCTGCCACTCAGGCACTTCAAGAAGCTTTGACGGGCTTTTCAAAATATGCTGGTGCACTGCTACTCTCCTTTGCAACTGGATCAAACTCTAGAGGTAATAACACCAGGTCTAGAATGTCCATTCAAACACAACAAACAACTCCAACTACACATAATTCCATGCAACTCTTGTGGCAATCAAGATGCAAAGGGAAAATTACCATCCCCATCATATTTAGGAAGATTTCAAAGTTCAATTGGAATCAAATGTGCAAAGAAGCAAAACATCTTCAATCAATTCCTTTTCTCTCACTAGCTGCTGCATTAGTACCTCCATTTGACAATTTGTAAGCTTTTCTTCTCAATCATGGTGAACTCTTTTATTTTGAATTTCTCATGAGATGAATTTATTTAAAAAGCCATATGCATTACCTTCACAGAAAGAAAAAGAAAAAGAATCCCATTTAGGTTTTTACTCCTACTTTTGTGCTGTAGTTCTTATAATTGCTTTTGGTCAAATGAATGATAATCAGCTCCGGTGATGCTTTATCCGTTCAATTGGATAGCAGTGCTATGGAATCACAGAGTGGTGAGGATCAACGACCCTGTGAGGTTGATCATCGGGGATGTGATAATTCCTTTTTCCAGAATTTAAATTGGTCTACACATGCAGTTGAACGCAGAACGGGTATTGAGTTTCCTACTATCTTGGACAACCTAATATCTGGGGAGCGAAATTCCAGTTTCACATCAGAGGTAAACATGTCAAACATGAATTACTGGTATTCAACTCATAATTGTAATGGATATTTCTCATGATATTCAATGCAGTTCTTAGATTTAGCTATTGCTATTCATACTTTACTTGGGTGCTATCCTGCAATTACTTTTTTTTGTTCAGCAGGAACTGCACCACCTTAACCATGACTCCTCTACATTGCAATCCCACTTAAATAGACTGTCAAATTAGGCTGTTTGGTTCAGTTAGCTGAATGGTGTGGTTCCTGAATGTTGTTAATTAATGGTCAACTTGATGATATTGAAGTTTGGTTTGCTACCAAACCAGAAAAGATATTTCCTAATGTTATGACTATTTGATTTTAGGGTTTAGTCGTCTAACCATTTAAGTAAGAGAAGACAGAGAGAGAAGGGTAAACACCCTGAATGCAACTGGGGAAAACATTAATATAATCAGCACTAGTGAATGCAACTGGGGAAAACGTTAATATAATCAATTCCATGGTTTCAAACATGATATCCCAAGAAGAGAAAAAACTAAGAAAAGGAAAAAAAATGTATGTTTTTGCCTATCAACCGAAGTGCAAAATTATTTGGGTCAACACAGTGAGGAGCCTCCTTCCTACTTTTCTCTTATGGACTAAACAATGGACTTACTCATTTTAGTAGTCTCAAACTTGGATAAAGGATGATACTGGTAGTTTACAGCAAACATAAAATTAGTCAATTAATGATGAATCATCATGATAAAGAGAACATTTTGGCCGTGCTCTCCTAGGCACTCTTTGTCAAAGTAGAGCGAAATGGATCATAAGGATTCATATGCTGATCCAAAATAGTTTGGAATTGCATGTAGTTGAGGTTGCTAGCATATAGGTGATTTAGGAGAGGAGAGTGAATATAACCGGGAAGATGAGAATGAAACAAGGAAGAGGGAAAAAGAACCCTCGTAAGTTCTAAATGCTTACGAGAGTTAGAAGAAAAGGAGTTACCGACTTAGATATGTGGATTTTATCCCTGCTACAATATGGGAGAAGCTACTATACCTATGGAAGGAGATTATCTCTAACCTTGGAAAAGCTAAATTGGTTGCTATACCCATTGACAATTCTTTGATAACTTGTATCAGGTAATGTTAGTCAGTTTGGTAGAGATATATTAGAAAGAGCCACCACTAGCCCAACATCTTAACTTGGAAAAGAAGAAGAAAGGAAACACACTTGTAACAAAAAAATGACCAAAGCAATTAAGCGAAAATGGTACTTTGGGTGTTTTCTACAACTATGCCTTGATGTGAATAGTTACTTCTTAGCTTCTTTCCTTCCAACATTTGGTAATATTATCTATGTCATCATAATTTTAAGAGGAAAGAGTTTATTTTATCATTATCTTAGTTACATGGCCTTGTTTCCATTTTGGCCAATCAATGTCCTTTTGCGTTACTCACCGTTTACATATATAAGATATTGGTGAAAAGTTATAGCGGTAAAAGTAGAGAGTGTCTAGCTATTATCTTTCTTGAACAAAAGAAAAAAAAAAAGAAAACAAAAGAGGTAGTAGACATTAGCTGGGATCTTGCATGATATTTCCAATATTCGACGCTATGATATTATTTGATTTGTAAGATCCTGGCAGTGATCTGAGAAAATATAATGTTGAATTCTCTCTCCAGAATTCCATTTCTTATACGATCTGTCTGAAATCTTAATCTTGAGCATAATTTGTTTCTGACGTTGTTATGCTGCAGTTATGAATTTAGTAGCCAACAGAAGTTCCACATGACTTTTTTCAATGTTCATAAAAGTTTAAAATGACTTCTGCTTGAATTTTAGGTCCTTGTTGGGACTGGATCCAGAATAATGAAAATTATCAGAATCAAATCTCTAAAGGTTTATGCATTTGGCTTCTGTAAGTTCTAGCTCTTCTCTAGACTGCCCTGACCTCTGTAGCAAGTTCAAAAGTTCCAGCTTCAGAGCTTAACTATCTTTTGTTATGTATAGATGTACACCCTTTTGATGTCTGCCAGAAGTTGGGTTGGAAATATGCCTCAGTTCCTTTCTGTGAACTGAACAAACGACCTGATTTTTATCAGGATCTTCTCAGGTATGCATTCATTGAAAGCATCCCAATGTCTCTTGAGTTAAATAATTGCTCTTGTGTACATCTTTTCCTTTTGCCATGGTCTTGGCATTGTCATTCAAGAATCTGGCACAACATTCTGAGGTGCTATTTTGCCTCTGAAGTTAATTTTAAAATTGTTTAGCGCTTAAGGTTGCAGTTCCTTTCTGATGAGTAACTTCTGAATCTACATTGCCTGTTTCGATGTTTGGATTTTTGATTCTAGCTGTAGTAATTGATGTCCAAGTCTCCACATGATATATTTCCTTTTCCCGAGCTGGTAAAATGAAGTTGTGTAGAGCATTGTACAGTTAGCATACTCTCTTTCTGTGTACTTACGCAGTATTTTCTCGCTACTCTGTTAATGAGTTTTACCTTATCTTATTAAACAGAGCAAATTGTGCAGTAGGACCCCAATTATGCTCATTGGTAATCTAACCAAACTGCTTTCTTCATTTCTTTTGCAGCTTTGGTAGCCCTTGTTCTTCTTTTTTCATCCTACACCATCTATGTGGCTTTTCCTCTCTTCTTGTTAAACTGTTACTCTTTTTCATCTAAAGTCTTTCCTGTTTCTTTTCTCCCCTATGCTTCACTAGAAACCTTTTACCATCACCAGTATCAACTGGTGTCATGGGTAATGATCAACCTTTTTTACTATTATCACCAGTATCAACTGGTGAAATCATGGGTAATGATCATATCTCCTATGCACATCAATGATTTAGATTGTAGGTATCATTCTTATATTGCTATTCCATAAATTCTAAAACAGTAGCCTTATGATGTGATCCATCGCGATCCTGAATATTCAATTTCTGTTGTGTATTTTACTAATAAACTCTGCTGTAAATGTACTTATAATTTGTAAATGTACTTGAATATTGTTTCCACTTTCCAATTGCATGACTGCAAGTGACTTATAGAACTACAAAATTTTAGTTATCCTATGTGAATTTGGGGGAAAAAAAAAAAGGAAGGAAACAGTTAAGTGTGTCAAGCTGAGTGGTGTAGTATCTTTTCCCCCACAAGTGGTATTGTATGGTTCATATATTTATCTTTATATATACTCGCACAAGTGAAATGCGTGGGTTAGTTTAGGGGGATTAATGGGCTAGATTTGAAATGTTGAGTTCAGGGTTAGATACTTGAGAAGCAACACTAGCCTTCTAGCTGAAGAAGCATATGCCTTTCTGTTTATGACATGATTTGAGCTTGTGTTGTGTTGCCATTGTTTTCTCACACCAGTGCTGTTGGATGTTCTGTAGGGAAGACATAAACATGACCGTCAGGCTTGTTGTTAGCTGCAATGGAATCAAAATCAACACAGTCCGAGAGTACGTTGAAATTTCTCTCCAGATCTTGAAAAGCTTTGCTCTCACCCTTTCATGTTACCATGTTGGACATTGTGTTTCCATCAGATAAAATCCTGTTTTACAAAATCAAATAGTTCACTATTTCTTGCATTCTTTTCAAATTATATGATTAATTAGCTAAATATGACTTCCCACTTATTTTGAAAAATTGACAAACTTATGAACCAATCAAAAAAGCAAAAAAGAAAAAAATGACAACCTTTAAGTTGTTACCTGTAACCTCAATACTGTTGAATCAATTTGTAAGAACTGCCTTGCTCTTCTTATTAACTTTATTGAGGCAATTAATGATATTGAATTCCAGTTTGAGAAGTGCCTTGAATCTTCATCCACTATAAGGTTAAAAGAAAAAAAACGACCTCTGTTCCACTTAGTTTGATACTTTCATTATTAATCTGTTCCAAAACACTTAATAAGATTGAAGAATAAGATTGAAGAACATGAGCTGTAAATCTATCTGTTGAGACGTATTTCACTGTCATATATATATATTTTTTTGGGGTAAAATTCACTGTCATATTTGGATGTGTAGTATGAGTGTGCTCTGTATAATAGGATATGAAGTATCACAGCTTAATTACAAGAGTCTGTTGAATGAAATTTCCAAACACATGGAAGCCTTCAAATTCGCCATTCATATTCTGAACTCTGTTTTCAATTGCCACTTTCTGCAGTGTCTTTGAGAAATCTCTTCGAGCTCGGTTGTTGAAGGTCTGCCCAACAGTTGTCTTCCACTCAGTTAATTTTCCTAGGTATTTACTGCCAGAGAAGAAAAACACAAAATTTACATCCTTTGTTTCTCTTACAGGCAAATCCTGACACTGATTATCAATGTCTAGAAATATTTGGTTCTATGTTCTCTCAAGATATTCCTATACATGCAGTAAGCAAGCTATAACCTTCCCACCGTCAATTTATTCTAGGAAGTCTCCTCATCTATTAGACATGACTGGAATTTTCAGGGTACAACAATCAGTTTTCGACGAACAACTGATGGACATCTAATTACTGAGAGTAAGTTCACTGTGTCTAAGAAGAAATACTCTTCTACTTTCTTACTCTTTTAGTAAGGGGATTACGCAAAACATCTCACTTTTGGACTACTATATTTGCAGTTGGTGGCAACCATATTGGAGCAGTTCAGAGCAGAGAATTGTGTAGTAAGTGAACTGTCCAATTTATTTCGAGGCACTTCTGGATATACTGCGCAAAGTGGCATGATAATATGATATTGATTCTTGGGAAGCTAAGTAGGCAAAAATGTATGGGAAAAAGACAGATACTTAACAGTTACTATTCTTGCTTTTCCAGGGGCAATTTTTGATATGTACATTGGCGATGGTCCTATATGTGAGGAAACAAAAGAAGAGATTGGGAAAAATGTTGCAAGTATGATTAGGGGTTGTTAAAAAGATCGGTTTTATCTTTCTGCTTCCACAAGAGCTTATTTGCTGGTAATGGCTCTGGGTTTTTTGGAACTTGACTTCATAGTGTCCCAATTACTTGGACATAAATCTCAAAATGAACTTGGGTTTCACAAGGATAAATCATCTATAGGCTTATATATATAGAATCCATTTATTTCTGACAGGGCTCTTATATTAAAAATTGATTAGAATTACAAAACTTCTTGTGACATTGTTGGCAAGCTGCCATTACAGAGCTGCCCCTCTGCCAATTGTTCTAAATGAAGAGAGCTTTTTCTGCATTTTAGGCTTAAGCTTCTCTCCTATTCTGTATAATATTGGTTGTTCTTGTCAAGTAATTTGTAGTATTATTTTGTATCTTATGCAACAATTTGCTATTTCAAGTTGTCAACTTTCATATATTACCCCGGTTAACATAGTAATGAGAAGATGTTTCACGGGATAGGGATGCAAATTGTAATTTAGATGAAAGTTTGAGTGAACACTCGGTATTTCATGAAAGCCATTCCTAAGCAAAATAAAAAAACCTGCTAGTCAGATGCAATATAAACTAAAATGTGTAAGAATTGTAGGATTGGTTGTTGTGGGTAGCAACGTGGCTGCATATACAGGTCAACATACTTCAAATTCAGTGGAGAATCTTGGAATTCATCCACCGCCTCCTAAAAATTGGCACCATTTTTCACGTAAACATCTGAAGTGTATACATTTTGAACATTTGTAGTTGCACTTCATTGTGTTATTTTGACACTTCTTGCTCATATTACATCATGGGTGTAAGTAGGGGTGTTCATGGTTTGGTTTGGATCGGTTATTATTTATAATCATAACTAAATCAATTTAGTCTGTTTCTAAAATTTCTAAAACCAAACCAAGCCAAATCAAAAAAATAACCATCGGTTTGGTTATTGTCGGTTTGGTTTGGTTTATTTTTTTGGTCTCTTTTGGTTTGAAAATAATAAGTTTGTTGAAGGCATATACATTTCAATAGACACATACACCTAATACATGAAGAATCCACAGAAAGTTATTGTGTATTCAACTAAGTAATAGTACTAGAGTTATTGTTAAGAAATACAAAAATTATTATACACGAACAAAGTGATTTAGGTAAGTAATACGAAAGATCAAATCTTTATAGAAAATAAAACAACAAAGCTCAATAATTAAATAACTATCCGGGGAGGGGTTACAAGAAAGCAACATATCAAAATACTAACAAGCGAATTTCCAAATATAAGTGGTAAAGTTAAAAATTTAAGTTAATTAACATCTAACAAAATATTTATATATCATTTATAAATACTATATAAATAAACACAAAATTTATATATATATATATATATATATATTTATTCGGTTCGATTTAATTATTTTGCGATTTTTCTTTAGTAGAACCAAAACCAAACCAAACAGCATCAACAACAACAACAACAACATACCCCAGTGCCTCAAAAGGCTCCCGCTCATTGCGGGGTGGGGGGGGGGTCGGATGTACG
>JAPFFP010000103.1:9542752-9591290 GCA_026153255.1 Solanum medicagineum
AATTTGGTAAACTAAGTTTAAGGGTCTTTGTGGTTTAAGATTAGCACCAGTGCCTAATCGGCACGAGTCACGGCCCGAGGTGGGGTCGTGACACCGTAGCGGTGACCTTGTCGACCCGCATTAGTTGTATATATATGTGTGTGTTTCTGTGTGGTTGTGCATTCTGGTAGCTGCTGCAGGTGTGGTTAGAATATAGAAACAGAGGAAACTCTGCCGAAATTTCGGTAGAATTCCTTGACACTAATGTTGGGTTTTGCAGCGTAATAATGGTTTAAGTGTCTAATCGGCACGAATCATGGTCCCGGGGTTGGGCCGTGACAATAAATTACTTATTTTTCAAATTATTTGTTAAAATTCATATCAATTATTATATTTTAAAGGATGTGCAAAGTTCAAATTGTACAAATGTATATATCTATATATCTATATATTATATATATTAAAAGTGTGAAGACAGTTAGAAATGTTGCTTGAACTTTTTGTCTTTGTTAAAAGACTTCCCTTAAGACAAAATCGTTATTTCAATATTTTTTTAAATTATTTAGTATTTACTCTTTTATTTATTTAATTTCAAGATTCACTTTTGCATTAGAATTTACTTATATTTAGAACTCGCTCTTGATTTAGGACTATTTATATATAAATAATTGTCTAGACAGGGCAAGATAGGAAACATACTACTATTATTTTTTCTTGATATTTAATACTGTGAAATTAACTAAAATTTAGATTATTAAATATTTTGTTAATAAAATTATGCAACATAAAAAATTTTAAAAGAAAAAGAGTTATTAAATCATGTTGGAAGACTAAACTACTCCTTTTATATTTAGGAGCTTTCTTTAAAATTAAATTTTAATCTATTAATTATTTAACTTTTTATTATTACCTTTTGTATTCATAAAGCATTAACAAATCTATGTTATAAGTAATTAAATTGATTTTCCCATCTTTGTCTGTACATAACAGATTAAATTATTGCGTCAAATTAAAAATATTTATTTAATTTTATTTATATGAATATTGTATTTATTTTAGTGAAAAAGACTATTTATATATAATATTTAAATTGACACGACACACATACTAAACTAGTAAATATAAATGAAGAGAGTGTATATATTAATATATTTGTGTGGGTACATTTCCTTGTCAGATTCCTCTAGAAAGTATGTTAAAGGGCCCTTCATTGGTTACTTTACTTCATTCTCGAGTTTATGTGATGGGGCTAATTGAAAAGAGGAAGAAAAATCTCTCCAAAGTGGTCCAATTTTTCCTTCTTCTATACTAGTGCCACCAGAAATCACCATGTTTTTCATGTTTGCATTCTACTGGAATATTCAATAAGATGACAAAACTCTTTCATATATGTGAGTGTTGATTGCATAAATTTAGATGATTTGTTCTTAAGATCGTATCCTCTAAAATGTCCACCATCTATTACTTCTTCAACTTGAATTTGAATTCCTATTTTCATTTCCCAAATTACTACATGAAAATGACATAGTTTTTATTTTTATTATTCATTATTTGTTTGGCTCATAACTTAAAAACTAGAAAGGAAAAACCCGCTAGTGTGAGATGTGAGATGTGAGATGTAGGAAGTATTAAATATTGTTTAATATCATCAACCAAACATTGCATTTATTAGGTAAAATATAGTCATTCTAACGCTGCATAATAAATGCGGAGATTGACATTTCAATGTTCTCCAACCAATTAACATTTCTACTACGTCATCGATCACTATATGGGAGCACTCAACCAAATAACTTTTCTCATTTTCCTATTTTTATATTTTATTTGAAAAACTTTAAAAAAATAAAAAAATTAATTAAAGATGGCGTGCTCCCAAATTATAGAGGAGTAACTAATTTCAAACTTCCAAATAGGTTCCATCGTAAAAATTAAATATCAAGATCACCCAGTAAGTCATAATTTTTATGTTTGCTAGCACGTCAATTGTTATGTCCAGCCTTGAAAGTTCATCTATAGGAATTATTCAGTGGAAAAAGTTTGTATAGTAAAATTTTAATAAGACGTATTATTGATGGATATTCAAAGAAGTGTTATGAATTATAGAAAATACATTAGGAAAAAAAATGTTAAACTTGGCAGCAAAACTTATTTTAACACTTTAAATATACGAGCATTTTAATATCTCCTTTACAATTTTCAACTTAATTTAATCCCAATCTAATGGATGACGTGATAAAAAAATTTAAAAAAATTTAAGGCGCATAATTTCTTTATTTTTTTAAAAAAGATCCCACTAGTGTGTGTCTGTATTTAATAATTAAAATTAAAAAAAAAAAGAACCACCCACCTGCAATCACCCTTTCTCCTTCTACTTCATACTCTCCTACCCCCCTTCTCTTTCTACAAAACCCTACTGGCCCTCTACCTACTCATATCTTCTTTCTCAACCTCCTCACCACCACCCTCCTCCCACTCCATCCACCTCTTTTCTTTTCTTTAAACTCCTCACCTCAAACAAAGTACACTTTCTTACCAAATATATAAATAGAAAATCACATTCAAGACCCACATAGTTTTCTTTACTCTTTACTTTTGAGATTTTATTTTCTTTAGAAAGTTATGGATTTTTTTGTGAAAAATAGAAAACAACCATGAATGAATATGAGATTTTGTTGGACGATCTCTGGTGGTACTGGTTAGCAATGGCAGTGCAAACGACGGGCAAAAAATATTTTTGGGTAAAATTGACAACAAATAAACTTTTGTTTTTCTTGAGTTAGTTAAGAATTAGAACTTGTTTAGCATATAAAAATATAAAAACGAAGAACATCGATGACTGGCAATGATAGTAAGTGGCCGAAGAGTATTTGGAAGAAAACATTATAGTTAATGAATTTATTTTTAAAAAATTAATTTGGAATTAAGATTTAATTAGTGACTACAAATAGTCGGAAAAAAGAAACTGTGCAAACGGGAAAAAAGTGATTTAAAAAATCAAAAATAAAAATTTAAAGAATTTCCAATGTAGCATTGTGGCATTCATATGACGTTGATGTTGTATTGATGAAGCGCTAGCGAGGCGCGTATGCAATACACTTACTATTATGAGACTTGTATTATAGTGTTAGGGTGAAATTAAATTAATCTGATAGTTGTTAAGGGATATTTAAATGCTCATGCAGCAAAGTGCTAAAACAAGTTTTGCTACCAAATTCAGAAGAATTTTTATGTATTTTCTCTGTGAAATACTATAGAGTAATATGAATATTCACTACTCTTCTTCATGTTATCGATAATGTTCCACGTTGTCGATAATGATCTACTACTATTACCATTATAATTATAACGACCACAACTTTATAATATCTCTATGATCTTCCTTCATAAATACATAGACAATGGAAATTCACTATATTTACCTGAATATTTAAACACATTTCAAAGAATAAAAAGTCTCTTATCTCTATTATATTCATCTCGTAACATTTTTTATTTGCTTTAATTTTACAACATAGAGGTTAAATTTTCAAGGTAAAAAGTACTCTAATAACCAATATATTATTTTATTATATATGTTAATAGATATTCTATTTTTATTTTTACTTGTTACACTAAAAGTACATTTTCACATTTACTTATTTCTTTTAGCATATCAAGAGAAAAAACAGTCATACTTTATTTTTAGCATTATCTTTTTTTTCAAATTATTTGTCGAAATTCAAGACTAAACATCAATTAATATAGGTATGATGGTAAATATTTCGATATCAGTTACATTATTTGTTAAAGAATATATGTACAAAGTACAAACTAAGCAAATAAGAACGAATAGAGAATGTAACAACCAGACCTAGGAGCGTAGACATCACACGACAAATGAGATACCCGAAGACACCTCATCCAAGCCATCTTAAGCATTAATAGGCATTTAATAGAATTATTTATGGAAAAATAAGAAAAAAGGGACTATGGGCCATTTAAGCAATGAAGCAACGTTAAAAAGCATTGAATATAACTAACTTCATGTGTCTATAAGCATACCAACTACATTGATGGATGGAACCGGTAATGATCAGTCATCATCGAATAGAAAAGAAGTCATAGTTTTACAATATAAAAAAGTAACCTCAAAAGGGCTACAAATACATTGTATCAAAATAGCACCGAGATACATGATAGAATGAAAAATGGTAGAGTCCTGACCTAAAGCTCACCACAAATACTGAAGCTAGTCTTGAACGTTGAACACTAGCCACGAGCTGATGGAGGAGTGTCTGTCCCTAAATGGTTAAATTTATGCAGGAAAAATATGCATTAGTACGTTGGAATGTACTAAGTATGTGAGATGCAATTTATGTATGAAATTGTGGTGCCATCATTCATAAATACCACATATAAGTATATAAGAGATAAGAGATACCTAAAGTGCGCTTAAGCATGCACAGGGAATATGACTCAATATGTATAAGAGTCAATTCATGAGAAATAACATGTAATAGAAACATATTATAGAGTCATATAAACTTTTGGGAGTATACCTAAATCGACATTTAAGACCGTGTGAGCTATTACATAGAATCCAACATAAACCCCTATGTTGGCATGGGGAGACCACTTGCCAGGTGTAACTCCGTCAACTTCACATGCGGCATAATAATATAAATGTCTTACGTGGATCCACTAGTCTAGCCTACAAGGGCTCCTATGGTGTCACATAGTTAGGGACATTGAGATTTAGCTTTAAGGGGTCATACCTCAACTAATGGAATTAGTTTCAATCTTAAGTCCTCTTGGTGATAAGTCATCTCACAAAATCCTTAAAACATAACTTAGAATCATCGGTAGCACAAAGTAGCTTGAACTTAAGAACCACCAAGTTAGAATTGTCCTTTCATCTTGGGATCTTTCTAAAACATCATTTAGGAAAATTGTCAACATGCTTATATCTTTGACAAATCATTACTTTAAACTTAACTTTAATGCCCTAATCATTTTCATAAATCATAGAAAGTTGTACTTGAAAACTAGGTGGACTTGGATTTTTAAATGGAACAATCATAAATCACATAAAACATAAGAAAATTTCTCTTTTTAAGGACCACTAAAAACGCCTATCCTTTATCAACATTGAAATCCATCATAGGGTCATCCTCAATAGTTCAAAATTGCATATCTACTTAGTAAAATAGTTGTAGGATATCATAAGTAGCATATGATAAGATACGTCTAATAAAATCATCATAAGCATGCATATTAACTTAAGGAACTTAAAAAAAATGTAAAATACTTGAAAGGGAACTTTATGGGTAAAAGGGTACCAAAAAGTCAACTCACATACCTTGGGGAAACTTGGGGAGAAACGAACTTGAAGCTTTGAAGAAAAAACCTTAGAACCCTCCCTAGCTTGTTCTTGAGATCCTTTTCCTTAGAGAATTTCAGAATAGAAGAATGAGGGATTGAATGAGAAATTTAGGGCTTTAAGACTGAAATAAGGACCCTTATTCGATTCCTAAATGACATAGTTTAGGAATAGGATTGACAACTACCAGATTCAACCTACAAACCCCACTTACAGGCTGTAGGCCTATCTTTAGGTTGTAGGCCCCTTTCATCTAGTAACACATCTAAAATTCCTATATTTGCTGGACCCTAAATCACGAGGCCTTACTACAGGCCATGTAACCACCTATGCGTCGTGGTTAGGCTCGTAGTGTCTTTCCATATTTAGCTATTTTTTTCTTATTTTTTGGGTGTCATTCCACGAACTGCTCTGCATCCATATCCTATTTCACGGGTTGTCTAATAACAAATATGCCACCTGCCGACAAACTTCAAATTTCCTTCATGTCTGATAGTCTTACTCATGACCCTACCTACAGACTGTAATGTATCTTATGAGCCTTCACTTGGTTTGTGGGCTACCCTACACTTGGAAACTTTTTCACCCTGAAGTGTTATATTAAAGGGCCAATTCTACGGGCCATAACTACACCAATGGGCGGTAAATAACCCTCATGGACCAGACTTCATGTCATTTTCAGGCTAACATTTCTATACTCAAGGCTCCTAAACTGGGGGTCATTATAATATCTCTCCCTTGGGAACATTCTTCCTCGAATGTGCTTAAAGGTAGGATGTAAGGAGTAAACTAGCAGCTAAAAACACAGTATGCATGCGAAAATATTAAACATCATTTCTCAAAATTTTCAAATTTCACACTTAATAGATGTCTCAAAACACTCTATAAACATCAAAATGCATACATCATAAAAAACCTAAAATGCATGAAATTTGAGATTTTAGGAAGAATTTCTTAATACCTTAGGCTTGAATAGAGTGAAATAGATGTGGATAACGCTTTATCGTATCTACTTCTGTTTCCCACATAGCACCCTCAACTTGTTGGTTTCCCCAAACCAATTTGACGGATTCAACATCCTTGTTTATTAGCTTTTTCAATTGCTGGTCTAAGATTTCAATAGGCACTTCTTCATAACTTAAATCTTCTTCAATGTTTACATCATGCAAGAGAACTACGGAACTTGGATCACCTATAAATTTCCTCAACATTGACACATGGAAGACCAAATGAATCAAATGTAACTCATTGGGTAGATCCAACTCATATGCCACTTTTCCTACTCTCTTTACCATCTTGTAGGGTCCCACGTACCTTGGGCTGAATTTTTCTTTCTTACTGAATCAGATCACACCTATCATCGAAGATACCTTTAAGTACACCCAATCACCATCTTAGAACTCAAGTTCCCTTCCTCTCACATTAGTGTAGGACTTTTATCAGCTTTCGGCGGTTAGTAATTTTTTTGTTATGCTTTTAATTTTTTCCATGGCATTCATCACCAAGTCTTGTCCTATTAATGCCAACTCACCGACTTCGAACCACCCGATGGGCGATCTACACCATTGTCATCTCAATACTTGCATAAATATTATTATTGTAAGAAAACTTGATAAGTGGCAAATTCTCATCTGAACTCCCCTTCAACTCTAATACCCAAGCTCTCAACATGTCTTCAAAACTATGAATAGTCCTTTCGGCTTGCCTGTCGATTTGGGGATACAATGAACTCTCATACACAATATATAAATGCAAATCAGAGACTAGAATGTAGACAGCCGTGCTCACAAAAGACATCCAATCAATACACAATTATAGACCATACGCTTGCCCTTATTTTTCATCATTGTGACTCTCGAATGACCTTTTTAGGATGACTTTAGGACTTTTGCGGTATGTAAAGTAGACTTGGACAAAGGTAAGGTATATTTAGGATCATAGTCACTAATTTAACAATCCAAGATGCTACCTTGGCTTAGCTATCTTGCTTCAGCCCCTAAATTCTTATTTTTCCCATTTTCCCACTTTCTTTACCATTGTGAGTCATTTCTGTTTTCATTCAGTCTTTTTCTTTCTTTTCTTTTTTGCTCTCTTATATTACTCAGGGTCACCCAAAACATTTCTTTTCCTCTCATTACTTGACTCTTTTCCACTCTAAACTTTTCTGCTTTTCCTACATTAGTCACTCTCAACTTAGGATTTTAGCCTGAGTTGAGGTACACAGTGTCTTTTTAAAGGACCAGGGCCAGCATAAGCCAACCTCAACTTAGCCTTTCAACTTGAGTTGAGGTTCGCAATGTCCTTAGAACTAGGGCCGAAGAAAGATTTACAGATAGTTAAGGAAGATGAGTTTGCTAATTACAAAGAAAAGGTCTATTTAGCCTCAACTTTTGGTTCAAAGGGAACAATCTCATTTGGTTGGTCAATTTTAGGCTAAGTGGCTTCACAACAAAAATGGCCTAAGATCCTATCCTAATCTAATCACTCAACTGTTTTAGAGGGACTAACCAAGCAAGTTTTAGCTTACAAGTGCATTAACCAAATCAAACAAATGAGCTCACACACATAGCATAAATCCTACACTATTCAGTACTAACCAACACAATCATGCTTCATTCATCAGGATACCAACTAGACAATGTAAATAATGCATTACAAAGATCACACAAGTCAGTCAAAATGGGATGCACGCATATACAATCATTTTGAAAGTTCTTAAATTGGGGCATTTTTTCTTAAAAATTATGGGTTACTATAGCCTTTTCTAAACACTTATATTTACAAAAACAAAACAAACTAGACATGGCAGTTATACTAAATAATGCACCTTCAGAGAAAAGAAATATGACCAAAAAAACTCCTCGGGGTTCAGGATGCCCCACTCCCCAAAAAAGTTATGTATTATCCCCAATGCATGTCAAACCAATGCATACAATAAGGGAAGTGATCATACATGTGATGCCCTAGATATTGACAGTAGTTGTGTGCCTAATTACTCAAATGTCATCAAGTTTCATCATGGGTTGCCTCCCAAGTAGCGCCTGATTTATTGTTGTGGCAGGACATACCCAAAACAACACTTACTTTTTAGCTCGAGGATTTTGAACTGTGTCACTGGGTAGTGCACTATTTTCCCTCGGATTCACTGATACTGAAAGTTGGCCCATTTGTTGTTCCAAGTGTTTGATTGAGGTTGAGTGTGACTCAACCACTTAATTTATTATTGATACATCACTCCTCAGCTCTTTGACTCCAGCTTAAGTTGAACCAACCTTTTGAAGCAATTTTGCCACCATCTCCTCCAACCTCGAGTTGCTTGACCCAGTTCTGGCCCTATCTCTATTTCCAGGATATACATATGCACTGTTTCGATCATTTTGTTAATTGACTATTTGCTACCAATTTCCTTGGTAACGGTTGTCCCCTCTATCACACTATCTATCCGTTGATAGATCCGACCTTGGTTCCCAGAGTTGCAAGTCTGGAAACCTCTTGATAGTTTGCGAACTTGGCATACTCATAAACCTCAAAGGCATAATCATTATATAGATTTTCCATCTCTACAACCTTAACTTTTTCAAGCCCACCAGTTACCAATCGCTTGGTCAGTAAGTCTATCTGAGTCTTAATGTGAGCCATGTCCTAGTCTCACTCCTTTTCTCTCCATTTTTGCTCTACTGATATTTCAAAGATGAAACCAGTGCTATCGGAATACCTTATCGTACCATGCTCGATTATCCTTGCCATGAATGATCCTCTAAAGGCTGCATCAACAATTAGTTTAGTGACAAAATTGAAGGATTTGTAAAATACTTCTTTCAAATATTCATTTGTGAGGCTATGGTATGGGCACTACTTCAACTATTTTCTGAACCTCTGCTTAGTCTCATGTAGGGCCTATGACGATTTCTGCTTGTGAGCATTTATTTCATTCTTGAGTTGCAGCTTCTGATATAGTGGAAAAAACCTCCCCAAAAAGGCTTCTTTTGACTCTCTCCAACATGTGATAGAATAATGTGGAAACTCATTGAGCCATTTCATTGCCTGGCAAGATAGAGACAATGGAAACAAGCATAGGTGGATGGCTACTTGAATCACCCCTGGAATCTCCGATGACTTGCAGGTGGCAGAGAAGTTCATCAAGTGGTGGTTTTCATCCTCACTAGCTTCTCCACTAAATAGACCCTTCGAGTTCAACATTTGCAGCATAGTGCTTGTGATAATGAACTTCACACCATGAGGAAGTGGGGGAAGTACTATAGCACTAGTAGCACTTGTACCATCCACATCATCATCATCACATGCTACATTTACCGATCTCTGACCTTGGCTTTGTAGTGCAGGTGGATGTGGTGTTGAGCTATAACTTCCTGAGTTCATATGTTCCCGTCATTGTTATCCCACAATAGATTGTCACCCAACTCTCTTACTCTGTCTGCCTCACGATCTTTTACATTCATACTCCTAATCAATCTTTACAGCTCAGGGTCGTAGGGGATTAATGTTGCTCCCTTACTTCAAGTGTCTGGCATCAACACTTGTCCCTTACATAAAACCTAACAAAAAAAGTAAAATTAGGAAGTAGAACTACAACTAAAAATAGAAAAGTAGTAGATTATTTCAAAGTCATATTCCCTGGCAACCACACCATCTTTTATAATGTTAAAACACACTCCTTTTTTACAGATTATGGAGTATTGTTAGCAATATATTTACCCCACTAAGAGTCAGGGTGAAATCCACAAGGAATAGGTTGAAACAACTACTAATTATCCTATTCTATTTCCAGAAAACAAATAATATGAAAAAGTTAAAATAAGGGTTTTGAACTGAAATCCTAACTATGACTACGAATGAGAATAAAATATACCAAGGGTTAGACACTTTGGTGGATGAATAGGCTTGTTCTCGGAGCATGGGAACTAACCAACATTTTTTCAAAGCGCAAATCCAAATCTTGCAATTAAATGCAGGAATATCCCGTCGTCGCCCGTCCCTACATGGTTAGATCATGTATGCAAAGATGTGTTAGTAAGTGGAATGTACTGAGTATGTAGGTATTCCATGCACTAAAAAATATCACAACATAATATCAATATGCGTAATCATAATCAATAAATAAGGACACATTATGCATGAGCAATTCATTTTTAAAACCATGAACGGAAGCATCATAAAACTTATCATCACTTATCATACATATGTATGAATAAGACCATAACAGAATATAAGTCCATGCGAATAATTACGTGGAGTCTCGATATTCCCTCTACACCGAGAAAAAGAGAAGTTTACTTTGCCAAGGTAGACTCGATCCTCACCTTATAGGTTCTATCCTAGTATGGTGAGAACCACATCATAATGATCTCAGTATTTAGTCTCTATCCTAGCATTGTGAATGTCACATCATAAAGCTATGTGGATCCATTAGAAGTCCTTATAGCACATAAGTATCAACCTAAAGTGGCATGTAACTATGAGACTTTAGGATATATATAAGGATCCTTGGCGATAGTACCCCTCACACAAGCTCATTCAATGCTAAGTCATATCCCACAGAATACATAATCATACATATATATAGCTTTCAATATAATTCATAATTTATCAAAATCATACTTTCATAGCTTTGTAAAATAATCATCATAACTTCATGAAAATGTCTTACATCATAGGAATATATCATAAACACTAGGATCTTAAGTCACCCTCTTCATTATATCATTATCATCATTAAAATACACCTTTCATACTTAGAATCATAATTCATGAAAATCATAGCTTTGTCATAGTAAACTAGGGTCATGTGTGGGTTCATGAGAAATTGAGTTAAAATCATGTAATTAGATGAAAATCATGTAGAAATCATGCAATCTAAATCAATTTAGATTGTTAGTAAAGGAATCCACATCAACTCAACAAACCCTAATTATCATATACTTGAAATCACTTACTTTCTTGGAAATAATAGAAATCATGTAATTCTTCACAAGTCATGCATAAAAAGGTATAATAATCATAGAATAATCATAATCCCATCATTTTGAATCAATTCATAAAAACCCATAGAAACCCATGCTTAAACATTGAGAAAAAAAGGGAGAAAGAGTTGGGCTTCATGGATGAATCTAGTACGTGAATGAAGTCCTGCATACCTTAAGTGAGAAACCTTAAATTTGAAGAAACAGTTTTTGGAAATTCCTTAGCCAAACCTATTACGACCCAAGCCTAAGGCCTAGATGTGACACAATAAATGGGGAACCCGAAGGAACCCCAAACACGCCTCTTTAGATGTCATTACATATCCTTGGTCATGGAAGCATTAAACAACATTAATAAGAGTAGAGAGAAGGGAAGAATGGATAAAGGGAAACTTTTATAACATAAGACATCATTAAATCAAGAGAGTCAAAGCTCATAATTTAATGACATAACTCGTCCAACAACATCTCTACTACATAGGTAAGAACAGGGGCGAAGACAAGCAACTAGGCTCACCCTCATAATCAATACATACATAAAAGAAAGATAGTCTTAGAACATAGCATGAGGTGAGAAAGATCATCCCTGAATGGAGGACTCACCAAATAGTTTGAGAGAAATCATACTAGCCACATGGAGGAAGATGCTCAAGTAGGGCTCTGGTTCCTACATGGTGACATCATGTAGGCATAGAGTATGCATTAGTTCATTTGAATGTACTAAGTATGTAGGATGCAATGCAACAATAGATAGACAACATGGTTAAAATGCATAATAATAAGCAATAAATAGTATAATAGCAACATGGCATGTATGATCAATGCGTAAGTAAATCATGCTTACATATAACATAATACATGTGCAAGAAGAGACCATCATTATCGAGTTCATAGTCTATTGAGGTACCAACCCCTTAATTGGTTGATGGATCATCTCACTCTACCACCTATGGTGATTGAGGTATAAACCCCTCGACCCGGTTACCAAGGTACAAACCCTCAGATTGGTTGGTGGATCGTTGCACCCTACCAGCCATGGTGATTGAGGTACAAATCCCTTAACCCAGTTATCAAGTTACAAACCCCTCGACATCGTTAACTGGGCTCACAACCCCCGAGTAGGGCATGGTCAATTTCAAACATAATATAAGAGAATATCTTATGCATACATCCCTTTCATCATCATAAAGTCATTCATCTCGTAACACATGCATTGGACCTTCAATTCCTCAAGAAATCATAACTGGACATTTTATCAAACACTTGGTGTGTGTGCAATGCTAGTGTAAAACCATGCAATTAAAGAGTGAAATAATACAAGAAATCTTGAATTAAATCATCCCACCAATACTTGGTAATAGCATCATACAATATACATCAAAAACTTTCATCAAATCTCAAGATAGATCTAAGATTCATAGCTCAAAACATACATAAACAGTCATACTTTTACAAAACCCCAACATAGTTCATAGTCAAATTCATAATAGAAAACCTATATGTAAAATCAAATTAGAAACATGTATTTTAGGTAAAAAGGAAGCTTGAGCTCCATGAGTGAAATGAAACAATGGTTGAATCCCACATACGTTGATTTTGGGGAAATACTTGAAGAAGATTTGAATAGAGTCTTAAAGCTTGGATGAATTCGCTAAGATCCGGAAGAGACATGGGCACTTGCATTTTGAGAGAAATATTAGTCTAAGTGTTTGAAAGAGTATTGGGGAATGTCTTGTATGATATCAAAGGTAAAATATGGCTAAGTATAGGTATTTTCACGAATGGGAAGATTTAGGCCCAAGGCCCAAAAGCTTTGGACCAAGATAAAAATCACTGGATACAAAATATACAGGTCAGCGTCTAGTTCACAACGCGAACCTATTACAGAGGCAAATTTTACTCTGGTCCACGACAGCTACACGTCATGGTAACATCGCGGATTGCCACTGTTTTGCGCAACTTAGGAAAATATAATTTCACTACGGTTGCTCTATAATTGGGGTTAGACCCATTTTTCACTCAATTTTGCCCACCGATTAAGAATATAAAGTCAAATTTTTGATATCACACATGAATTTTGAGATATATGAAAATTATGTCCGGGCACTTTCGATGCACATTTTCGGGAACTTTTTGGGGTCGTTTGAAAACCTTCAAACCCCATCTTTAATGGAGACAATCCTTTTAGAGAGAGAATTTTTGAAAACTTTAGAGAGGATTATGAGAGTGAATCAGATGGAATGAAAGTTAGGTCGGTTAAGTTAGTTAGAAGAGTCAAAATGACGTAGTTTAGCAGTTAAATAAATATGAAATGACCAAAACGTCTTTCACTTAAAATCTGTCGAACCATCCATGAGACTCCATGCATAACCCATAATCTATTCCATGAGTCATGCTTTGGCTCCTACAAGGCATGATCCAAAAATTTGAGCTAATGGAAATTGCACTTAGAAACCACAAAACGCCATGTATGGTTCGTAGTTTTATTTATGGACCATAAAACCCTTCTGTGGAATGCTTCCAGACTTAGAAAATATCTTCCCTCTCAGGGTCTTATCCATGACTCAAACTACGAGCCGCATAAAGGAGTATGACCCGTCCATTTCCTCGTGGAGTGAATTTCAGTGACCAAACTTTTTCACTAATTTCTAGACCTCAACTGTGAGACTTTTCTATGACCTATGATCTAATCCACGAGCCATATATTGGCTCGTGAAACCAATCAATCTCAAATTATTTACAACTTTGCTATTTTCCAAGCTTTCCAACATGCAGGGTGTTACAAATTGAGAACTCGTCCGCATTCATTACTCATCCGAGAGGAAGGTAATGACTAGGAAAAGGTAACCATAATGACAATTAGGAAAAATCAACCTTGGTTTCAATTGCTTATCCCAAGAATTGATAGTATCTTAGATTTGGGGTTCGTTTCCTCTGAAATACGTGAGCTGAGGAGCAGATAGTTAATCTAAAACCAATAACAAGAGTTAGTATCCATACACTTTGAGACTGAGTGGTGATGAATAAGATATGTCTGGGAAGGATCGAGAGGTGAATTATATATTACATAACTTGCTAGGTTTTGCATCCAATGCAATGAACAACATATCACTAACGTTAAATGCTTACCAAATCATATATCATGTGGACAACAATCCTAGTCTTTTTTGATACTATCTAAACCATAGTTTGATAGAATCATAGTTGTAAACCTAGTTTGTTGGTCTTAAAATTCCCAATTTTACTTTTCCATAGTGTTTGTTTTACGAAAATGGAACTTATGAGTGAGATAGGATAACTAGTAGAGTTGTTTCAACCTATTCCCTGTGGGATCGATCCCGACTCTTAGTTGGATAAATAGACTACTAACGATCGTCAATATTGCATAAAAAGAGTATACTTGAACATTATCAGGCATGTATGCTATCATGCTTAACACTCGACCTAGCCCTTTTAAAGAGTAAGAATAGAAAATAACAGAAAGTAAAGATACAAGAGTTTTACATCGAAACCTCCTTTCTGAATGGAAGAAAAAATCATGACTATCACACAGGATTTTAACTCAATATCATTATTATCAGGGAATAACAAGATATTACAAACTCTTACGATCTAAGATTGATCAAACTCTTAATGCCTTATCCCTTGCTATTATAATTCAAAAACTCGATCCCTAAGCAATAACTATATTGCCCACTAAATTAATCAATTATGATCAACTTAGGCTTCAGGATTAGGTATAGTTAACTCTAGATACACTTCATAGAATCAACAATTAGGAATGAGTACAGAGAAATACAACTAAATGCTGCTTAAAACTGAGAAGCCATTCTACAAATCCATTATTGCTTCTTGGTTGATATTTCTTGAAGAGTAAATTTTTCATCCCTTTTGTTGTAAAAGTAATGAAATTCAAAAGACTCATTTTGTCAATGTGGATAGGACATTATATAGGACAATTGCGACATTGTAGTGCAATTTTATTGGCCAAAAGACCTGCCACACTAACTCATTTCTAGCACTCACAAAATTAGTCCCTGGTAGTGTTGTTTTTTCAACTGTTGCTTTCAGTTAGACAATATCATTCTATTATGAGATTAGGTCCCACACCAGATCCCAATATGTCAAATCATTAAATTATAAACTAACAAAAAATTATATTATCGATATCACCTAATAAATCGTATTATTTTTGTTTGTGAGCACGCCAATTCTTACATCCCACTTGAGGATTCATCTATAGGATATTTTGATTGCAAAAACTTTTTATAATAAAATTTTAGTGAGATAATTTATTTATGGATATTCAACATATTTTTATCAAGTAATATCGAGTAACATGAATAATCACTACTCTTCTTCATAATGTCGATAATGTTCCACTACTATTATCATTATGATTATAACTATCACAACTTTATAATATCTCTATGATCTTCATTCATAATCTCAAATCTTTAGTATCATGTTTATTGAATTCTTTTTTTGTCTTTCTCCAGAGGTAGCTCGTGCTTATAAAATTGCAGGCATCTACCTTAGGACCTCAATTTTTGAGAGCCTCAAAGTTTTATCAACAATAAATTATGCATTAAGTTTATATTAAAAAATAATTATTTATGATAAAAAGTAAAAACGAAAAATAAAAAATTATATTATTTTATTTTTCTTAACCGCATTCAAATAGCAGGAATCAAGAAAATATTGTTTTACCTTCTTACATTCTCTTTACTAACATTCATATTATTTATCTTTTTTTTTAACCTCCTTTTGCACTCTTTTTCTTCAAATTTATAATACGTAGAATAACATTTTGTCAAAAATATTAATAATAGTAAAAAATGGTTGAATAAAGTGAAATACAATTTTTTATTTTTTCTTAAGTTTTCAAGCATGTAACGACCTGATCCGACACTATGAAATATTGTCCGCTCTTGGGCCTAGCCCATCACGGATTTGTCCATTTGGGCTCACCCCAAAAGGCATCTCACAGTATATAGACAAGTCCTTTACTTATATGTCCAACATCTCTCTTGTGTTTTTGCCGATGTGGGACTTCTCATCTCAAAATGGGTTGTTACATACACCCCCTCTATGGACTCAGCGTCCTAGCTGAAGTTTGCCCCACCGCATCGGATTTGCCTAGACTCAGCACTGATGTTTGCCCTGCCTCACCCGGATTTGCCTAAACTCAGTTGAACTCTAACCCACATCGACAACGCGGACACAAGAGTGGCTCTGATATCAAATTTGTCATGACCCCAAAACATGAGTCATTATGGCACGTATACACCCAGGCGATAGGTAAGCCAACCCACCAAGTTACTATTCAATGTAATAAATAAAGTGAAAGATAGTAAAAAATAAATATCCTCAACAATAAGTCCCTTATAGGTAAAAATGCATAAAGATAAAATACCGTCCAAGATTTGGTGTCATAAGAACAAAAGCTTCTAAAATAGTGATGCAAGTTTGAAACTAAGATGGCAAGTCAAAAAATAAGAAATATCCTGTCTGAATATGAAAAACAAAATAATTAATAAGATAGAGGGAGGTGTGGACTGTAGAATAGCCAAACAACTCACCACAACTCCAGGATAATCAAAGCTCAAACTCAAATAGATCCACGAAATGCGCTCTTACTCAGAACTGAATCTGCACCACAAAAGAGTGCAACAAGTGTAGTATGAGTACAAAACCACGTGTACCCAGCATGTCTCATTGACCAACAATGAAAAAGTACTGACAGGAGTGTGTGTGTGTGTGTGTATATATATATATATATCATCTTCTAATTTTGTAAGTTCGCACTATACTTAACAGTCAAGTGTTATCAAATAAGAGTATTCAAATATCACATGATATCCAATGCCAAAGCACAATCTACAATAACGAAGAGTATAAGAGATGCAACACAACACCAAAATGATATACTTCAAATGTAAAGTCATCTCTAAATCATATATACACAATATCTCTTGGGATACGTCGAGGGTTTGTGAACCATGGGGGACTCGTGATGTCTATATACAGGCATGGATGATCTCTTCTTGTCTGTGTGGACGATCTCAGCATACTATCATAAAATTAACCATACCCAGTACAGGAAATCTCCACATGCCCAACTTAGATTATAGCAGTGATCTCAACACACACTCGATCTCATGTCAATATGTGTCCACAATATAACGTTGATAATACAGGGGATAATGATGCGACATAGTATGACAGTTATTGTACAACATATAATCACCTCAACTATCACAGATATACAGAATCCATAAAGAAACACAACCACATAAAGAAGCTAAGTTACACTATATTAGCTAATGTCCATATGCTTTGGCATTCTTAGATTATAATCTACAATTCTATTGTAATAAATTTTTCCTTTAGAATACCGGTGCTCGTACCAATGCTTGTCACACTATTGGTACGAGACCCCCATCTTTTACCCTTACCCATTATCTATTTCATTATTTTAATCTTAAATTAGAAAAAATATCCTTTAATAAAGTCTAAAAGTCTTAATGTACTTTGAATACCAAATTCGCATCACAAATCCTCAAGATTTTATCTTTTCCTTTTGAATAGGATCCACAGCACCATGGTTTAATCAAATTATAATCACAATAAGATTTCAAAACTAACAACACCTAAACTACTATATGTCTAGATTAGATCCAAAACTCATCTTATTATGTAATTAAGTCTCAAAATTCCAAGCCTAGAATTAAGTCTCAATGAGATTTCAAATTTGCCAATATTGGTTGCCACTACACGTCACGCATAACGAACTGATAAAAACTTCCTAACCAGAAGTTTGTCAACAACATTCACACAATACCAACATACAATAGAATAATAGAAAGCTTATATATAATAATTATACCATGGTAAGAATCTACACTAGAAAAGTTAGACAAGAGAAAGATGCATTAACTTATCCACAAATATGTCTATCGTCATTATGACCTAATGATTGCTAATCAATTCCAAAGCACCATTAAACTATTTGACTTATAATAATCCTATCTTCAGTTCACCTAACCTTATAGGGACAAAATATTTAAAATCCATGTACCTTCGAGTTGCTAATCTGAAGTTTCGCGAATTCCTTCGAAGTTCCTTTTTTTCTTTTTTTTTTTGAAAGACATATGATCCCAAAACTATTATATCCCGCTAACATATTCTAAAATATAGGTCAACTGACTTAGGATTAAAAGAAAAATTCATTTATCACCCCATAAGTTGATTATCTAAACTTATTAACCCACCCACTAGAATAATTATACATACACAACTAGTAAAAAAATACTGTTGAAAGTTTCTTTAAGAAAGCAAAATAGTTCTAGTGGTCAAAATGACTTAACGAGTCATTACATCATCTATCACTTAACCAAACATTCATATTCAAACGATAAAAGAATAGAACGTACCTGAATGCTTAAAACGTTGTTGGTATCTCATTTGCATATCTGACTCAGTCTCCCAACTAGCCTCCTCAACTGGACGATGCTTTTGTTAAACCTTCACCAAAGCAATCTCTTTTAACCTCAGCTTTCAAATTTGTCTATCCAAGATGGTTATCAGCTCCTCGTCATAAGTCAAATTCTTGTCAAGTAACACTGGATCCTATTGGATCACATGAGCACCATCTCCATGATACTTCTTTATCATTGAGACATGAAATACAGGATGAACGCCAGATAATGCAGGTGGCAAAGCCAACTGATAAGCAACCTCACTAATATGCTCAACAATCTCAAACGGACAAATATATCTTGGGCTCAACTTACCCTTCTTTCCAAATCTCATCACCATTTATGGGTGAAAGCTCAAATAGAACCCTCTCTCCAACCATGAACTCCAAATTGTGAATCTTTACATCTACATAACACTTTTGCCTACTCTGAACCAATAAGAAGCCTGTCTTGAATCAATTTGACCTTGTCCAAGGACTCTCTCATCAAATCTGTACCCCACGGTCTAAACTGAAATACATCAAATCAACCAATCAGAGATTGGAACCTCCTACTATAATAATGCCTCAAATGTTGCCATCTGAATGATAGAATAACAACTATTATTGTATGCAAACTTTGCTAAGGGTAAAAATTGATCCCAATGACCACAAAAATTAGTAACATAAGCTCATAACATATCCTGAAGAACCTGAATAGTACTCTCAGACTAACCATCAGTCTGAGGGTGGAAGCCTGTACTAAGATCCACTCGAGTACCCAACTCCTTCTTTATAGACCGCCAAAAGTGAGATGTAAATTGTGTATCATGATCTGAAATGATCGAAATAGGCACCCCATGTAAGATGACTATCTACTTAATGTAGATCTTGGCTAACTTATCTAAATTATAACTAGTTTGAACTGGTATAAAGTGTACTAACTTAGCTAATCGATTCACAATTACCCATATGGTATCAAACTTACCCAAGGTTCATGGCAATCCCACTGCAACGTCCATGGCAATACGCTCCCACTTTAACTTAGGTATGGACATCATCTGAGTCACACCTCCAGGCTTTTGGTGTTCAGACTTCACTTGCTGACAGTTTAAACATCGAGACACAAAGTCTACTATGTCCCTCTTTATACGACACCACCAATAATGTTACTTCAAATCAGGATACATCTTAGTAGCTACTAGATGAATAGAATAACTCAAAATTGAAACGCCTTGGAAATGTGCCTCGAAATGCCTATAATCGTAATTTCTATATATCTCAAAATTTGTGCGTGATATCAAAAATTCGATTTCATATTCGTGATCGGGGGGCGAAATTGAGTGAGATATGGGTATAATCCCGATTTTTTAGCAACCGTACTAAAATTTCATTTTCCAAAATTTATGAAGTACAGTGGGGATCTGCGCCCTTGCCGCGACGTGCCACGGGTGAGGATCAATGCTTTTTTTCCCCACTTTTTCTTATTTACGCCTAAGGCTTTGGAGTCTTGGTCCTATGCCCTCCTATGCATAAAAATATTTATACTTAATAATATTTCAATCCCATATCACTCAAGACATTCCCCAAAACCCTCTCTAGCACTTAGCCAAATATTTTTTGCAAATTCAAGGGTCCCAAACAAATTTTCTGATCTCAAGCACATCATTCAAGCTTCAAGTTCTCATTCAAATCTTCATGAAGGTAATCCCAAGTTTGAGATATGTGGATTTCAACCATTGGGTCTTTTAACCCATGGTGCCCAACTGTCCCTTTTATGTAAATTACATTTTTTCAAGTTTAGTTATATATAGGTATCTCTTATTATGAATTTGATTATAAACTATATTGGGGTTTCAAGAAATGTTAGCTGTTTAAGCATGTTTAAAGCTATGAATCTATGATATGTTATGAGATTTGATGAGGGGTTTCCATGTATCCTGCATGATGGTGTTACAAAGTATTGCTGGGTTGATTTACATTGAGTTTTCTCACATGATTTCACTCTTTAATTGCATAATTTTGAACTAGCATTATATACCCGCCAAATGTTTGATAAATTGCCTTGTTAAGGATTCTTGAGTTATTGATAATTTGTTGCATGGCTTATGAGTCAAATGACTCTATAATGATGAAACAAATGTATGTATGTGTTGGATTCATGAAAAGTATCTGTGATGTTGAAAGTAGTCAATCACCTTGTTGAGGGGGTGACATGCCTAAATCACCTTACAAGGGGGTGACATACCTTGGTTTCCAAGTAATAGGTTGGTTGGTCTATGATAGATATGGTCTCTTCCTACACATGTAATCTATATCTTCAAGCTATATATTTTACAAGCATGTTTTACTTCAAGCATTAATCATGCATGCCATATTGTTATCATACTTATCCATTGCTTATTCCTATGCATTTTGACTATGTTACCTATCTCTTGTTGCATTACGTCCTACATACTTAGTACTTTCAAATGTACTAACACATACTTATGCTTACATGATGTTACCATGTAGGAAGGAGATCCTCACTATCATCCTCCATGTGGCTAGTTTTGGCATCTTAAGATAAACTTTTGGCGAGCCCTCAAGTTCGGGGACACTAGCTTTGCTACTCTTCCTTTTGTTATCTTTTTATGTTGAACAATTTATACTATGAGGGTAAGCTTGGAAAGTGTCTTGGCCCCTACCCAATCTATGCTAGAGGTGTTGTTGGAACAATTGATGTAATTATGCTATAATTTTGACTCTTGAATGTTTTATGGTTACCAAAACTTTCCTTAGTCCCTTTATCCGTGACCGAAGATGTGGGACTGGTATGCTAGGAGTCTTATTTGCGGTTCTTTCGTGTTCCTCATTTGCCGTGTCACGTCTAAGCCCTAGGCTTGGGTCGTGACAAACTTGGTATCAGAGAACTAGGTTGTTAATGGTCCTGGAAATCTAACACACCACATCGATTAGATTCTTATTCATGGTTGTGAAACATGCCAAATCTATGAATGCGAGGCTGTGAGACGTTTTAGGAAATGGTTCACTTCTTCATGGTATATATCATGCCTTAGTTGTAAGGTAAGGCATTTTTCCCCTAATGAATGCTCTTTGCTCTTCTAGATCATGCCATTTCAAAGACGAAGACTTAGGAGGGAACGTGCACCCACGGGACAACCGACCTACCCCACTTCTCAAGCTCCTCAAGGTGGAGGGTCTACCGAAATTGAGTTTTGGAATGCCATAACTATGTTGGCCCATAGAATGACAATCCAATTAAATCAAGCGGCCCAAGCTCCTAATGCTCATACTCTAGACTTAAGAGTGAGGGACTTTACCAGGATGAACCCTCCGGAGTTCCATGGGTCCAAAGCACAGTAAGATCCCCAAGAGTTCATTGATGAGTTGTATAAGGTGCTATCTATTATGGGGGTGAATTTGGAGGAGAAGGTAAAACTAGCGGCCTATCAACTAAAGGGTATGGCTCAAATTTGGTTTGTGCAGAAGATGGAGAGGGGAAATCAAGATGCTATTCCTTGGGAAGAGTACAAGGCCGCCTTAACCGATTCTTTCCTATAGAACTAATAGAGGCCAAAATGATGGAATTTATGAGCCTCAAGCAAGGTTCCATGAGTGTGAGGGAGAATGCCCTTAAGTTCAACCAACTCTCCAAGTATACCCCATAATTAGTTGCCGAGCCGAGGTCGAGGATGAACAAATTTGTGTCGGGTGTGTCCGACTAGGTTAATGAGAAGTGTCAAACAACCATGTTGGTAAGTGATATGTATTAGTCCAACCTCATGATTTTTGCTAAACAATTTAAGGAGGAAAAACTTAGAAAGAGGCGAAGTGGGGAATCTAAGAGGGCTAGATTCTATGATGGCTTCCAAGGTCAAGAGTTCTCGAATGCTCCAAACAAGAGGTTGGATATTGATGGGGTGTCTAACCCAAGGTATCAAAAGTGTGGGAGGAAACATGGTGATCTATGCTTGAGGAAAACCAATGCTTGTTATGGTTGTGGTGAAAAGGGTCACAAGCTAGTCGATTGTCCATATGCTCAAAAAAGGGGTAAAGGTGGTCATGATGGTTAGAGGGCCCAAGAAGGAAAACAAGAGAGTGCTCCAAGACATAATCAATTCTATGCTCTTCTAGGGTGGGGAAGGAGACGATGAGGTGCCCGATGTTGTTACCGGTATGTTAAACATTTTTTATTTTTGATGTGCATGCTTTGATAGGTCTGGGAGCCACTATTCATGTCAATATTCTTTTTGTTGCTAGAAAGTTTCATGTGTGTCCCGAATTGCCATCTGAATCTTTTAGGTGTCTACCCCATTGATGAGTCTATTATTGCTAGAAAAGTCTATAGGGCTTGTCCCATGTCCTTATTCCATAAAGTCTTGTCTTGTAATTTTGTTGAACTTGTCATGGTGGGTTTAGAGTTCTTGGGGTGGTTTAGTTACATGAATATCATTGAAAAGACCCCAAAAGGTGCCTGAAATTTGCCTCGGAAGTGCCCAAAATTATAATTTCTATATATCTCAAAAATCGTGTGTGATATCGAAAATTCGACTTCATATTCTTGTTCAAGGGGACAAATTGAGTGGGAAATGGGTCTAAACTTGATTTAAGAGCAACCGTATCAAAATTTGAAAATCGTAAAATGCAATTTCGAGAGAGGTTTTCGCGCCTTTGGCGCGACGCTCCAAGGGCGCACCTCTATGTATTTTTTTGTCCAGTTTTGGACCTCGATCCAAGACTTTTGAGTCTTTGGCCTAAGTTTTATAAGCGTGAAAATACCTATACTTAGCCATTTTTCACCCTCATATCATTCAAAACATTCCCCAGTACTCATTCAAACACTTAACCAAATATGTTACTCCTAAACTCAAGTCTCAAAACTTATCCGGATATAAGGGATCTCATTCAAGCTTCAAGTCTCCATCTCCAATCTTCATCAAGTTCATCTCCAAAGCTCAGCTATGTGGGTTTCTTTTATGGGTTCCTCTCACCAATGATGTCAAGATTCCTTTTACCCTAAACTGTGTGATTTTCAAAGTTAATTTACAAATAGGTGTTATTTATTATGAAAAAGCACTACACATTATGTTGGGGTCTATGAAATTATGATTGTTTTACTATGTTTTGATCTATGAATCTAAGATCTAATGTGAGATTTGATGAAGGGTTTTGATGTATATTGCTCAAGGCTGTTACTAAGTATCTATTAATGTTTTTACGTTGAATTTTCTAGCATGATAACACTCTTGAATTGCATGGTTTTACACTAGCACTACAGTACTCTCTAAGTGTTTGATAAAATGTCCGGTTATGGTTTCTTGAGAAATTGAAGGTACAATGCATGACTTAGGAGTTGAATGACTATATAATGATGAAATGTTGATGAAATGGTGATGAAATGAAAGTATGTATATGGTACTTTCTATATAGTGTCGGGATGTGACCATCACTACTCGAGGGTTGCGCGCCAGGTAACAGTGTCGAGCGGTTCGTACCTTGATAACCATGTCGAGGGGTTTGTGCCAAAGTCACCATGGGTGGTAGGATGTGACGATCAACCAACCATATCGGGGGGGTTTGTAACTTGGCAACCATGTCAGGGGGTTTGTACCCCGGTCAACACGGGTGGTAGTGTACGAAGATACACCAACAAATTGAAAGGGTTTGTACCTCAATCACCAAGGGTGTTAGGGTGTGATGCTCCACCAATATGACAGTGGTCCCTACTTACACATGTATTATGTTCTATGTAAGCATATTTTACGTAAGAATTAATCATACATGCCATCTTGCTATTATGCTACCTATTGAGAATTATTATACATTTTGCCTATGATGTCTATCTATTGTTGCATTGCATCCTACATTATTACTACATTCAAAAATACTAACGTATACTCTATGCCTACATGATGTCACCATGTAGGAATTGGAGCATCACTTGATCATCCTCCCTCTCTATGTGGCTAGTACGATTGTCTCTCAAGCTTGTTTGTGAGTCCTCCATCCCGGGGATGTTGCTTATGATCTCTTGCTATGTAGAAAGACTATCTTTCTTTTTCTATGTATTGACTATGAGGGTGAGCCCGATTGCTTGTCGTGGACCTAGCTCATATCTATGTAGTAAAGGTGTTGTTGGACATGTTAACTATCTATGTTATGAGCCTTGAATCTATTGTTCTTCACGTCCAAGAGATGAAAGTATTCCCTTAGTCCCAGTTATCTCGATTTATTATCACTTGATTCTTATTTTATTGCTTCCGCGACCAAGGATGTATAATAATATTCTAAGAGGCTTACTTAGGGTCTCTTCAGGTTCCCCTTGTGTCGTATCATGACTAGGCCGTAGGCTTGGATCATTACAAACTTTATATCAGAGTACTAGGTTGTTAGATCCTCGAAGTACAACATACCACGTCAATTAGAGTCTTGTTCATTGTTTTTTTGTGCACCACAACTATAACCTAGAGGCTCTGAGGCCTTTAGGAAATGTTTCCCTTCTTCTTATTCTATGTCGTGCTATAGAAGTTGAAGTAAGGTTTTTCCCCTAATGATTGTCCTTTGCTATGCTAGATCATGCCTAACATGAGAGGGAGAAGAGCCCGTACACTTGAGCAGCAACCGGCTAATGGAGATCCTCAATATGCTCTCACTTTGCTGCACAAGTGGTGGCTAATCAAGCCAACCAAGGGGCCAAAGTTCCTCATGCTCCTACACCATCTTCTCGAGTGAGATACTTCAAGAGAATGAATCCCCTTGAATTACATGGGTCAAATATGAGTGAGGACCCTCAAGCGTTCATTAACCAGGTCTACAAGATTTTGTCTATCATGGGTGTGAGATCGGAGGATATGGCAGAGTTGGCAGCCTACCAACTCAAAGGGGTGGCACAAATATGGCCAACTAATGGAAGGAAGAAAAGGGAGTCAACTATGTGGTGCTTTGGGAGGAGTTCAAGGTGGATTTCTTTAATAGATTCTTCCTCCTTGAACTTAGGGAAGCTAAGTTTGTGGAGTTTATGAATTTGAGACAAGGGTCTAAGAGTGTGAGGGAGTATTCCCTCAAGTTCAACCAACATTCAAAGTGTACTGCACACTCGGTGGCCGAATCAAAAGATCTAGGATGAATGTCACCACCCATGACTAGGGCATAGACGTGACACAGCGAATGTTATACCCAAAGGATCCCTAAACAAGCCTATTAACTTGTCATTACATATCATTGGTTGCGGAAGCATATAAACAACATAAAAGAGTAAGAATAGGAGGCAACAAGACTAAGGGAAAAGCTTGCATATCATCATAATCAAGAGACAAGAATCAGGCTCATATAAAAGATACATAACTTGTCCAACAAATACCTCTAATACATAGATAAAGCAACCGGGCTCACCCTCATAGTCAAAATAGACAATAAAGAAGAATGTCTCAAATACATAATAACAGCAACATAGGCTATGGTCTCCATAGTGGAGGAATCACAACTAGCTTGAGTAGTATCGAACTAGCCATGTAGAGAAGGAGGATGAATAACTTGGGCACCGATTCCTTCATGGTGATATCATGTAGGCAATAGTATGCGTTAATGCATTTAAATGTACTAAGTATATAACATACAATGCAACAAGAATTAGGCATTATAGTAAAAATGCATAATAATAGCCAATAGGCATAATATAACGATATGGCATGTATAACCAATGCATAAGTAAAACATGCTTAAGTATCTCATGCTCATATAGGATATCATATGTGTAGATGAGACCAAGCAGGACTTCTAAGGTACAAACCCTTCAGTTGGTTGATGATGGTTTCACCCCATCACTCCGATGTTGTGGTACAAACCCCTCACATGGTTGATGATAATCACGCCTTATCACCACGGTGGCAAACTACAAACCCTTCACATGGTTGATGAGTACAAACACCCACCTCGGCTTATGAGTACAAACCCCTACCTCGGTTACCTGGGCTCTTGTCCCCTGGATCGGGTATGGTCTAATGTAATACTTTATATAGAGTATATCATATACGAAATCTCATTTCATCATCATATAGTCAATCATATCATATCTCATGCTTTGGACCTCCAACTCCTCAAGAAACCACATTCGAACATTTTATCAAACACTTAGAGGGTGTGTAATGTCAGTATAAAACCATGAAATATATAGATGAAATCATGCAAGAAATCCATTGTAAAATCATCAATCAACACCTTGCAATCCTCTCAAGCAACATACATGAAAACACCTTCTCAAATTTTACAGTAGCTAAAAGATTTATAGCTTAAAACATAACAAAACAGTCACAATTTCCAATAGCTTCAACATAGTGTGCAGGGAATTTCATAATAAGCAAGACCCATTCGTAAATCAACTCTAAATCATGCAATTTGAGTAAAAGGATGCTTGGATATCATGGGTAAAACGAACTCATTAAAGAAACCCATATACCTTTGCTTGGAAAATGAACTTGGTGAAGATTGGAGATGGAGACTTGAAGCTTGAAGAAGAACCTTGAAGGAAAACCTTTGTTCCGAATAAGGGTTTGAGACTTGAATTTGGGGAATGAAAGTATGGCTAAGAGTTTGAGTGAGTATTGGGAAATGTTTAGGATGATATGAGGGTGAAATATGGCTAAGTATAGATAAAAACATGTTTAGGAACACTTAGGCCTAAGACTTAGGAGTCTTGGACCGAATTAAAAAAAAAGTCACTTTCTAACACAGAGGCGCGTCATGTGGGGGTCGCGATTCCTCTCTGGAATTTGCACGCTAATAAATTATTGTTGCTAATCTTTCGCTCTTAAATTGAGGTTAGACCCTTCTTACCCTAATTTTGACTCCCTAAACAAGAATATGAAGTCGATTTTTTGAAATAACGAATGGATTTTGAGATATAAGAAATTTAAAATTTTGGGCATTCCGAGGAACATTTTCAAGCACTTTTTGGGGTCGTTTCAATATCTCCCCCTTGGGAACATTCATCCCCGACTGTAAAAGAGATGTAAAAGACAAGAGTGATCATAAAAAAATCATCCCCAACAAGAATCCAATATTACCTTTTAAATACCATTTTCAAAATCTCAACATAGGTGTAAAATCATCATAAACTTGCCAACTTAAACATGAATTCATATGAATGAAATAAGGGCTGAAATACAAGACTTGGAGTCACATAGGGGACTTAGAGTTGGTACCTTAGGCTTGAGTGGAGTGTAAAAGATAAGGATACCACTTTTACATATCCGCTTCGGCCTCCCAAGTAGTACTCTTGATTTGTTGGTTCCTCCAAAGGACCTTAACGGATGCCACCTCCTTGTTCCTCAATCTCTTCACTTGCCTATCCAAAGTCTGAACCGGAGCCTCCTCATAAGTCAGGTTATCCTCAACAAATACCCACAACATCAAGAGTCACAGTAGCATTAGGATCACCAACATATTTTCTCAACATAAAGACATGGAACACCGGGTGAACCAAATTCATTCCACTAGGCAACCTCAACATACAAGCTACCTTGCCAACCCTCTTAAAGACCTCATAAGGACTAATATATCTTGGATTCAACTTCCCCTTTTTATCAAAATGGACCACACCTTTCATTGGAGAAACTTTCAAATAAACCCAATCACCTACTCTGAATTCAAGGTCTCTTCTTGTCACATCGACATAGGATTTTTGACGACTTTGGACTGTCTTTAATCTCTACCTAATAATCCTAACCTTCTCAAGAGCCTCCATAACCAGATCTAGTCCAAACAAAGCCACCTCTCCAACCACAAACCAACCAACCGGTGATCTACAACGTCTCCCATAAAGAGCCTAAAAAGGAGCCATACCGATGCTAGAGTGGTAGCAATTGTTGTAAGAAAACTCAATCAAAGGAAGATGGTCATTCAAACTACTCCTCAACTCCAATACACATTCCCTAAGCATATGTTCAAGTGTTTGAATTGTCCTTTCGGCTTGGCCATCCTTTTGAGGGTGAAAGGCCGTACTAAGGTGAAATTTATACCAAGACCCCTTTGAAACGACCTCCAAAAGTGTGAAGTGAATTGTGAACCATGACGCGATATGATGGAAAAAAGAACCCCATGAAAGCTCACTAACTCATGGATATACAACCTTGCATACTCTTCAGCCGCATATGTGGTCTTAACCGGTAGAAAGTGAGCCGATTATTTCATCCTATCAACCACTAATCATTGGAATCAAAATCTTTTCTAGTCTTGGGCAACCCAACCATAAAATCCATATTAATCACCTCCTACTTCCAAGCGGGAATCTCTATGTCTTGGGTTAGGCCATTCGGCCTTTGATGTTTAGCTTTGACTTGTTCATAACTATGGCAACCTGTAATGAATTGGGCAATGTCCCTCTTCATGCCTCCCTACCAATACCCATCCCTCAAGTCTCTATACATTTTTGTGGAATCGGGGTGGATAATAAGAAGAATTGTGGGCCACATCAAGGATCTTCTCCCTCAAACAATCAACATAAGGCAAACACAACCTACCATGGTACCTAAGGGCCCCATCTCCCCCTTGGGAGAAAACCTCTACTTTGCCCTCTTTCACCAAGGACTTTAATTCAAGTAAGGAGGAGTCAAGATCTTGCTTTTCTATCACCTCATGAACCAATGAAGACTTAGACCCATCAACAACACCACCACCATCATCACCAACCTCTTCCAACCTAACCCCCAATCTAGCCAATTGATGCACCTCCCTAGACATCTCCATATCACCATTATCAACATGAGCTAGGCTACCATAGACACCCTACTCAAAGCATCCGCCACCATATTTGCTTTACCCGGATGATAGTGCAAACTCATATCATGGTCTTTAAGAATTTCTAACCATCTCCTTTGCCTCAAGTTAAGATCCTTTTAAGTGAAGACATATTGGAGGCTCTTATGATCGGTGAACACATCCACATGCACCCCATATAAATAGTGACACCAAATTTTTAATGCAAACAAAATGGCGGCTAACTCAAAATCATGGGTAGGGTAGTTCCTTTCATGTATCTTGAGTTGTCTAGAAGCATAAGCTATTACTTTACCATTTTGAATCAACACACAACCCAAAACAATCTTGGAAGCATCACAATACATGACAAATCCCTCAAGCCCATCCAGTAGTGACAATACAGGAGTGTACACAAACTTGTCTTTCAATGCTTGGAAGCTCCTCTCATATTCATCGGTCTACACAAACTTAAACTTTTTTTGAGTCAATTTTTTCATAGGGGAAGCAATGGAGGAGAACCCATTCACAAACCTTCTATAAAAACCCGCTAGGTCTAAGAAGCTCCTAATATCCGATAGGGTCAATGGTCTAGGCCCATTTCTAATCACACCGATTTTCTTAGGATCCACTTTTATACCATCCCCCAACATCACATGACCCAAGAATGCAACCTCATTCAACCAAAATTCACACTTGTCATATTTGGCATACAATTTCTCCTCCATCAATCTTTGCAACATAATCCTCAAATGCCCCACATGCTCCTCCCTACTATGTGAACAGCTCAAAATATCATCAATGAAGACCACAACAAAGGAATCAAGGTAAGGTTTGAAGACCCTATTCATTAGGTCTATGAAGATGGCCGGTGCATTGGTCAACCCAAACGACATCACAACAAACTCATAATGCCCATATCTAGTCCAAAACACCATCTTGGGAATATCACACTCCCTTACCCTTACTTGATGATACTCGGAATCAAAAATCAATCTTAGAGAAGAAGCTAGCCCCTTGTAATTAGTCGAACAAGTCATCAATCCTTGAAAGAGGATACCTATTCTTGATGCTGACCTTATTGAGTTGCCTGTAGTCAATGCACATGCTAAGTGACCCATCCTTCTTCTTTACAAACAACACCAAAGCACCCCAAGGTAATTAACTAGGTCTAATAAATCCCTTCTACCGTAAAACTTTCAATTACTCCTTTAACTCTTTTACCTACGGCAGGGCCATACAGTATAGGGAAATAAAGAAAGGTTGAGTATCGGGGAGGAGGTCTATACCAAAATCTATTTCCCTTTCAGGAGGGACACCAGGAAGGTCATTTGGGAAGACATCAAGGAACTCATTCACAATAGGAACTAACTCTATAGAAGTGACTTTAGACTCCACATCTTTAACCCTCACAAGATGATAAAGACACCCCTTAGACATCAAGTTACAGGCTTTAGTAATGAAATGAATTTACCCTTGACCACCACATCTTGAATTTCCCACTCAAGGACGGGTTCATTAGGGAATTGAAACTTGACCCTACGAGTTCTACAATCAATAGTAGAATAGTAGGCATGCAACAAATCCATCCCAAGAATGACAAGAAAATCTACCACGTCTAGCTCAACAAGATCACTAGGAAACAACTTATGCAAAATGCAAATAGGAGAACTCCTATAAACCTTCCTAGAAACAATAGAGGCACCAATACGAACAAACACTTCATACGACTCATTCAACAACTTTAGGTCAACATGGAACTTTATAGCAACAAAAGGGGTAACAAAGGAAAGGGTGGCACCTGGGTCAATCAAAGCATATACATCAAAGACAAATATTTTAAACATAACGATAACAACATCAGGAACCTCACAAACCCCTTACATTCAATGTAGAGAATAAAATCAATTGTACCTCAGGGCACCACCTTGAGGACCACCTCTACCCAATGGAACAGTATTATCACCCTGTCCCTTATGATTTCCTGGACAATCCGTCTTCTTGTGACCAAGTTCGCGACTTTCAAAGCATGCATCAGAACCCTTCAAACATGGGCCTCCATGACTCCTTCAACATTTAGGGAACACATCAATAGGAGCAACACCACCATCCCCTTGAGGCCTAAGAAGTCATTGGCAAACCCCATATTAGTAGCATGAGAAGGCCCTTGGCCTTGATGAAATCTAGTACCCTTTTGGAATTTACCCTAAAACTAGGCCCTATTGGCCTCATGCCCCCTTCTCTTCCTGAATTTCTCCTCCTCTATTTGCTCAGCATAGGTCATCAACAGAGACAATTCCATGTCTCTAATTAGCATGGCGGACTGGTATTCTTCACTTACTAGGTCGGAGACCCCCATCACTAACTTATTCATCCTAGATCTAGGATTGGCCACCAAATGATGAGCATACTTTGAAAGTTAATTAAACTTAAGGGCATACTCCCTCACACTCATAGCACCTTGTTTCAAGTTCATGAACTATACCAACTTAGCTTTCCTAAGCTCTAGAAGGAAAAACTGATTAAGGAAAGCCAATTTGAACTCTTCCAAAAGCACCACATTACCAATTCCCTTCTCATCCTTCCATTGATCATACCATATTTGGGCTACCCCTTTGAGTTGGTATGCCGCCAACACCGCTTTTTCAGTCGGACCAACAACCATGATATTCAAGATCTTGTAGACCTCATAATGAAGTCATGTGGATCTTCATCCACCTTTGACCCATAGAATACCAGAGGATTCATCCTCATGAAGTCTCTTACCCTAGCTCTTAGAGTAGTAGCATGAGGGGCTTGGGCCTCTTGGTTGACTTGGTTGGCCACAACTTGGGAAAGCATAGTGAGAACATCCTGGAGCTAACCATTGGTAAGTTTCTCCTCGGGAGTTTGGGCCCTTCTTGCTCAAGTGTTTGGCATAATCTAATTACAAAGAGCAATCATTAGGAGGAAACCTTACCACAACTCTGAAACACGACTTAGAACATGAAGAAGGGAAACATTTCCTAAAACGTCTCATAGCCTCTTACTCATAGTCATGGCGCGCTTCATAACCATGAATAGGACTCTAATCGACGTGGTGTGTTGGACTTTGAGGATCTATCAACCTAGTACTCTTATACCAAGTTTGTCACGACCCAAGCTTAGGGCCTAGATGTGACACTGAAAATGGAGTAGTCGAGGGATCCTTAAACAAGTCTCATAACTTGTCATCACACATCATTGGTCTCCGAAGCATATAAACAACATAAAATAGAAAGAAGAAGGGGAATGGTACTAATGAAAAAGCTTGAATATCATCATAATCAAGAGGCAAGAATCAAGCTTATATCAAAGATACATAACATGTCCAACAAAAACCTCTAATACATAGATAAGAGTGGCGGCCAAGACAAAGCAACCAGGCTCATCCTCATAGTCAAAATAGACAATAAAGAAGCATATCTCAATACATAATAAGAGCAACATAGACTAAGGTCCCCGAAGTGGAGGACTCACCAACTAGCTTGAGTAGTATCAAACTAGCCATGTGGAGGAGGAGCATGATCAACTTGGACACTAGTTCCTACAAGGTGATTTAATGTAGGTAAGATTATGTGCTTGTACGTTTTAATGTACTAAGTATATAGGATGCAATGCAACAAAAATTAGGCGTCACAGTCAAAATGCATAGTAATAGACAATAGGTATAATATAATGATTTGGCATGTATGATCAATGCATAGGTAAAACATGCTTAAGTACCTCATGCTCATATAGGATATCATATGTGTATAAGAGTCCAAGCAAGATTTCCAAGGTACAAACCCCTCGGTTGGTTGATAATAGTTTCACCCCATCACCCCGATGGTGTGGTACAAACCCCTCACATGGTAGATTAAAATCACGCCTTCTCACCATGGTGGCAAAGTACAAACCCCTCATATGGTTGATGATTACAAACCCCCACCTTGGTTACCCAAGCTCTTGTCCCCCTGGATCGGGTATGGTCTAATGCAACCCTGGATCGGGTATGGTCTAATGCAACCCTGGATCGGGTATGGTCTAATACAACACCTAAGATAGAGTATATAATATACATAAGCTCATTTCATAATCATATAGTCAATCATATCATATCTCATGCTTTGGAGCTTTAACTCCTCAAGAAACCACATTCGGACATTTTATCAAACACTTAGAGGGTGTGTAATGCTAGGATAAAATCATGAAATATAGAGATCAAATCACACAAGAAAATCCATTGTAAAAAAACTAATCAACACCTTGTAACCCCCTCAACCAACATACATAAGAAGCCCTCCTTAAATCTTATAATAGATTAAATATTTATAGCTCAAAACATAGTAAAATAGTCACAATTTCACATAGCTTTAACATAGTGTGCAGGGAATTTCATAATAAGCAAGGCCCGTTTGAAATCAACTTTAAATCATACAATTTCAGTAAAAGGAGGCTTGGGTATCATGGGTGAAAGGAGCCCATGAGAGAAACCCACATACCTTAGCTTGGAGATGAACTTGGTGAGGATTAGAGATGGAGACTTCAAGCTTGAAGATGAACCTTAAAGGAAAACCTTAGTTCCGGGTAAGGGTTTGTGACTTGAATTTGGGGAGTGAAAATATGGCTAAGTTTTTAAGTGAGTATTGGAAAATATTTAGGATGATATGAGGGTGAAATATCGCTAAGTATATATAAAAATATGTTTGGGAATACTTAAGCCCAAAACTTAGGAATCTTGGACCGAACTAAATAAACAGACACTTTCTAACACAGAGGCAAGTCGTATGGGGGTTCCATTTTGGAATTCGAACCTTGAAAAATTATAATTGCCAATCTTTCGATCTTAAATTGGGGTTAGACTCTTTATCCCCTAATTTTGACCTCCTGAACAAGAATATGATGTCTGATTTTTGATTTAATGAATCAATTTTGAGATATCAGTAATCTAAAATTTTGGGCATTCCTAGGCTTATTTTCGAGCACTTTTTGGTGTCGTTTCAATGAACAAAGTTGTGATAGGTACTTCCAACTTGATTAGTGAGAAGTGCCTCCATGTTGATTAATAACATGGACTTGTCACAATTGATGACCTATGCCGAGCAAATGGAAGAGGAGAAATTGAAGAAGAGAAGGGGCCATGATGCCATGAGGGCCCACTTTGATTGCAAGTTCCAAAGCCAAATGGTTGGCCTGTTCCACCAAGGTCAAGGGTTTTCTCATGCTTCTAATAGGGGATTTGTCAATGATTTCCCAAGAACCCAAGGTGTTTGTGTGGTGGTTTCTAATAAGGTGTGTCCTGGGGGTGGTAAGGATCATCAGGGCCCATGCTTGAGAGATACTAATGCATGCTATGGTTGTGCAGAAGTAGGTCACAAAAAGGTGGATTTCCCTCAAAATCGCAACAAGGTTAAGAAGGTTCGTCCTTAAGGTTAATATGGTTCCTTTGGGGAAATGTGGCTAACAAGACGGTGCCCCAAGGAACAATCGGTTTTATGCTTTGCATGAGAGGCAAGGGGCTGATGAGGTCCCCGATGTTGTTACCTATATGTTGAAAAATCTTTGACTTTAATGTGCACACATTGATTGACCCAAGTGCCACTCTATCTTTTGTTACCCGCTTTGTTGCCAAAAATTTTCATGTTGAGCCCGAATTATTGCATGAGTCATATGAGATATCTACTCCTATTGGTGCATCTATTGTGCTAGGAAGGTTTATAGAGATTGTCCCATTTGCATTTTGGATAGTGTATTGCTTTGTGATCTTGTTGAGTTGGACATGGTTAATTTTGATGTCATTCTTAGGACGGATTGGTTGCATGCATACTGTGCTTCTATTGATTGTAGAACCTATAGGGACAAATTTTAATTCCCATATGAAATCGTCCTTAAGTAGGAGTGTCATAATGTTGTGGTCAAGGAAAGGTTCATCTCTTGCATTAAGGTCTATAAGTTGATCTCTAAGGGGTGTATTTACCATATTGTGAGGGTTAGGGATGTGGAGTCCAAAGTCTTTCCCATGGAGTCGGTTCTGGTTATAAATGAGTTTCTTGATGTCTTCCCAAATGACTTTTCCTGTGTTCCTCCCAAAAGGGAAATAGATTTTGGTATAGATCTCCTTCCCGATATTTAACCTATTTCTATTCCCCCTTACCGTATGGCCCCAGCGGAGTTGAAGGAATAATTGAGGGACATGTTGGGGAAGGGATTTATTAGGCCTATCCAATCACCTTGGGGTGCACCGGTGTTGTTTGTGAAAAATAAGGATGGGTCTCTTAGAATGTGCATTAACTGCCGCAATTTAATAGGGTCACCATCATTAATAGGTATCCTCTTCCAAGGATTGATGATTTGTTTGACCATTTGCAAGGGGCTAGCCATTTCTCTAAGATAGATCTTCAGTTCGAGTATCATCAAGTGAAGTTGAGGGAGTGTGATATTCCCAACACGGCCTTCCGGACTAGATATGGGCATTATGAGTTTGTTGTGATGTCTTTTGGGTTGACAAATGCACCGGCCATCTTTATTGACCTTCGGAATAGGGTCTTCGAACCCTACGTTGATTCATTTATTATTGTATTCATTGATGATAATTTGATCTATTCTCGTGGTGAGGAGGAGTATAGGGCTCATTTGAGGCTTGTGTTGCAAAGATTGAGGGAGGAGAGGCTATGTGCTAAATATGAAAGGTGTGAATTTTGGTTCAAGGAGGTTACCTTCCTAGGACATATGGTATTGGGGGTGTCATTAAGGTGGATACTAAGATCACCAATGTGATTAAAAATTGACCTAGACTGTTGACCCTGTTGGACATTAGGAGTTTCTTGGGCTTAGTAGGGTATTATCGGAGATTTGAGAATGGTCTTTCTTCTATTTCTTCTCCCATGACTAAATTGACTCAAAAGAAGGCCAAGTTTGTGTGGATCAATGAGTGTGAGAGGAGCTTCCAAACCTTGAAAGATAAGCTTATGTCCGCTCCCATATTCTCATTACCGAAAGGACTAGAGGGATTTATTATGTATTGTGATGCTTCTAGAGTTCGTTTGGGTTGTGTCCTAATTCAAAATGGTAAGGTGATAGCCTATGCTTCAAGGAAGCTCAAGGTGTATGAAAAGAACTACCCTACCCATGATCTTGAACTAGTCGCCATGGTATTTGCATAAAAAGTTTGGCGTCATTACTTGTGTAGGGTACATGTTGATGTGTTCACCAATCACAAGCCCTCTAATATGTATTCACTCAAAAAGATCTTAACTTGAGACAAAGGATATGGTTAGATCTTCTTAAGGACTATGATATGAGTGTGCATTATCATCCAGGTAAGGCTAATATGGTGGCAGATGCATTAAGTAGGGTGTCTATGGGTAGCCTAGCTCATGTTGATGGTGGTGATAGGTAGATCCATCATTTGGCAAGATAGGGAGTTAGATTAGGAGAATTATGTAATGGTGATGTTGTTATTGTTGTTGGTTCTAAGTCTGTGTTGGTTGAGGAGGTGAAAGCTAAGCAAGACCTTAGTCCCTCATCGTTGGAATTGAAGGCCTTGGTTAGTGATGGGAAAGTGGAGGTTTTCTCCCAAGGGGGAGATGGTGTACTTAGATACCAAGTTAGGTTGTGTGTGCCTTGTGTTAATGGCTTGAGACAGAGAATTCTTGATGAGGCTCATGGTTCTTCCTATTTTATCACTCCAGTTCTACTAAAATGTATAGGGATTTGAGAGAGGTGTATTGGTGGGGAGGCATGAAGAATGATATTGCTAAATTTGTGTCCGGTTGCCATAATTGTCAACAAGTCAAGACAAAAAACAAAGGTTGGATGGCCTAACCCAAGACATAGAGGTTCCTACTTGGAAGTGGGAAGAGATTTATATGGACTTTGTAGTTGGGTTGCCTAAGACTAGGAAGGGTTTTGATTCCATTTGGGTTGTGGTTGATAGAATGACGAAATTGGCTTACTTACTACCGGTTAAGACAATATATGGGGTTGAAGAGTATGCTAGGTTGACATCCATGACTTGGTGAGATTGCATGGGGTTCCTTTATCCATCATATCGAATCGTGGAGCTCAATTTACTTCATATTTTTAAAGATATTTCCAAAGGGGTCTTGGTACAAAGGTTAAGCTTAGTACGTCCTTCCACCCTCAAACGAATGGCAAAGACAAAATGACTATCCAAACACTTGAAGACATGCTTAGGGCTTGTGTGTTGGAGCTCAAGGGTAGTTGGGATGATCATCTTCCATTGGTTGAGTTCTCCAATAACTATAGCTATCATTCTATTATCGGTATGGCTCCTTTTGAGGCTCTTTATGGTAGACATTGTAGATCACCGGTTGTATGAATTTAAATTGGAGAGGTGGCTATGTTAGGACCAGATCTGGTTATGGAGGCTCTTGAAAAGGTTAGGATGATTCGAGAAAAGTTAAAGATGGCTCAAAGTCGCGAAAAGTCTTATGCCGGTGTGAGGAGAAGAGATCTTGAATTCAAAAGGGTTGATTGGGTTTATTTGAAGGTATCACCCATAAAGGGTGTGGTTCACTTTGGCAAGAAGGGCAAGTTGTGCCCATGATATGTGCACCCTTATAGGGTAATGAGGAGGATTAGCAAGGTATCTTACGAGTTGGATTTGCCTAGAGAAATGGATTTGATTCATTTGGCATTTCATGTGCCTTTGTTGAGGAAGTGTGTGGGTAATCCTAATGCTATTGTGCCCCTTGTATTGTGGTTATTATGGAAGGGAACGTGACATATGAAGAGGTTCAAATTCAGATTTTGGATAGGCAAGTCAAGAGATTGAGGAACAAGAATGTGGCTTCCGTTAAGGTCCTTTGGAGGAATCAACAAGTTGAAAGTGCTATTTGGGAGGCAGAAGCGGATATAAAAAAAATAATATCCTTATCTTTTCCACTCCACTCAAGCCTAAGGTATCACTCTAAGTCCTCTATGTGATTTCAAGTTTAAGTTCAGCCCAAGACATATGCATACATTCATAATTAAATTGACAAGTTAATGTTGATTTTACACTTATGATGAGATTTTTAAAATGACGTTTAAGTGCATTGTTGCATCTTTATGTGGGCTGAAATTGTCATATTTTTGTCTCTCATATACATTTCTTTCACAATCGGGGACGAATATTCCCAAGGGGGAGATATTGAAACAACCTCAGAAAGTGCCTGAAAATGTGCCTTGGAAGTGCCCAGAATTGTAATTTCAATATATCTCAAAATCCATATGTGTTATCAAAAATTTTACTTCCTATTCTTATTCAGGGGGTCATATTGAGTGTAAAATGGGTCTACTCCCAATTTAAGAGCAACCGTATCAAAATTTGGAAATCCCAGAAAGGTTTTCGTGCCCTTGGCACGACGCGCCAAGGGCGCGCCTCTGTGTATTTTTTTGTCCAGTTTTGGACCTCGGTCCAAGACTTTTGAGTCTTGGGCCTAAGTGTTTCGAAGCATGAAAATACCTATACTTAGTCATTTTTCACCCTCAAATCATTCAAAACATTCCCTAATACTCATTCAAGCACTTAGCTAAATATTTTACTCCTAAACTCAAGTCTCAAAACTCATCCGGATTTAAAGAATCTCATTCAAGCTTCAAGTCTCCATCTCCAATCTTCATAAAGTTCATCTCCAAAGCTAAGGTATGTTAGTTTCTTTCATGGGTTCCTTTCACCCATGATGTCAAGCTTCCTTTTACCCTAAATTGCATGATTCAAAGTTGATTTACAAAAATGGCTCTTATTTATTATGAAAAATAAATAATAAAATTGTGACTGTTTTACTATGCTTTGGGATATGAATCTAAGATCTAATATGAGATTTGATGAAGGGTTTTGATGTATATTGCTTCAGGGTGTTATCAAGTATCTATTAATGGTTTTACATTGAATTTTCTAGCATGATAACACTCTTGAATTACATGGTTTTAAACTAGCACTACACACCCTCTAAGTGTTTGATAAAATGTCCGATTATGGATTATTGAGGAATTGAAGGTCTAATGCATGATTTATGAGTTGAATGACTTTATGATGATGAATGATGATGAAATGAATGTATGTATATGATATTCTCTATATAGTGTTGGAATGTGACGATGCCCTACTCGGGGTTTACACACTGGGTAATCGTGTCAAGGGATTCGTACCTTGATAAACATGTCGAGGAGTTTTTACCTTGATAACCATGTCGGGGGCTTTTGTACCTCGATCACCACGGGTGGTAGGGTGTGACGATCTACCAACCATGTATGGGGTTTGTACCCTAGCAACCATTTTGGGGGGTTTATACCCCGATCACCATGGGAAGTAGGGAGAGACAATCCACTAACCAATTAAAGGTTTGTACCTCAATCACCAAGGTGGTAGGGTGCGATGATCCACCAATATGATAGTGGTCCCTTCTTACACATATATTATGTTCTATGGAAGAATTTTTTACGTAAGCATTAATCATACATGCCATCTTGCTATTATGCTACCTATTGAGAATTATTATGCATTTTGCCTATGATGTCTATCTAATGTTGCATCGCATGCTACATACTTAGTACACTCAAACATACGAATACATACTCTATGCTTACATGATGTCACTATGAAGGAACCGGAGCACCGCTTGATCATCTTCCCCCTCCACGTGGCTAGTACGATTGTCTCTCAAGCTTGTTAGTGAGTCCTCCATCCCAGGGATGCTGTTTCTGATCTCTTGCTATGTACCAAGACTATCTTTCTTTTGTTTATGTATTGATTATGAGTGCGAGCCCAGTTGGTTGTCGTGGCCCCCGCTCTTATCTATGTAGTAGAGGTGTTTTTGGACATGTTAAATATCTATCTTATGAGCCTTGACTCTATTGTTCTTGATGTCCAATATATGAAAGTATTCTCTTAGTCTGGTTATCCTGATTTATTATCTCTTGATGCTTGTTTTATTGCTTTCGCGACCAAAGATATGTAATGATGTTCTAAGAGGCTTGCTTGGGGTCCCTTCAGATTTCCCTTACACCATGTCAGGCCTAGGCCCTAGGCTTGGGTTGTGACAATCATGCTTTAATATTCTGACATGATGGTTAAAGATAGACAACCTATTTGGTCAACTATAAGAGGCTAGTAATTTTTCTAAGATTGAATTCGGTCTAATTCTTCTGTCACCAAGTGAGGGAGAGGGAAGGTGATATCCCTAGATGTCTTTTATGATTAAGAGTGAGCATGTTGAGTTGTGATGGAGTTATTTGGTTGACTAATGCACCGGCTATGTTTATGGATCTCATGATTAAGCTTTTTAAACCTTACCTTGTTATGTGTGTGGTAATTTTATGGATGGTATATTGATTTATTTCCGGAATGAAGAAGGTCTTGTGAGTCATTTGAGAATGATGGTGCAAAACTTGAGGGATGAGAGGTTATTTGCTAAATATGATAAGTGTGAAACATAGATAACATGAAGGTGGTTAGAGAAGTGCACTGGTTGGCTAGGTTGGGAATGAGGTTGGACGAAGTTGAGAATGGCAGTGTAGTGGTTTTGATTGTTTTGAATCTTCTTTGGTTGAAGAGGTCGAATTAAAATAAGATCTTGATTTTGCCTTGGTAGAGTTGAATGTTTTAGTGGAAGATGGTGAAGTGGAGGTTGTCTCCTAAGGGAGAGATGGTGCCCTTAGGTGCTATAGTATGCTATGTGTGTTTGTGTTGATGATTGGGTTCCTTGAAAGTCTCACAATGAAGGGTGTAGTCCAATTTAGCAAGAAGGGTAAACTGAGCCCAAGGTTCATGGGTCCTTATAGAGCGTTGAAGAGGATTTGGTAAGGCAGCCTATGAGTGGGAGTTGCCCAATGATATGAATGTGGTTCATCGAGTTCTTTATGTATCTATGTTAAGGAGATTTGTTGGTGACCCAAGGTCAATAGAACTCTTTGATGTTGTGGGTGTTATGAAGGATGAGTTGACCTATGGGGAGGTCCCGGTGGAGATGTTGTGTGGATATGTGAGAAGGTTGAGGAACTAAGGTGTAGCATCTGTCGAGGTTCTTTGGAGAAGTAAATGAGTTGAAAGTGTCATTTGGGGAGTTGGAGCGGGCATGAAGAAGCGATATCCGTACCTCTTTCATTCTATTCAAGCTTAAGATAGCAAAACCAAGCCCTTTTCCATGATTTCAAGTCTTAAGTTTCAGCCCTCATGTCATTTGCATGCATTCATGTTTATATTGACAAGTTATGGAGATTTTGACATTCGCATTGAGGTTCTTGAAAATGATGTTTAAATGCATTTGCTGCAGCCATGTTGGGCTGAAATCTCTATGATACTTCTCTTACGTATGTTTGTTTGACATTTGGGGATGAATGTTCCCAAGGGGGAGATATAGAAATGCCCCGAAAATGTGCCTTAGAAATGCCCATAATCGTAATTTCCATATTTCTCACAACTCCTGCGCGGTATCAAAAATCTGACTTCAGATTCATGATCGGGGGCAAAATTGAGTGGGGAATGGGTATAACCCCGATTTTAGAGCAACCATAGTGAAATTTCATTTTCCAAAATTAATGAAAAACAATGAGGATCCGCGCCATCTCTGCAACGCGCCAGGGGCGCGAATCAGTGCATTTTTTTCCTAGAATTTCTTATTTCGTCCTAAGGATTTGTGGTCTTGGGCCCATGCCCTCCTTTGCATAAACACACCTATACTTAGTCATTCTTTAACCTCATATCACTCAAGATATTCCCCAAAACCCTCTCTAACACTTAGCCAAATATTCACCCAAATTTAAGTGTCCCAAACTTCAAGAACTTCATTGAAGCTTCAAGTTTTCATTCAAATCTTCATCAACAAAATCATAAGTTTGAGGTATGTGGGTTTCAACCATTGGGTCTCTTCACCCATGGTACCTAACCTTCCCGTTTATGTAAATTGCATATTTTCATATTGGGTTATATGTGGGTGTCTTTTATTATGAATTTGACTATATACTATGTTGAGGTTTCAGGAAATATTGATTGTTTAAGCATGTTTTGAACTATGAATCTATGATTTATTATGAGATTCGATGAGGGGTTTCCATGTATCTGGCATGAGGATGTTACCAAGTGTTGGTGCGTTGATTATCATTGAGTTTTCTCATATGATTTACTCTTGAATTGCATGAGTTTGAACTAATATTACATACATGCCAAGTGCTTGATAAATTGCCTTATTAAGGATTCTTAAGTTATTGATAATCTATTGCATGGTTTATGAGTCACATGACTTTATAATGATGAAAGGAATGTATGTATGTGTTGGATTCATGAAAAGTATCTATGATGTTGCAATTAGTCAATCACCTTTTAGACGGGGTGACATGTCTCAATCACCTTGTTGAGGGGCTGACATGCCTCAATCACCTTACAAGGGAGTGACATGCCTTGGATTCTAAGTAATAGGTTGCTTGGTCTATGATTGATATGGTCTCTTCCTACACATGTAATCTATATGTTTTACAAGCATGTTTTACTTCAAGCATTGATCATGCATGCCATTTTGTTATCCTACTTATCCATTGCTTATGCCTATGCATTTTAACTATGTTTCTATCTCTTGTTGCGTTGCATCCTACATGCTTAGTACATTCAAAAATACTAATGCATACTTTATGCCTACATGATGTTACCATGTAGGAACTACAGCTCCTCACGATCATCCTCCATGTGGCTAGTTTTGGTATCTTGAAGATAAGCTTTTGGTTAGCCCTCAAGTTCGGGAACACTAGCTTTGCCACTCTTGCTTTTGTTATCTCTTTATGTTGAACAATTGGTACTATGAGGGTGAGCCCGAAAAGTGCCTTGGCCCCTGCCTAATCTATGCTAGTGGTGTTGTTGGAACAATTGATGTAATTATGCTATGATCTTGATTCTTGAATGTTTTGTGGTTACCAAAGAGTTCCCTTGGTCCTTTTATCCTTATTTAAATCTCTTGTTGTCGTTATTTTGCTTCCACGATTGAGGATGTGTGATTGATATACTACAACATATGCCTTACTTAGATGATAAAGGATAGTCTTATCATAGTCCTTGAGTAGTTCCAGCCATATCCACTGTCTCAAATTGAGATCTTTCTTGTTGAATATATAGTGGAGAATACGATGATCTATGAGCACCTCACAATGCACACCATAAAGATAATGCCTCCAAATTTTTAATGTAAACATTACATTGGCCAACTCCAAGTCCTGAGTAGGGTAGTATTTCTTGTGAACCTTCAACTGTCTCGATGCATAAGCTATCATCTCCCCCTTATGCATCAATACACAAACAAGACCAACTCGAGAAGCATCACAATATACAATAAATTTCTCTCCCTTATTGGTAGTGTCAATATCGGAGCAGTAGTTAATGAGGTCATAAACTTTTGAAAACTTACCTCACACTCATCAGACTACTAGAAAGCCACACCCTTTTCGGCCAATCTAGTCAAGAGAAATGCGATAGATGAGAACCCCTCCACAAATTGTCAATAATAACCTGCAAGTCCTAAGAAGATACAAATCTCTGTATTGAAGCAGGTCTGGCCAATCTCAAACTGCCTCAATCATCTTAGGAGCCACCATAATGCCCTCTTTGGACACCATATGTCCTAGGAATATCACCGAACTAAGCCAAAATTTACACTTTGAAAATTTTTCATAGAGCTTCTTCTCTTTCATGGAGTCAGTTTACTTAGGAATTTCTAGATAAGTTTGTTCCACGCAGTAAAAAGGGCCAAGTTTGAGAGTTACAGCAAAATGGGATGTCAATTACAGAATATGAGGTTAAATTTAATGCCTTGGCTAGGCATGCTTTGATGATACTTCTGACCGAGAATGAGAGAGTGAGAAGGTTTGTCAAGGGATTGATCATTTTGATTCGTATGGGGAGTTTCTTAGGTTGCTATTTCTGGTGCTACTTTTCAAAAAGTGGTAGATGCAGCAAAGGCATTAAACGTGAGCTATGAGCAGCATAAGGGCAATAGGGCCCATCATTCCAGTGATTATGCTAGTGCTCCACCCAGGAGTTGAGGTCAGTCAAGGAGAGATCACCACTCTCAGTCCAGCAGAGCTATTCATGTTGCTATGCAAGCGTCGAGGGCTGGTCATGTTGTGCCTAATACCTTTAGCTTAGTGTATACTTCTCAGGGTTCATCTTATAGATCCTTAGGTCGGGGAGGGTATACTGGTCATTTAGGTTCTTCTTATTATTATTCTCCTCGTAGGGGCTGTTTTGAGTATGGTTATATGGGATATTTTGTGAGAGATTTCCCCAGGATTGGCCATGGTGGTTCACATCAGGATTCTCGTGCTTTGACTTCCAAGAATGAACAACGTTTAACTGGTGGAGGTGCATAGAGTGGCAGAGGTGGTTCTCATTCAGGTAGATGTCTATTCATTCTAAGCAAGGTAGTGGTTGTGGAGGTTTCCAACCTATGGGCGGTTGTGCTCAGTGTTATGATTTTCTAGCTAGGCCAGAGGCAGAGACTTTAGAAGTTGTTATCATAGGTATTATTCCAGTTTGCCATCAATCAGCTACTGTATTGTTTAACCCAGGCTCTACCTACTCTTATGTGCCTATATATTTTTCTTCAAGTTTGGATATGCTATGTGAGTCACTTGATTTGTCAATATATGTTTCTACTCTTGTTGGGGATTCGGTAGTGGTAGATTGGGTGTATCGATCATGCATAGTTACTTTGATGGGTTATAACACTCAGGTGCATTTGAAGGTGTAAAATATGGTAGACTTTGATGTTATTCTTGGGATGGATTGGTAGTCTCCTTACCATACTATTTTGAATTGTCATGCAAAGATTGTTACATTAGCTATGTCTGGGATTCCTACTATAGAGTGGAGAGGTTCTCTTAGTTACGCTCCAGAAAAGGTGATATCATTTCTTAGGGCTCGTCGACTAGTGGAGAGAGGATGTTTGGCTTAATTGGCATATATTTTAGATACCGACATGGAGACCCCTACACTTAAGTCTATTTAGTAGTGGTTGAGTTTCTAGAGGTCCTTTCGACAGACCTACCAGGTAATACACCTGATCATAACATTGATTTTTGTATTGATCTAGAACTAGACACTCAGCCTATTTCTATTTCACCCTATCGTATGACACTAGTCGAATTAAAAGAGTTGAAAGAGTTGTTGCAGGATCTATGGAGCAAGGGATTCATTTGACCAAATATATCTCCTTGGGGTGCTCTAGTCTTGTTTATGAAGAATAAGGATGGATTAATGCGCATGTGTATTGACTATCGGCAATTGTACAAGGTGACAATTAAAAATAAGTACCTAATACCTCGTATTGATGATTTATTTGATCAATTTCAGTGTTCTTCTATTTTCTCCAAGATTGACCTAAGATCCATTTATCATTAATTGAAGATTAGGACAAAGGATATTCTTAAGACATCTTTTCGGATAGGTTATGGCCATTATGAATTTCAGGTGATGTCTTTTGGGTTGACTAACGCCGCAGCAGCATTTATGGACTTGATGAATAGGGTATTTAGGCCGTACTTGGATTCTTTTGTTATTGTCTTCATAGATGATATATTGATACATTCCCACGGTAAAGAGGAGCACAATTATTATTTTTAAAATGGTAACAAAGGCTTACAGCCTTATAGTCCAAAATTATTTTTGGGGAATTGGGCTATAATTTTTTTTCCACTCTTCTTATGGAAATTTTGTAACAAGACTTGTATATGCAAAAGGAATTTTCCACCCCATTCCCTAAGTTCCATATTTTTTTACATGGCTAAAGTCAAGAAGTGGGATCTTGACAGTAGTTTAGTGTTAAAATTTATTTTATGTTTCTAAATGAAAAAGAAGTTTCGTATTTTTTTTAAATTATAAGCACCCGGTTATCGTAACTTTTCAGAGTAGATCATAATTATTGTTTTTTGTTAAAGTCCTATAAAATCTCTTTATACAAATGGTTGTATAATTATTTCATGTGTGGTTTTTCCTAATCATTTTTTGTATATGTTATAGAAAATAATGGTATTGATAAGGACACCCAGGCGAATTTTCACAAAGCAACTAAAGGATAGGGTGAAAGCTATGATTGATAATTTGATTAATCTCCCACCAGAATCCAATGTTGAAGATGATGATTTCACGAGATTTGTGAAATGCAAAACTAGAATTAATGAGTTAATTCAAGAAATTGTGTGGGCCAGGGGCTTATTAACCATAAAGAAGAAGTATATGGCCTTGCGATCTACATTGTTAAAAGATTTCCAAAAGAAGTTACTTGACAAATCTTTGGATAAGTTGAATCTGAAAAGATCGAGATCTTACAAGTCATTGGTCCAACATTTCATGGATGAATATGTTGACTTGAAAGTTAAGAAGAATGTGTGTGATTTTAATTGACTGCCTATAAGATATAAATTGCCTTTGGACTTGTGTATAGATTTTGTTTAATCTTTTCCTGTTCACAAAGAGATATTACAATGATCATGTGTATTGTATTTGTATAACGATTGTTTATATGTAACAAAATTTGTGTGAATTATATGATAATTATTATTAAGTGTTTCTATATATGTTGTAGAATTTATGAATATTTAGTCTTGAATTTATGTGATTTAAGATACGTGATTCTTAGATGATTGATTGTATTAAATTTATAACATATTAGGATTCAGATAATTATTGGAAACTTACACTTGTTTGGATGGTCGTTTCCTGTGGTTTCATAATGTGTGGTGCCTATGGTATGGTATGATATGGTGCAATACAATACAATTCAATGTTTGGATAGATTGTGTGGTGTTGTATCATAACCAATAAATTTATGAAAATACCTTTAAACTAAAAGCCCATTTTGAATCTACATCCGGTCAAATTGAATCCATTATTCAGGAAAACAAATTAGCGCTTCTGAGTTCTTCGTTTCTCAAAGAAAATGCATTGTTTATTAAGAATAACCCCCAAAAATTGCATTGATTGAAGCTTGTGGGGGTCTCAAAATCGCTAAAGAATTTTGACTCTTTTGCAGCTAAAATGGTGATGAAGATACCTCAGAGAAGTTCCAACAGTTTGTTTCCGCCAAAAGGACTTCAGTTAATCCCACCTTTACCGGAGCAAGTTAACAGTTGAGGATTTCAACCGAACCTTCCATCTATGAAATACAACTCGATTTCGCTGGTAAGAGATCGGCAGGAGTAAATTGAGCAGTTAAGGGTTTTGATTTTCCAGGTAGGGAACAAACAACAAGATACCACGGGAAAACAGGTAGAAGGGCAAATTAGGATTATTAAAAAATTAAGTAGGGATATAATTGAAAAAAAAATAAGGGAACCATGGGAAACAACCCAATTGGTGGTTTCCAAAATTGTGAGTTTTCATGGTTACAAACCCATGAACAAAATTATACCATACCGCATACTTAATGAAACAATCAAAATAAACATCGTTCTCTTGATAAACATACCATACTATACCATAGGAAACCACCATCCAAACAAGCTTAGTGAACTTTCGAATCTACACCTAATGTGAAATGAATATTGACATAGTTAATTATTTTAAGAATTATTATGTATATGAATTTAGGCTAAAACTTTGTTCATAGTTGTCTCATTTTATTTTATGATTATTGAAATTAATATGTCAACTGTTGCAAAGAACATTATTGCCAAGTTTAACAAAAGTGATAAGCTTAACGGTGATAACTCTAAAACTAAGTATGTCCTGGAAGAGCAAGAAACTCTTAAAGCTCTAAATTTGTCTTTGACACATCCCAAAAATGGTTATACCCTCCAACATGTGAAAGTCACAAAGAAGTCTAAGATTAGTCAATAACGAGAGAAAAATATTTCAGCTCTAGATGACAATATTTCTATAATAAGCTTAAGTGTTATAACTATAAGAACAATGGACACTTTGCTTATGATTGTTGTAACAGCGCGGACCCCACACGTGCATATATTGTCCGCTTTGCCAGCCATGGGTCGCCCATGCACCAGCGCACGGTTTTGTTTCTC
>JAPFFP010000103.1:9654821-9681219 GCA_026153255.1 Solanum medicagineum
CCTTCCATTTGGTGGTATTAGTAATACATAGGATTTGATTCCATAAAGTTAAATATCTAGAGACAAAAATATCCCTCAAATTCTTTCGCATTTTTTTAAATTTTTCTTGTTTTTATGCGTCATATTTGTAGTTTTGTACTAATAAATTTATTTAGATAAATTAGCTTACAGATTTTATTTATTTGTCGGTTCATATATGCAAAATATAAAAAAATAATAAATTTACCATGTCAAATTTTTAAATTTTATTTACTTGTGGGTTCATATATATTAATAGACAAAAAATATTTTGCCATGTCAATTTTTTTTGACAATTAATTTAGTTGAGTGATTTTGCCGATACAAAGGCCTAATTGAGTGATTTTGTTGATATAAAGGCCCAATTAAGTGATTTTATTGATACAAAACAAAGTTCACTGATGTTAGATAAGTAAGTTCCCAAAGTTGAGTGACCTTCAAGATATAAACTCCATATTAAAACTACCACTTGCAAATTTGTATGTGTAAATATAGATGGTTTATTCATTTTTACAATTGTTTACCATCTTTTCGATTTTAAAAGTAGAGGGTTTATCTTTATTAAATTGAAAATTGGTGTTTTATGAGTGATCAATTTAGTAAGATTACAATTATTTATCCTCAAATAATTCAAGTGAAAAATTAGCAAACATGACGACAAAATTGTTGTTCTCCTAGCTAGTTAGAAGCCACAACAAAATAATCTACTTTGACCCAATTACATAAAAAAGAAAATCCCATAATAATTCAAGGATATAATTGGAAAGAAGCTTTTTGTAGAGTTTTAAAACAAGCACAAGATTAGATGAGAAGCAATGAACCAAACATTTGATAAAAAAAAAATACATGTATTACTAATCTCTGCGTTATTCATCTTTGTACCAAACGGCCCCTTCTAGCATTCCAATAAAGGCTTGTGAGCTCACATCTAAAATATAGATCACTTCTCTTAGGTGGTAAACATCGACCAAGCTCAACAATGGATTACCTTCCATATATTTCACGTGCTTTTTTAGAAAAAAATATGGGCATGTTCTTTTACCAGCCGTGAAGAAGCATATGCCTACAATCTTGATCTTTTTTCTTTTACTCAATGAGTAATTCAAGTTGATATTGCACAACTACAGAAGGCTCAAATTTCATTATAACAGCAGCGAAGGTGATGCAATGTTGAAGACTGAAGCTTGAGCCAAATAACTGATCCACAGCTTCTGGATGTATATTAACTAATCTGATTTTAGAAGGGATTTTCACTAGGTATGTCGTCGTATTCTAAAAGGGCTTCCAATAACCTATATTTCCACCTCCAAGTAAGCGTAGCAATCTGCTATGTTCGCTATATTACATTATTTTTCAATCTGTTATATTCTCTATGTTACATTATTTTTCAAAAGAGTACAATAGGCAAAAACAATAACATGTGACTAACCTGTTCTGCTTAAAGCATTCAAATCCATATATATCCAAAACTCCAATTTGTATCAGGGAATCAGGATCTTGCCCAACAGATCTGTTGATCTTCTCAACTAACCTGAAACAAACCAGCGATGTGCAATACTCTTATATAATCAACTTATATAAGTAGAACATTGACTATTGGACACCGTAAAGGAATTTTGAGTTACCAATCGAATAATTGGGCATAAACAGTCTTCGCTAAAGTATCACGTCCTGCAACAGCAGCACCACAATCAAGAGCCTTAATGATGATTCCTTCATGAGTTTGAATTGATCTTGTGCAAAGTGTGGTCACCAAAAGCTGTACGTCACACCTTTAAAGAAAGAGGAATTGGGGATCAGTTCGACTGTCAAGACATTAAGTAAAACAGGAAACTTACCACCCTTATAAAGCAACAATACAACAGACCTTGAAAGGTTTCAAACAATATAAAGACTGAAGAGCCTCCATGACAAGAAATGTAAAGAAGGTAAAGATAAGCAGAAGTCAGCAATCCTTCGAGACGATACAAATACCATTAAATCCAAGCACGGTGAAGAACGGAAACCAGTCCTACAGTTTAACAAACTCCACTCACCTACACTCCTTTTGAAGAGTTTTCAATCTTCACACCCCCCTAGGCTACATTTTTAAAAAAATTAAATTTATATCAAGCAAAAGTTTAAATAACAACCCATAAATTAGTCCTATCCTAAAAGACGACATACACAGTACTATCCTTACCTGAAGTTTATTCTCTAGATGTCTTAAAATAGGAATAATGCCAAAACATAACAGACAAGCAAGGGAAAAAAATGAGAACTATTGCAATAACTTTTGAAGATTATATGTTCATTATAATGAACTGCCATCTACATATAACAGTGCAACATATTGACTGTACAGCAACCACTTCATCAATACAAACTGTACAAATCAAATAATGAACATTATTCTGAGAGAAAGAAAGAAATATATTTTATCCTTTTTTCCCAGCAGATGGGGGTGTGGAAGGGTGCAATTTGACGGAGAATCTAAGTAGGTGATGGAACTTCAATTTTCTGTTGATTTATGCAGGGCAACCAGAAAGAAGTTCCAGAAATAACTATTTGTCAAATCAGAGAAATAAAAAGCTTAAATGTGTTGCCAGGAGGAGGACCATTTACCCAAAAAGCTTAGCAGCCATCTGTAAATGAGACCTAGACATTTCATCTTTTATAACTGATGAGTCATGTTCTTTGCCTGGAGAGAATTCTATGTTTCCAAGATGCAGAATGGCTGCCAAGGTACGAAATATTGCTTCCTGTTATTAGAAGAACAATGCAATGTAGTAATTAGTGAAGTAGAATAGGACTGCTAGCTACTAAATACAGAAATATTAATTACGATATCAAACGACAGTTGCAGAACCTGTTCCTCCTGACTGATTCCAACAATATCCATAGCTCTCCTTGTCTTGGTATACTCCTCAGCATTGCTAACTCCATCTAGCTCATAGGTTTTGCTCTGGTTCAAGTAGTGAAAGTCACTAGGATGACCCAGCTTGTATTTCTCAGCATCCTGAAGAAGTAAGAACATCGAAAGGAAATAAACGTAACTTTTACTCTGATAATCAAATGGCAAAAATTAGCCACTTAGAACAATTTCAATGCACACATCAATGCCTCCAGCCCACCACATTGAAGCTAATACACTCGCAAGGAAAAGAATATCAGAACACACATTTCACCTAGGACATGAAAATATCAAGAATAAAACATTAAGAGGCCGTTTGGTTGGAGGTATTAAACAAAATAATCCATGCATTATGTGTGGTATTATTTAATACCATGTTTGCTAGGATTTTATGCTTGTATATAACTAATCTATGTATTAGTTAATACACCCTACATGGTATTAACTAATATCTTCCATTTGATGGACAAAAATATCCCTCAAATTCTTTTACATTTTTTTATTTTCTTGATTTTATGTTTTATATTTGTAATTTTGTACTAGTAAATTTATTTAACTAAATTAGCCTACAAATGTTATTTATTTGTAGGTTTAAATTTACATAATATAAAAATTAATAAATTTACCATGTCAAATTTTAAATTTCATTTATTTGTGAGTTCATATTTACATAATATACAAAAAATATTGTGTCATGTCAATTTTTTATAATTAATGTAGTTGATACAAAGACCTGGTTTATTGATACAAGATAAAGTGCAATGACTGTGTTAGAAAAATTCCCATAGTTGAATGATCTTTTAAGATATAAACTCCATATTAAAACTACAACTTCCAACTTTTTATGCATAAATATAGATGGTTTGTTCATTTTTACAATTATTTACCATCTTTTCGATTTTAAAAGTAGATGGTCCATCTCTATTAAATTAAAAATTGGCATTTAATGAGCGATTAATTTATCAAGATCACAATTATTTATCCTCAAATAATTCAAATGAGAAAATACCAAACATGACGACAAAATTATTGTTTTCCTCGCTAATTAGAAGTCACAATAAAATAATTTATTTTGACCCAATTACATGAAATAGAAAATTTCATAATAATTCAAGGGTATAATTGAAAAGAAATTTTTTGTAAAGTTTTAAACCAAACACAAGATTAGATAGAAGCAATGAACCAAACACTTGATAAAAAATAATTCATGCATTACTAATCCATGCTTCCTGCATTGCTAATCCGTGCGTTATTCATTGTTGTACCAAACGACCCCTAACTCAGCGCATGCCACTTAGAACATAGAAAGGAAATAACCCAAACTTTTATTCTGATAGTCAAATAGCAAAAATTGGCCACTTAGAACAATTTAAATGCACACATCAATGCCTCCATCCCACCACATTGAAGTTAATACACTCGCAACGATAAGAATATCAGAACACACATTTCACCTTGGACATGAAAATATCAAGAATAAAACATTAACTGAGCACATGCCACATGGAAGGAAGAAAATACCATTCCAGATGCACATAATTGATAAAAGCAATGATAATTCCTCTCTGGATCTGTTAGCTGAACAACACGAGATCTCTCCAGAAGATAAGTCCTAATTGCAGCTCCAGATATTCTACCACTTGCATCAAATTGGATTTCGACAAACTTGCCAAAACGACTGCAAGAAACAAGGATAAGAGGCAGTAATCATAATTTCAACAGACATCAAGAACAATTTCCCCGTGCTCAGCTATCACTTTACAGAATAAGTATGAGTTCAAGGATTCCAACTAACTAGAAATAACCAGTTTCATTTTAAGAAGGTAAAAGACAAGACAAGCAGGGATTCCATATACAAGACAAAACAATGCATATTGAACAACAAAACCACCTTCACTGCTGAAATAATGAACATCACTGATGGTATCAAACAATACATGTTTGCAATACCAACATTAGTAGTTGAAAACACACCTTGAATTGTCATTCCTAATAGTACGTGCATTGCCGAAGGCCTCCAGCAACGGGTTAGACTAGACCAAAAATGAAAAAAGATTAAGAGTTAGTAACATAAACTTTTTGAACTGCAAAATAATCAACCAAATTCAATCATCAATGGAAAAAAAAACAGGAGGAGTTAGAATCTCTCTACAGTGAAGGAAAACAATGAAAAAAGAACCATGAGGATGATCTCCAACCAAAAAGAATTGAGTTAGCATCAGGACCTAATTAACATTAGAACTTGAGTTGACTATGACAGAAAACTAGGCTAGAACCAATTGTTGCAATGACATGAGAACGACAGTACAGGACATTGAAATTTATTCAACGAGCTTTAGAGTGTCATGCATATTGGATGGAGAGAGAAGGCATTTAATTCACATGTAAGAGGAAGGTTGATGATTGGTATGATAATAGAATGAGATGCTTGGTCTTTTGCATCTGGAAAGGAAGGATGCCGTCCCTCCCAGTCAGAGCCACGTTAGCTTTCTGACGGGAACATTCATTGTTGCATGCAGATCTACCATGAAGTGACCAACAGGTCTCTCTTCGTATGACCTCCCGCCGACACTATATGTGAAATGTTTTGACCTCCAAACTGTTAGACTGAACCGCCATCCAATAAGTTCATATCACATTGGGTGCAATTGAGATGCATAGAAGTCTGGACAAATACATTCTCCAACGTAACAATAGATGAACTATTGACAATTCATCTAAAACTGAGCTATGATCAAAACTTAGTCAGATGAGTACAAAAACCATAGAGCACATGTCTCTTTATTTCTCCCTACCAGCGTTATTTAACCGCATGTAATCCCTAAAGCGAGGCTCAAAATGTGTTGAGCATTTTTCCTCGCTTCATGTGAAATACTCCAATGTAACAATAGATGGATTGAGAATTCATCTAAAACTGCGCCACCATCAAAACTCAGTCAAATGAGCAACCATAGAGCATATGTCTCTTTATTTCTCCTAATCAGTGTTTTTTAAGCGCATGTAATCCCTAGAGTGAGGCTCAAAACATGTTGAGCATTTTTCCTCGCTTAATGTGTACTTTAGTGTTGTTATCAAGGTTTCAAGGCATTCTTCTCCTAATCAATGAGCCTTGTCGGAAGAGGTGACACTAAACAACTGATATTTCACTTTATCATTAAAAAAAAACAAACTTCTTTGTTCATATATTAGTCATTCATGATTATAATTATTAGTCTTGGACTAAACATATATAGTTGTATTTTTGTTCTCCCTTTGCGTCTTTTTTCCATTAAAACTCATGTTTTATTTCCACTTTTACACTTCAAAGCCCCAAGGGCCTTGGAGCTTTTTTACGCTTTTTGCTTTTGTAACACTGCTCCTTATCAATCACATAATCAATAATTGGAATAAAGGAGGTTAACTCATCCTGTAGAGTTTATACCAGACCCAAATAAATGGTAATGTCTAGATGTCTTGCTGCATCTGGACCATCAAAACTTTAGTCAGACAGAGATAGGTCTTACAAGATTGAAAGAGACTGAGATTATAATCAAGAAATTTCAGAAAATAGACTGTACATAGGTCTCTATTTCAATCCACGCGGTTTGATCCGAAGCTTTAATATCTGAATAACTTTTTAAATGAATATCATCTCTGTGTGAAATATAGGAGAAAAGAATTATTGGGTTGTGTCTCTACATATTACTTTGAGACCCTCTTTATAGACACTATATTTAACTCTTTTTCCAACTAGGGCACTACAATACAGTCCTTTCAAGTAGGATTCTTACTATATTCCTATTCCTATTCCTATTCTAAGTAAGATTGTATATATTATTCTTGTTCATATTCCTATTTTACATTTCCCCTCAAGAAGGTAAATACAAGTCATATGTACCTAGGTTGTTGCAACTGTAATTAATACAAGGACCAATAAAAGACTTGGTGAGATATTTGCAAGTTGATCGCTCGACTTCACAAAATTGACCGTCAGTCTCAATGTGTTTAGTCTTCTTATGAAATAATGGATTTGATGCATAATGCTAGTCAATCTCAATGTGCTTGGTCTTCTCAAGAAATACTGAATTTAATGCATAAAGTTGATAAAACACAAAGTGATAAATTCCAAAATTACAAGGTTGAACTTCCCAAACCAAGTTGTTTCAGACCATAGTGATTTACCGAATCAATATACAAGGCTACTAGACTCTCTCAGAGCAACAAAACCTGGTCGTTGCTCCATATAGACTTCTTCCTCAAGATCACAGTGGAGAAAAACATTCTTAATATCCAACTGATTAAAAGGCCAATGGAAAACGACAACCATAGATAGAAAAAGGCAGACACATGCTATTTAGCCATGAGAGAGAAAATATTACTGTAATCCATGATGGCACGACCCTACGCAAATCAAATTTAAGGAGTCGGAAGAAAGACAACTGGAACTATGCAAATAATTATGAGTCACCGAAAGAACAAACAGTGCTTTTCACAACATAGTTTGCAAGTCAAACATGTGTGATTTCTATGCACCAACTTGAAGGGAAAGTGTTGATAAATCTTCTGATATGGTCAAATCTCTAATCTTAATTAGGTAGATTCTTATCTATCTAGTTTCCAGCATTATAGAGATTTTATTTTGTTTCTTTAATAGTATGTTCATAGTTAGGCTTCTGTTTTGTGTATACATACCTCTGAAATTGGTTGTATAGATACACTAGAGAAATAATAAAATCTTTCTAGTCAAAGTCTACAGTATCTTATCAAACACTTGCAACACAAAAAATGATTGGATGCCTCATTTCCAGATACTCTTGATGGGTTAGTCAGCTCTCCAAAAAATCCAACTAGTATACGTTTCCTTGACTGGGGGGCATACTCCAAGTTAGTTCAAAGAAAGAAAGGAAGCAATTCTAAATTCTAAGGCAGTGGGGTAATGGAGAAATAAGCGGTTGACACACTCTAAACTTTGGGGTCACACGTAGCAATTGTTAACTAGGGTAATTTTCCTCTTGCAGAGGTTGTCATGAGTTAATGTTGCTTCCATAAGGGTTGTCCACGTGAAGCAAGACAGTTTGAGTGGCACATTGGTTCCCCAAACATGTCTCCATGGCCTGTCCTTAGGTACACCACTCTAAGAACACAAATTTGTAACCGTCTTTGATTGTGAACTTTTTTTCTTTAAGCTACCCCATAAGATTTTGTTTGCGTCCTCGGCTTCAAAAGCGAAACCCTCCAAAGTGGCTAAGACAACAAGATACCCAATGAAATCGCACAAGTGAGGTTTGGAGAAAGCAGAATATACACAAACCTTAACACTACCTCATGCACGTAGAGAGGTTATTTCGAAGGACCCTCAACTCAAGGGCAACAAATTCCAGCATAAAAGGAAGGAGACAATGAAGAGAATATAGCTAATAAGAAGGACCAGTGAAAAAGTTGCCAAAACAATAATAAGATCATATGTTGATTAAAATATCATAAACAACATTCTAGGATAGATTGTTAAGAATAATAACAAACAACGACACAAAACAAAAAACAAGACTACAATAATACAACTAACACCATCATAAACATCCGCCACGCTAAGTTAGACAACACTACACTACCTACTTAACTTTCTACCCTAATACATATATTTCATACCCTCTTATCTAGGATTATGTCCGCGGTAACCAAAAGTTGTGTTATATCTTGTCTTATCACCTCACCTGATACTTCTTCAGCCTATCTCTACCTCTCCTCGTACCTTCTATAACCTATCTCTTGCACCTCCTCACTTACATCAGTGCATCTCCTCTCAACATGTCCAAACCATATAAGTCTCACCTTCTTCGTAATATCCACCGCGGAGACAACTCCTACCTTATCCCAAATATCCGCATTTCTAGACTTACCACTCTTAGTATGATCACACATCCTGCTCAACATCCTTTTGAGTGAAGGTCATTGATCTCCCAAGTTAGTAAGGTTCCTTTTGAGTAAAGGTGTCTCCAAGTGTGGTCTTCTCTATTTTGAGCAATAAGAGAGTGTTGATCGCTAGTAATAAAGGAAAGACTAGGATAAGAGTCCTTTAGAGGTACATTGCGAATCCACCTGTCCTTCCAAAATTTACACATTTAAGTTATTGCCAACCTTAAAAGATATGTTCTGTAAGAGGGCTTAATGAAAATACTAATATGTTTTCAAGGCCCAACATCATGAGGACATGAACTATCCTTAGGACTCCAATGATTCTAAACTCCATATTTAGCAATGATGATCTTTTCCTAATAGCATGTTTCTTGCTATCCATACCTCCCCAAACACTTTATTAACAGACTTTGATTATGTAATCTAAGATTCCTAACACCGAAACAATCAACATTCTTTGAGTGGGTGATGATGGGCCATTTGACAACAGAATTTTGGAGTCTCATTATAGATTTCCCTTAGAAAACTTCTTAGCTTGTTTAGTAGCTTAGACCTGACACGATAAATGGAAGGATGTTGTCAAGCACATTACTGATCAAGGTCACTCTGCCTCCACTAAAAGTACTGCATTTGCCATGTTGTAAGCCATTTCTACCCTCTTTTATCACTCCAATCCAAACGCCACCAAATTGAAAAGTTGGTTCCAAAGGTAACCCTAGGTATGTCATGGGAAAGGTGCCAACTTTACAGCTACCAATTTCTGCTAATTCCTCCAAATTTTAAACTTCACTGACAGGAAGATAGTGCTCTTATGCATGTTAACGTGCAAACCGGTAAAAGCTTCATAAAGGAGTCATACGAGGTTAAGATTGATTACTTATGATCTTTCATCACCACCAAATATCAGTGTGTCATTTGCATATACAGATGTGAAACACTAATTGAGTTCATTGGATTATTGCCTGCCTGAGAGCCTTTTATCCATTGGAGTTCCTAGGAAATACCCAACATCTGGATGAAACCATCCATAGCCAAAATAAAAAAGAAAAGGTTTAAGGGATCCCCTTGTCTTGTACCTTTTCCGGGAAAGAAGCCTACAGAACTTATAGTAACCAGCACAGTGTATTTTACAGTTGAAATTCAAAATTTTATTCATCATAGTCACCTTGCTCCAAATACCATATGCTTTGGAAAGTCAATGAGATAGGACCAGCTTAGTTGGTTAAGGGCTTTTTCAAGGTCTAATTTACACATTATACATGATTCACCATTTCTTTTCTCCAATCTAAAACCTCATTTTAAATCAATGATGCATCTATAATCTATCCACTCTTCAAGTAGGCACTTTGTTTTTCCAAAATCAATTTACCATTGACCCCCTTCAGTCTCTCTATCAGTGTCGTAGCCACTATTTGTATACACTCCCTATAAGACTGATAGTCTAAAGTTCCTAAACCCCATTACCCTTTTTTGGGGGTTACAAGGGCAACGAAAGAGGCATTGCAAGATCTCTCCATATGGCAATGGAGGTGGAAGTGGTTGATGGTCCCCATGGCTCCTTTTCTACGTACAATGATTGGTAGTAGCTCAATATTTCTCCCTTTGCCTGATCCTTCCTCCTTGACTCTTTGTCCCTACCACGTGTCTATCGATGCAGTTGTCCCTTCTTTGGGAGTTAGCAATTTTCTGAATGTACTTAGTGTTTCTATCACCTTCTTTTAAGCCAAGTGCACCTGAAACCATTTGTAAGCCCATTATGTCTTTTGCTTTAAAATACTGGGTTGAGTATTTGACTGTGTGAGGAGCCTTTGCCCTCACGTATCTACTGGTTGTCTGCACCAAATAAAGATTCAAGAATATCTTTTGCCAGTAATTACTCACATGAATCAGAGGGTAATAGTTTAGAACGGATCTCTATTATGACCACAATTTCAAGTTCCAAGCCCTCTAATTCTAGTCGAACATTCACATGAATGTTTTTGTTGGTGTTTCTTATGCAGATTCAAGCCCAAATAAAGATGTTTCATGTTCTTTGTATCCTCGTCTTTTTCAATGAAGCCACTGCACTGGTCTTCGATGGATTTAAACATTTTCAATCTCCATGCATTAAGAGGAACACCAAAATCTTCAACCCATAGACTTTCTAGCCTGTTGGACCCTAAAATTTTGCCAAAATCCATTGTCCACCATTGAAGAGCTAGGTGCCTAATTTTCCAAAATCCATCCCTACTAATATCCTCATCACTTCATGTTGGAAGGGAACTCAGAAAGGAAACAAATGTGTTCCACTGTGGTTACTTTGAGTCCTTTGATCTTCTATCCACTGAAAAACCACTTATGGGTGGTTTCAATTTTGGGACTAATGTTGAAGAGGTCATTGAAGAAACCAATAAAACATTTAGAGCGGGTGCTCTACTCCCTCTACTTTGAGCCATTTTTCAGTTTAGAATATTGTAGGACTTCTTCAGTGGGGAAGCTGGATAGAAAGGGCCATTGAAGTTGTTATTCCCTAAGACCCAAAGGATTTTGTCAACAATATCTTCCCAGCAGTTGGTGTACTCCTTATAAAATGATAATAGTCGATTTTCTCTCACCTTCCCATACCTCCAATTTTACAAATCTCCCATAAACATAGTTTTGGTAGACCTGGTAAAGATAGTGTTGAGGAGTTCTTTCCCATCTTTTGAAAAGATACCCTCTTCCTTCATAGCACTGCATATCTATCTTAAATTCCTATTAATGCTACTTCGACTGGTAAATCGATTTCTCCTTCCAATGAGAGAATACCTTCTGATATGGGAGTCCCAGATGTTTGCTAATTCGAATGATTAATCCTCTGAGATTAAAAACAAAAGACTTATTTTCTCATCTGAAAAAATTGGTAGGACAGGAGAGAGGGGGGGGGGGGGATAAAAGAATGAGGAAAGAGAGAAAAATGAAGACTAGTGAGAGAAGGTAAGGAGTGAAAAAGAGGACTGTTTTGAAGTGGAAAGCACCAATCAAAAATCTTTTCAGGTCATTGGCTCGAAGAGTCTTGAGGCATTGTCCAAAGTCCTATCCATGTTTTTTACCTCTCAGTAGTTCCATGAATAGTTGTATGAATGTGCCACTTTCAAGAAATAGGAAGCTCAAAGATCTCTAACAAATAATTTCTGAGACCAGATGAGTAATCCATGAACATGCCTACAAATTTTAGCATCGATGACATACTATCTTGAAAATTTTCCTAATAGCCTATGAAGTTGATATAGAGTTGAGCATCATCCCCGAAAAAAGTTTACATATATCCCATGAATGAGATAGAAAACATTCGATAATAAGCAGAGATATCGGGCTACAAATTAACCTTCTAACCAACATATTATCTTACTCCTCATTGAGGTGAACCAAGGCTTTATCATTGTTGCAAGGGGTTATTGAGAAGTTTGAGAAAAAAATAGAAATTTGGAAATAAAAACACTTACATTTGGAGGTAGGTTTACTCTAATAAAGAGTATACCTGTCTCTTGATACCTCATCCAGTTGTACTATAAGATGTCATTGTTTCCACTTCTTATGAAGGTGAAAAGCAACTGCATAGGTTGAGGAGATTTTCTCTGTGGAACACAACTACCAAGAAAATATTTGTCTTGTAAAATGGAAGAAATGTCTAGAAATAAAAAAAGATGGTAGATTATGTTTAGAACTTAGGAATCTAAATCTTTGTAGTAGAAGCTTATTATATGGGTGGCTTCGAGGCTATAGAACCTTATTATATAAGTGGCATTGGAGATGTAATATAGAAGATGGTGCTCTTTGGAGGGGAGTGGTTTTGCTAAATATGTTATTTTTGATAATATTAAGAAGAAAAGTGGCACAAAGCCCTCATGAATATGGATATTGCAGAAGTATATGACGAGTGTTTAGCTAGAAGTTGAGCCTCTCATACAATTCAAAATTGAAAATGGGAATAAAAGTTATTGAGTTATTTGAGATTTGAGTGATATATAATGAGAGAAAAAGACACAATATTTTACTTGGTAGTGCTACTGAATGCAACTATAGCAGATCTGAGAAAGGATTCTATATACAATAAGAATAAGAAACTTGTCAAATTGGAAATGGGACCGTCTCAATTTGGAGAGAATGAATTAATGATTTTCTCTGTGGAACACAACTACCAAGAAAATATTTGTCTTGTAAAATGGAAGAAATGTCTAGAAATAAAAAAAGATGGTAGATTATGTTTAGAACTTAGGAATCTAAATCTTTGTAGTAGAAGCTTATTATATGGGTGGCTTCGAGGCTATAGAACCTTATTATATAAGTGGCATTGGAGATGTAATATAGAAGATGGTGCTCTTTGGAGGGGAGTGGTTTTGCTAAATATGTTATTTTTGATAATATTAAGAAGAAAAGTGGCACAAAGCCCTCATGAATATGGATATTGCAGAAGTATATGACGAGTGTTTAGCTAGAAGTTGAGCCTCTCATACAATTCAAAATTGAAAATGGGAATAAAAGTTATTGAGTTATTTGAGATTTGAGTGATATATAATGAGAGAAAAAGACACAATATTTTACTTGGTAGTGCTACTGAATGCAACTATAGCAGATCTGAGAAAGGATTCTATATACAATAAGAATAAGAAACTTGTCAAATTGGAAATGGGACCGTCTCAATTTGGAGAGAATGAATTAATGAACACAATGACATGTTAGAGTGGAAAAATGATAATAAAGGTATTCATATGCCAAATCTAGCTATAAAACTTTATTTCTACACAACATGGAGAGGTGACTGTAGAAGGCAATCTGGAAGAAAGCAAGGCAGCTCCAAAGGTGGCACACTTTTGGTGCATTGCAACCAACAAAAATTTGCCTCACACAGAATAACCTAATGAAGAGGAAAAATAGATGTCATATGTGCGAAAATAAAGAAGAAACTATACCTAGTTTCCTCCATATCTCAAAAAGAAGAATGTTGACTGTACTCCAACCCAATTCAAAGCAACACTATTTTGGTGTTTGGTAAATAATAAGCCATAACTGACTGCTACCCTCAAGTCTTTTTTAATATTTAAAAAAAAAAAAGAGTTGCTCTGACCAACAGAGACAACAATAATTCTTGAAAAAACTAGAACATAAGAAGCTAGTAGATCACCAAGCAATCAGTCTTCAGTGGAAGACGGTCTTTCTATGTTGACATGTCCAACCAAAACTGACACCCTTCTAAGAAAATAACAGGCAGAACCCTGACCATTGCAATTCCTTAAGTTGCAAATAGAATCACCATGTGATGTTTTGCCTCTAAAACCAGTAAGTGGCAGTACCTCGAGAACTTGTTGTTCAACTGTTCGGTCATCAGCAGCAGCACGACCACCAACATAGGTAAGGTATTGCATTATCAATTTTGTGGTCTCTGTTTTTCCTGCTCCACTTTCGCCGCTAACCAATATAGATTGGCTTTTGTTCTCAGACATCATAGCCCTAAAAAGGAAAATTTGAGCAAAAATAAATTACTAATTGATTCACTTTAGGCAAACATCACCAGATCCCCAAATGACTAGTCACAACAAACCTGTACGATGCATCAGCCACAGCAAACACATGAGGGCTAAGTTCACCGAACGGAGCTCCTTTATATTGCTCCATCATGTGTACATTGTAAAGATGTGGAAGTTTAGTGAATGGATTGACAGCTATTAAGATGCTTCCTGTGTATGTCTATTTAAGGAAAAAAGGGGGAAATCAATTATGTTGCAACGCACTCCTGTAGGATGATGGGGTTAGAGCATATGAGAGAATGATTAATTAAGCTAATGTAGACAAAAGATGCACCTGGTGAAACTCCATCAGGCAAATGACGATTCTTAACTAATTCACATAATTAGATTACAGTAGTTTGGTTCAACATTTAGGTAAGCACAACATATGTCATAATCCATGATCAAGATATTCTAGAAGCAGTCACAAGAAACAGCTTCCATTCTTTCCTTCCCAAAATACTATCAAGGATATACTTTTAGCAAGTATTGCAAACACAATGCAGCAGTCTAGGGGCAAAAATCAATCTGCTAAAAGTCAATAAAGTGTCTTAATATCCATTTAAGTCGAATAACACAGTGACATTCAGAACTATTCATCTATAGGAGCCAACGTAGAAGAATTTGCACTAGTGATACTGGAATTTAATTATCTTATTCCTAAAACTCTACATGGATCATATAAGAACTATTTTAGCAAGCTTTATTTACTACATGGATATACAGAGAATCACACTGCTTCAAGATTAAGAATCACAATAGCAAGGACTGTATCTTCACAACTCACATAAATTTCATTAAGAGCGTATCTTCTGTGAAGATTGTCTAAAACTCCAGGCTCATTCAAATAAGTCAATTTGGTCATGTCATCAACTCCTCCATGGTCTGCCTCTTCATCCCTTGGGTACAACTTCTCCGGTAATGCCAATACCTAAAACGAAATTCATTCACATCTTCCATGAACCCATTTGACCAAAATGAAGAGAGAAAATGGAAAACAAAGCATTGTTGTCTCACTTTCTTGCCATATTGAGTAACAACTTGGACTTGTTTACCGATAAAATCAGTGACTTGAGCAGCAACCCAAGCGGAACTTTTGTCTTCGACCCATACGTTAGAGCCCTTTCGCAGTGTCATTTTTTGGGTTTTGGATTAGCTAGAGTGACAGATACAAGAAGAACAAGTGCTTTGAGTGATCTTTTGGATTTGAAGTTTGAATTTGCATCCACAATTAGGAAAACCCTAGAGAGAGAAGAAAAACGGACAATAACAAGAGGTTGATTTTTTCAGCTTCCCGCCCTAACCCAAAAATGGAGCATCTGAAAGAGTCCAAATTTTTGGCCTTCTGGTCACCCAGCGTTATCTCAGCAATATTTACTAAATGGGGAACTTAAAGCTCCTCATTTACACTTTAAGGTACTACTTTTCATAACTTATTTTGGGATTGAATTGCTGGGATGGCGACCTGTATCATACTCCAATCCTCGGGTTTTTAACTTTTGTATTTATTTATTCAAAATATAAATAAATACTAACTTTTTCATGACCAAAAAAAAAAAAATACTAACTTTTTACGTAATGAAGAAAGTATTAGTTGTTCTCTTTCTAATAATTTATCCTTAGTTATGTTTATTTTAGTTTTTTTAGATAAGGGAGATTACACATAAATAAAAGATGATACTAACCATGTTCTATTATGCAATTAATTTATTAGGAAAAACCACACGTATACATTAAAAAAAAAGTATTTACTCTTATAGGTCCCATTTACTTTCATACCAACTTTTTATTTTAAAATTGCATAGATCTATTTTCAAATTTGTGTGTTGGCATTAGTGTCAACCCTATATGATACTGATTAGGTATCAATATACCGATAAAGTATCATAGAAAATCTTGATGGGATATCAATATACCGAAAAAGTATCACAGAGAATACTAATAGTATATCAATAAATCGAAAGAGTGTCAAAAAGAATACCGACAGGGTATTAATATACCACTTGAGTATCATAGAGGACTAAGTTCAATCCTATATGATATTGATATGGTATTAATATACCGATAGAGTATTACAAATAATATATTTCTACTAACTTGGAGTTCAATAAATGATTGAGATTTTAATAATTTTCTCTTAATTTTTTCTTATTTATTTCTTAAAAAAAGAGCTCTATCTTACATGATACCAATAGGAAATCAACATATCAACGAAGTATCACAGAGGATACCAATAGGGTTTCAATATACCAACAGATTATCACAAAGAATATCGATAGAGTATCAATACTTTGACAGAGTATCACAAAAAATATTGATAACATATCAACATACAAATGAAGTATCATCAAGATTAAGCTCAATCCTATATGACATCGATATGGTATCAATATATCAAAGGAATATCACAAAGAATGTATTTTCTACTAATTTAGAGTTTAGTAAATAAGCTTGTGACTTTAATAACTTTTTCTTGTTTGTTTCTTAAAAAATAGCTCAATCATATATGATACCGTTAAAGTATCAATATATTGATGAAATATATGATATCGATTATGCTATTGATATACTGACGCAGTATCACAGATGATTAATTCACAGTAGTGATGTTAGAAAGAAGAAAGTGGAGTGAGAGGATAAATAGTTTGAGACATGGGTCCATTAAGGGTAAATAGTTTGGGTAGTCTAATTTGAATAAATAATTTCACAATTAGATCTATTTTATATAGTTTTTCCAATTAATTATGGGTAACTCAATAGGCCAATAGACATGCGATTAGAAATCATAATTTTAAATTAATCATTTAATATGCTATTTGTGATGAGAATTTTGAAATTTCAAATTGTGATTTCCTTTTTAAAAATGTAAAATTTAATGTATACATTTATATTTATTAAGAAAGACCCGTGGGTTTTAAATATAGCACCCTCCACCCTCCAAAAAAGAAAAGACTCGTGCTCATTGTGAATGGAGTGTTCCTACTATGTAAAATGGTTATATTAGACAATACTCTTTCTGTCTCATACTAATTGAATTTATGAGATAATGCACACATATTAAGAAAGACATTCAAAGACAAACTTTACACCATACTTTCCACTATTGTCTTTTGTAAAATCATAGATATATAGTGTAATTATTTCCTATAAAATATAAAAGTTCAATAAATGAAAGGGCAAATATGAAAAAAGTTTTAAACATTCATCTTGAACTTTGAAAATTTCAACTATTTTGAACTTTGAAAAAAACTTCAAAAATTCAATTAATTTGAGACGGAAGGAGTAGTTAATTGCTACTATTGTTGAAAAGTAGATCTTATAATACTATGTATATTTTAAATTTTTATAATCAGAACTAATTGTTTATAAGAGAAACATGAAGAATATGTGATTTATCAATAAGGTGTCTTAGGTTATTTCTATATCTTGCTTATGAATTACAATTTGCTCATTTGGTAAGATTGAGAAATTTTTGATAGTTTTCAGAGCTTGTGGAGTTTTCATATTTATAAGAAAAAATAACTCCAGAAATTCAAATTGCATATCTAAATAAAATTTTAACTTATATCCAAACAGGGCCTAGTAAAATACTTGTTACTTTATAGGGCAAGTGAAAATTTTAAAGTAATTTCCAAGGTAAAAACACTTTATAATATGTGTAGGAAGGAAAATTCACTTTTAAAATGTCTGCATGAATTTTAATTTAGCTAAGATTCATTTATTAGAAAATTATTAACGAACTTTCAAAAGTTGAGATATCTTTATAATAGATAACATATTGTGATTCTAAAAATAGGCAGATATGATTAAAAAAAATAAATTATGTGTTTTAACTTATGAACTTAAGGATTTTAATGTCTCAAATTTAAGTAGTTGAGTGGGGATAGAGACTGAAAGAACAAATCCATCCACAATATTGTTAGACTAAGGTTCTTTGTCAAATTTATTTTCATATGTTGTGTTTCAGTTAGATCATTTGATTTGAACAATAAGACAATTATATTTCCATTCACATATGATTTTACATTTTCCAATATGAAAACTTTTTTCAAATAAATAAATAAATAAATTTTAGCGTATCAAAATTTGTACTTTATCATTGGAATCTCAAAAACTTATTTTTAATTAAATACTAGATATCGGTGCTCGTGCTAGTGTGGACCCAATATTTGTTATTTTTTTTGTTTTAATTTAAGTAACATAGATAGAATTTAGAGAGGTAATTAAAATTTTAATGTGATTTTTAAGCGTTTTAAATTATTAATATTGTGATGTAACATGTTTTTTAGAAATATTTTAAGTCATTAATTATTACAATTAATAGCATTTTTTAACAGTAAAAATAAGACAAACAAATTACAATGGAAGAACCATAAAAATTACGGATATATCATTAAGCTCCTCAAGGAGGCATGTCGACCTGCTGCTCGCTTGAGCAGCTTTAATTATCATAATTAGTATTATTTTTTAACACTAAAAATAAGACAAATAAATTACAACGGAAGAACCATTAAAAATTACGAATATACTCTCAAGTTGCTCAAGTAGACATGTCCATCTGCTGTCTGCTTGAGCAACTTTAATTATTATGATTAATAGTTTTTTTAACACTAAAAAAGAAGACAAACAAATTACAATGGAAGAACCATGAAAATTTACAAATATACCCTCAAGCTGCTCAAGCAGGCTGCCTGCTTGAACAACTTTGATTATCATGATTAACAACTTTTTTTAACACTAAAAATAAGATAAGCAAATTACAACGAAAGAATCATAAAAACTTACGGATGTACCCTCAAGCTGCTCAAGTAGATATGTCAACCTGCTACCTGCTTGAGCAGCTTAACTACCTTTTATATAATATTAATATAGTAAAACTAGCTAGGAAGATCCCACGGGCCCAATAGTTATTCATATATTTAGTTTTAATTAAACGCTATTAAGTTTTCTCATTAAGTGTAAACTTGATATATAATAAATATTATTAACATTGATTAAATTTTAAATTTAATGATTAAGTGATTTTAAGTTTTTATGTGTATATTTGTGGTACTTTCTTTTTGACATAAATATAATCACGATAAGAAATTAAAATAGTTATTTAATTTTATTTGTCCAGTTTAAAGAGAAATTTGTTTTATCTTGATTTCAGTATTTACCTAACTTAAAATAATTGATCTGAATGATATAGCGAAATCATAGTTAAAGCCACTAGGGATATTATTTATTATAGGTAATATTATAAAATTATAGTTAACATAAAAAAATCCACGAAATATTTTTATGGATTTTGCATAATGTATAAGAGGAAGCAGACAGCTCAAACATGCATGTCGATGGAGAGTTGTCTGCTTGACTGCCCAACTCGCACTTATATAATAAGAGAATAAATATATAGTAAAAAGTAATACTTTTCCTCAAACTAATCATAAAATGTGCATATACTATTAAAAGAAAATCCCAACTAGGAAATCGTGTCTTTTGCATTTTACCACAAAAGGCCTATTTAGAAAGTCATTTTGGTAATTAGATTTGGGCATGTTTGGAAAGTCACCATATAATTGGGAATTGATATAAACAGTCTAATTATACTTTTTGACTTGTTTGGTAGGGCAAGTAATTGCTTGACAAGATAGGGAATGAGCTTAACTGAAGAGGTGTAATTACACTCTGTAATTCTCAAAGGAGGGTAAGGAATTGGTGTAATTACACCATGCAATTACATAGAACTTTTTAAAAGTTCTTTTATTTCTTTTATTTTTAACTTTATGTCTTTGTTTTAGTTTATTTTTTATTTCTATTATTTTAAATTTTTTATTTTTATTATTCTATTATTCTCTAATAATATTTTTATTTATATTTTACTTCTTCTCATTCTCAACTTTGACTTCTTCATGTGATTTCATATATTTTTTTATATCATTTATTTTTTATTTATTCTAATTTTTTTCATTAACATAATTTTGTTAGCATTCTATTTTTAAACTAAAGTATAAGTCATTGTTGAATAAGGTTATAGTGTTATGCTTTCCTTTTCTTTAATATTACTAACATTTATAATATTAACATTTTTGTCAAAATGACTTTTTCATATTCATCAAAATTTTGTTCCTTTAGTTTTTATGATTAATTAAACAAAATATACTAATTTGAAAAATATAAATAATTTCTTTTAATAATATTAGTTAAGAATATATGTTTACTAATTAATATACTTTTTAAGACAACATATATCTTAAATACTTAATTTAGTATTATTTATAAACACTTTTGTTTTTTTAAATATAAATGTTTCATTTTAGATAATTAATTTTTTTTTTAAAAAAACTTAATATAACCTTGTAATTACACTTGTGCAACCAAACAACACACTTGTAATTCGCTGTAATTATATTGTGGCAAACAAATAGGTCAAAGTAATTGTTAGGCTGTGTAATTACCACCCTAATAATTACACCAATTTGAATTGCTAGGTGGCTTTCCAAATAGACCCTTAGTATAATTGGGTGTAGTTAAATTGTTTGACTTATTTGGTTAGCATGTAATTACTTGGTCACTAGGTAATTTGATGTATTTGGCAGGAAGTAATTACACTCTCTAATTTATAGGGGCTGTGAAATTGCTTATAATGACATGATGTAATTACAAGTTGGTTACTTTTTAAGTTTTTCTTTCTTTTAATTTCTATTTTTATTTTTTATTTAAATTTATTTTTTACTTCCATTATTTTAAATTATTTTTATTTTTGTTATTCTAATTTTTATTTTATAATATTTATTTATCATTTCTTTCTCATTCTCAAACTTTACTTCGTGTGATTCCATGCAATTTTTTATTTTATCTTCTTTATTTATTCTATGTTTGTTTTTGTATTAGCATGATCTTATTAGTATTTTAAATTAAACTTGAATTCATTGTTGAATAAAATTATAAATTTATGTTTTTCTCTTTTAAATCATATTTATGTACGTTATGTTGAGTTTGATATAAGTTTATTAATTATGTTAACTTTTTTAGTTTAAATATAGAATTTATGTTATGTTTTTAGTTTCATTTGTTTTATTAATATTGAATTGATATTTCACATTACAAGCCATTTATTTTTAAGTTAGATTTGATAGATTATCTTCTTGTCAAATGTTTTAATAATTCTACTGTGACATTAATATTAATATTTAGTCACACATGCATTTCATGATGTTCGTATAAATCTTGTATTTTTAATTTTTATGATTAGTTTTATTAAGATATACTAGTTTACAACATATAAATTAATTTTTTCTGTAATATTAGTTAAGAACATATGTTTACTAATTAATATATTTTTAAAAGATAATATATATCTTAAATATTTAATTTAATATTATTTTTAAATTTTAATGACCCTCCAGGTCATTTTCATGTTTTGCCTTCTTTTCATCGATTAAAGCTTTCTTGTAGCGATCCCAGGTCATTTATGACCTTGCATGAAAATTTTGATTACACTGTTGAGTTCAGAATATCAAATTTGGTGGGTAACATAGTTTGTTTGCACACATGGGGTTTCAAATGAATCTCGAGCACCACGTCGGAGAACTGGGAGATTTGAAACTCAACCTTTTTAGCTGATCGCAGAAACATTTGTGCTCTGTGTTCGTGGGCTGAGGGTCGCATTAGCGGAAGCCATGCAAACTGGCCTCCGAGCATGGAGTATAAGAGGGTCGTCCTCTGTGTTCGCAGACTGACCTCTTTGTTGTGGAGGTTTTGGCCACTATGCACTCGCATTCGTGAGCCACTTAGGCTGCATTCGTCGACGCCTTCTAGGTTTGGTTCTTTTAAATAAAGACCAGATGCGACTAGCCTTTTATATGAACTTTTGAAGTCAATTTCTTGGCCATTTTATGTAAGGACTCGAGCTTCGAAAAGCCTTAGCGATGCTTGAGATTTTGATTTCCAACATTTTTGACTAAGGTGTCTTTTTAAGGACACCTCCACGATCCATGGAAGGGTCCATAAGCTGTGGAATGGACCTTGGTTCATGCCTAGGCTGCCCAACCTTGTTCCATGCTTTCCAGGTTAAGTCACCCTCCATGGAATCTTTCACAACTCGTGGACCTCACTATTAGCTATGAAAGGGCTCGTGGAAGAAGGCCCCTGCTTGGTCGCCACTGTTTTGCCCAAGAGTGCCACCATAGGCACCATCACGACCCATGAAGAGCACCACAGACTGTGGTGGTGACCATGGATGGACTTTTGGCCAAATTCATGAAGGAAAATCACTGTCTCATACCTTGGGTCCTGTTCACGGAGGCCACCACGAACCGTTAAGAGCTTCACGGACCGTGAAGCCTATCGTGCAGGTGTTTGGCTCAGTTTTTAATTTTGTTTTATTAAGGGATCTTTGGTAATTTGGTTCACCTCCTGTAACACCCCACATCATATTTGTACTAGTCCTACGTACATGAAATATGATATGGCTTAGCCAAATTAGCACTCATTTTTAAAAGTGCTTGAATCTCAAATTAGAGGGCGATATGTACGTCTAACGCTTAAGAGGGTCGAGTGTACACAAGTTTTAAGTCAATTAAGGAGACCATGACTTTAAACAAAGTGAAAGAAGTGAGGTGCTTGTAGGACTTAAAAAGCTAGTAGGTGAGTCACCTACTTGCTTAGCTTAAATTTGCCAGCTAGACAGAGACGAGGCCCGACACTAAATCTATCCAAGTCCGATAATGAATAAAGTCCGGATTAAGGGTGTGACTTAAGCCCATGTTTTAGCATCGTAAATAGGAAATATTTTCCGCCCAAGAAGAATAGAAAAAGGTCCTAGGTACATCACAACTTAATGATTAAGACCCAAACTAAGGAAAAAGAAAAAAATGGGCAGCCAAGGCCCATCAATTTGCAACCCATTAAGGCCCAAGTGAAAGGGGAAAGAAGCTATATCACCAACTTAATAAAGTAAGGATGAAAATGCCTTAGTAAGTTGGCCAAAAGTACCCTTTAAAAAGGATCAAAAAATAGCTCCCTTAAGCCATTTCAACTTGGACAAAAAAATCTGCTTTTCTAGGGTCATTTTTGCTCTCTTTCAACTTATGCAAAGCAGCCCTCACAACCTCACAAGGATTCCTAAAGAAGCCCTAAACTTTGAAGTTAAAGGTAAATGAAAATACTTGTGTATTTAGTATGGTTTCTTCATGAAAAATAAGAGACTAGATTGGTTATACTTTTGCTGAAGTTTTGGACAGCATGTGTTCCAAAGATTGTTGTACACTTTTCTTGTTTATTTGGGAGCTTTTCTCTTCTTGGTTAGATTGATTATGAAAGGAGGTTTATATTCTTAATGATTTTTGGTTCTGTACTAATGTAGGAGGTCACTGCACTATTTTATTCTACGTAAACAATCGAGTATTAGTGTGTTATCCTAGATGTGTTGTTAGCAGAAATTGTGGGCTGATTAATTGAGGATTATTTCTCACGTCCTCCATCTATTTTAAGAATTGTTTTTGGACTATTTTAGGACTGTATTTATGTGTAAATATGGTGGGGGTAGTTTGGTTAAAATTGGAACAAGTTTGGAATTGTTGACGTCGAAATGTAGCGAAGGGACGTAATGTTATGCTGCCTACTTATATATTGTGTATAATTGTTATGTGTTGTGCTTCGTGGGTTGTTGTGAGACATTTATGACACTAAAATAGGCTGCACGTGATATATATATATATATATATATGAGAATGTGTATTAGAAAATATGATTAGAGGTGGAAAGATTAAAAGAATACGCACGGATTGATAATTACACGCTTGCTGCCCGTGTGTTGTTTTTATGAGATTGGACTGCCTAGATGTGTTTATTAGCTGCTAATGCTAGTTTTATTACCTTCTCTATTGTAGATAAATATTTGGAGGAAAGGAAGGTTATTTCGAGGTAATAACGAGGTGGTACAACGAGGTATGTAAGGCTACTTGACTTCTCATTACTTGGCATGAAATCTAGATTCTTCTTTGGCACATAAAGGCACTTACCAACTCCGACACAACTATTAACCATGTCTCCACTCTTTCAGGTATACATATGCTCCCATACATAGTCATTTCCAAATCTGCATACATACTTGGATACCAAGATACACGAGTTCTTTCTACTAAACAAAGTTCATGTTGTTTCATCTCCTACACTTTTCATTATTTGTGTAACCTACACCTTTTATTATGGTATTGTCTTTTATGATTGTTTAAATGTCATATGCTATATCTATAGTCCTACAACTCAAATATTATGACCACCAAAAAATCATCTCAAAAGTAAATACAAGATAAAGTATGTTGCTTATTGATGGGTGGTAGCTTAGGGGTGGAAGAATCACCTAGCATGGGTCGATCCCATTACAGGGGTATCCTAAGGGTGAAAGGAAAACCTAGCATGGGTCAATCTCGATATTGATTTACCACTGATTAGCTGGTCATTTGTATTATATGTTGTGCGCAGATTATACAATAAAGAAAGGTAAAGTAATAAAAAAGACATAAAGTACATGATTCCACAATATGACTAAAGGTGGTCTCTTATCCTTACACCAGTGCATGATTTCATTTGAGTTCTTATTTCATGTATAGTACTTCTTGCCTTACATATTTAGTACATTATCTCGTACTGAAGTCCCTTACCGGGGACCTGCATTTCATGTTGCAGGTACTGGTGCTAATAGATCTCCCCAGTAGGAGTACATGATATCCATATGTTGTCACTAAGCTCTGGGTTGCTTCGGGGCTTTGTGTGTCTAGAGCTTATATTTTTTTATTGTATAGTTAGTCATGAGGTGGGGCCTATGCCTATCCTTATTTGATACTGTTCCTTATCTAGAGACTTTGTAGACTGTGTAAATTAAATTGTTGTCATGTCTCATACTTTAGACATTTTGGCTCCAACGGCCTAGTCATATGCATTTCCTTTTGGCTTGTTATTATTGTCTACCTTCTTGAATGCATGCTGAATATAGAAATCCCTTATAATATTCACAGTAAGTGTATTGTTATTTATTGGTTCTCCCAAGCCTTGTCGGCAACGGGTGACAGTCTGCCTTAATGGGACTTTGGGCATGACACCTCCAAGGTCTTTTACGACCTTTATGCTTATCCTAAGACCCCTGAACCGACCCTTATTCATTCAATACACTCCATTTTCCAATTTACAACATTCAAACTTTAGAATGCAAGTTCCTAAAACTCTATCCTAGCACCGAATGAGATTGGAGGTGGGGGACTATCTCCAAGGATCCTTATATAAAGCCTACCTTTCTCATAACTACATTCCACTGTAGGTTCATGCTCATGTTTATGCCCCTTTAAGAGATAATGATGATGATGATGTATATATGTACCACCACCCACCTAAATAGGCAAGGCCCGTGTGGTGAAGGCATATGCTACCTTTAGTAAGTAGTCTACTCTTTTTCCGGTGTAGAGGTAATATCGAGATTCTATGTAATAGCTCTTATGGTCTAATGTGTCGATTGAGGTCCCACGCTATGTTTTAAGTATTATGGAATTCATGCATCATGCCTTTAAGTCAGATTGATATGATATTCTTTCTTATATACTTCTTTTTATATACGTACCCTTGTCATCTATCATTGAAATGCAGGTTCTCATGCTCATATGCATTGCGTGCCTGCATACTTAGTACATTCAAACGTACTAACAAATACTTTGGCCTACATGATCTGACCATGTAGGGATCAGAGACTTTCCTTATTCACCTCTTCACGGCTAGATTTGATTTGTGGAAGTTTACTTGTGGTGAGTCTTTTTGTCACGACCCAAACTAGGGCCTAGACGTGACATGGCTAATGGGGAACCCAAAGGGACCCCAAACAAGCCTCTTAGCATATCAATCACACATCTTTGGTCGTGAAAGCAATTAAACAACTACAAGAGAGTAAATAAAGGGGAAAGAACGGGACTAAGGGAAGTTTTTGATATCATAAAACATAAAGAGTTGAGCATATAGCATAGGTACATCATAGTATTCTAACAACACCTCTAAACTTAGAATGGAGCGGGGGCCAAGATACTTTCTGGGCTCA
>JAPFFP010000103.1:9687290-9699327 GCA_026153255.1 Solanum medicagineum
CTTGGGTTTCCTTGAAATTGAATTGGAGCTTAATGGAGGCTCTTGAGAGGATTTGGGAGTGTGATTGAGATGAGAGTGGTGATTTTTATCCTTTGAAACATTAGTTAGGTCTTTTAGGAAGGTTAAGCTAGCATTGGAAGTCTAAAAAGGCCATTAGAGTAATTAGCATTTACGAAAATGCCATTAGTAAACGGATGGAAATTTTGGCAAAGTGTTGCTCCACGGAAAGTTCCACGGATCGTGTGGCACTCCACGGGTCGTGTGGAGTGCCTGTGACAAGGTACTTGGACCAAAAATTGAAGTTGGAAATCGATTGGAACAAGATGTCTCATCATGACCACGGTGGCCTCCACGGGTCGTGTGGAGCCTCACGGCCCGTGTGGAGGCTCGTGGCACCATACTTGGTGCTGGAAAATGTTTCCCAGGCTCCATGCCAAGGACCACGGGCTGTGCCCCATGCCACGGGTCGTGGTGAGGGGCGTGGCACAACACTTAGCAAGAAAAACTCCCCCAAACGCCCATTATTCCTCTCTTGTACTCACCCCACGACCAGCCATACGGCCAGTGCCAAGCCACACGGCCCATGCCACTGGTCGTGCCCCATGTCTTAGGCCAAAAATGGATTTTCCAACTCAAGACACCTCACACGACCCGTACAAGACACCACTGCCCGTATAGGTGCTTGTGGGGCTTCACTGCACGGGAAGGTCTTACGGAAATGGTCATAACTCCTTCATTCAAACTCGAAATGAGGTGAAACCATGTGCGTTGGAAATCTAACTCAAAGGGATTTCATTTGACATTTCGTGGGCCACCCAGTTCCAATTGCGCTAAAAGTTATGCTTATTTAAAGTTGACCCTTCTACAAGTACTTGTGTCGAACTTAGCCAACGAATATCCTTTTGAACTTGGCTTGCATGATAGCCTTAAACGACATACATAAGCTTGGAAATCTGTGTCCTTACACATATAAAATTTGAGTTACTGATACAAATAAATTGGATTTTTTGCAACTATTGATACAAGAGATAGTTTGTTGATACAAGTGTCGATTATATTTTCCAATATTGTTACAACAACTGAGTGTTGATACACGAATTAAATACCAAAAACATAACATACTAATACAGTGCTGAGAAAAATAAAAAAGTACTTTTGGTTTGTTGATAATTGATACAAATAAATATTTGTTATACACCCTACATAAGTGATACAAAAAATTAAAAGAACATCTTTAACAACAACATTCAACAGTCGCTAGTTTACTCCATCCAATGTAATAGTTTTTTTACAAGATCTGTTGAACAAAAAAATAAGAACACTAAGAAAAAATCGTAACCTTTGGCAATGGTGGTTGTGATGTCACTTTGGGAGGTTTCCTGGGCTTTTTTGTTGATTTTTCGCCCTTTTTTGCTGGGGATTCGTTTTTCTCTCTTTTCTTCAACTTATTATGTAATTGCATGCTTGATTTTGGTGTGAGTGCTTCAAAATCAACATCCATGGAGTCGGATGCTCGTTTTTTTCCTAGTGCCTGATGACTGCGCAACACCACTTTGGTTTTTGCTTGAATCTTCGATTTGTTCATTATTTGTGGGTTTGTTTGTTGTGTGGTGTGAGGATGATGGAGAATCCTCCATAGCCATGGAGAGTTTTGGGCGGAAAAGACAACTATTTGAAATGAAATTGGTTCTAGAATGGAAAATGGGGGGAAACCGTGTATTAGTACAATTTTAGAATTTTACAAATATTTTCTAGTATAATGTTAAAAAGGTAATTAAATAACTAATGAGGAAAAGATTGAAACTGACACCTAATTAATAGACGTCAATTAGGGGCATTATTGTGGTATGAGAGTGTATCAATAAAGGTGACTTGGAAGTTGAAAAGATGGGAAAACTGTAATTGAAAAAGAGAGTTGGTATTTTCTGAACATATGTAAATATAAATTGTGTATTAATATAGTTTTTGCATAAAATAATGCCCATATCCTCATACAAAGGACAAATTAGTACATCCAATCTCGATTTGCACCGGCATACAAAATCTAGTATATTATACTCTTGAGATATACTGTACATTGGCAATTTAGACTTCACTAGTTTTGATTCTCTCGTGCACAAGCATGTGGGTTAAAACTCAACGTCCGCCGTACGGTGTTTTTCCTCTAAGGTACCGTCATACGTGCTGGTGTAACATTATTCTTTAACATTGTATAAAAAACCCTCTACATATCAATTAATTTTAAAGAGACCAGCAGCACAAAATCGGTATTATGCAAGAATAAATGGAAATTTATGATACAAGTAGCACAAAAGTTTATTGACGAATGTGTCCATTTCAAGAGTCAACATTTGGAATAGATGATAAAAAATTCACGTTGGATATTTGTTAACATGTAGACCAGAGTGCACAAACTGCAAACTCTGACCAATATGTATGGGATAACTGAGTGCAGCCTTATGCAGGAGGACAAGATAATCAGAATGATAGAGAATCAGATTAATTTTCAATTTAATCTCTAATAAGTGTTAATTAATAATGTGATTGAAATAGCAATTAAAATTATTTTCAGTGTCAATGTTTCTGAGTAGTCCACCAAATTAATGCACCAACAGCAGCTGCAAGAAGAGCAGCAGACTGTACAACTTAGGTCCACAATGCAATCCATTATTGCTACACACAGAGGGCCAGTGCTAAGGCCACCTAAAAGTGTGAGCCAAATATCTTACAGACAGTACGGTCCATACACCGCATCAGTGGTCCCTAAACCAATATTACTACTCTACTACCTCTTCCAATTTGGTCATGGTAAAAAGTGAAATATTTATACAAAGATATTTGGGATACACACTAGGCCTACGTAATGGAAAACGAAGCCTGGTCCACCATTGCATGCATCAACTTACTACAATCTACAATAAAAATATCACAGTTGGCACTGCTTTTTTTACACAAAATCTCAAGAAATCTTGATTCTAAAAGTTTTTTTTCCCCTTCCAAATTAAAGAAACATACTCATCCACTGTTCTGGGATATGACCTCTCCAAACTTGAGGAAAAGTTGGGCATCTGAAGTGCTCATGGATGAGTAATTCACTAGGTGGGGTGTCTTGAGGTTGACATATTCATCCATGTAGCAAGGTACCTTAGCAGAGGGGAGTAATGCAAGTGAAGCGGGTGCATTCGGCTGTTTAGTTTCAGCTACTGGTATTAGGCTTTCAAGTACTCTGGCCACATCATGCATTGTTGGTCTCTCAGCAGGCTGTCTTTTGGAACATAGAAGGGCAAGCTGAAAAACCTTCTTCACATCTCCCAGATCTTTGCATGTGCCTGTGATCTCAGGATCCACTGTTTCCATCACAGCATTATTTGCTGCCTTAGTTAGAATCTGTAATAAATGCAAAACTGTTAAGATCAATTCAATCTTTACATTATATGAAATATCATACCACTAATTCATATTAACTAAATTTCAAGAGTTTACCGCATGGTGTAGATTAGATTCATTATCTACAGCTTTCTTTCCAGTGAGCAATTCCAATAGAACAATTCCATAGCTGTAGACATCAGACTTCTCCGTCAGGCGAGAAGTGCGAGCATACTCTGGATCAATATAACCAATCGTTCCCATAATATACGTTGACGTATAGGTCTTCGATGTGCATAAGCTTTTAGCAATGCCAAAATCAGTCAGGTGAGCCTCAAAGTCTTTGTCCAACAAGATATTTGATGATTTCACATCGCGGTGGATTATTCGAGGGCTGCAATCATGATGAAGATATGCAAGCCCTTGAGCTGATCCCAAAGCAATTCGAAGGCGAGTAACCCAATCAAGCTTTTTCTTCTTGGTAGGACCTGCAAAAAGACATAAGAGGAATGATTACTAAATGCTTTTAACACAAGTAAAATGCACCATCACCTTAACCATTTTGGATTACTAACCATGAAGCAAATCCCATAGGCTACCATTTTCCATGTAGTCATAGAAAAGAAGATGGCCAAATGGAGAAAGAGAATATCCTTGGAGGCTGACAAGATTCCGATGCTTAATGCTCCCAACTGTCTCAAGTTCAGTCTCAAATTCTTTCAAGTATTGTGGGTTATGAGAGTACAATTTCTTGATAGCTACAGGCTTGCAATTTTTCAGAACACATTTATATACAGTGCTTGATGCTCCAGAACCAATAATATACTTCTCACTCAAATTCTCAGTCATCCTCATAATGTCCTCGTAAACATGAAGTGCCATGTTCATATGAAGGATCACAAGCTTCGGAGATGAGTAATTAACTGTTCATCAAAAACATCAAACAATCAATAGGTGGCAACTTCAATAATATTCTGATGATTGTACTTATGACATGCACGTCTCCGAACACTATCCAACCCTCTAGAAAATATAGTACCTGGTTTATCAATTGATCCTTCCATGAAAGGTGCAGGATTCTGTGGCCGGCATGCTGCTACCAGTATCATCAGAAGAATCACCACGGCGCCCAAAGCACTACCAAGTATAGCTGCTTTAGAAATTGAAACTGCAATTGTCCAATGAATTTATCTATATTCATTAGACAACTGTTAAAAATATTTATGTACTTAATGTAATGTTGATGAGGATAATGACTAATGCAGTTTCATTTAACAGCTGACGCATCTTTATGTCAACATAACTCCAGCAAATGAATATTATTTCAAGTTAATTCATTTACTTACACATCCAAATGTTACAATTAAGATTGTGAACAGAGGAAACCAAGACGACAAACCTTGTGGCACCCTACTAAGAGGCTAACACAGAAGTAAGTTTGCTCAACCAAGGAATAATTCCTCATTAATCAATACTGCAAGCTTAATTAACATATGAATTAAGTTAATTCATATGTCCATCTTATTTAATAAATTTTGCAAGTATCTAAAGTGAAATAAACTTGAATGCAACAGAATACAGTTTAGAAAGAATGGGTTCCAGTTTGATCGTACCTCGCTCTGCTGGATGAGATGCATGACAAGGAGAACTGAGCCAATACCCACACAGATCTGGATTTCCTATGAAGCTTTTTGGAACATAACAAAGGAAAAAGAATGAGAACCGAAGAACTAAATACCAAGAAATGTTTGTGACTCGTGTAAACTTGACACATGACGATGAAGTTCAGTGAATGGAAATCTTGATAGCTCCACTTACCTGTCTGGTGAAAATCTAGAGAAATTATTGCCTGTTGGAATATTCCCTCCCAGATTATTGTATGAGACATTTCTGCCAAGATACAGTTGATTACATATCACTCATTCACAAAAACATTTCTTTGTACCAGTGTGATACCACTAGCTTGAAAACTCACAGGACATTTAGACTAAGACAACTGGCCAACGACATCACATCGCCTGTTAAATTGTTGTTTTCCACCTTCCTGTTGATTATTTTGTAGAACTAGTCAGGCCTCAAGGAAAATAAGACGATGGAGAATGCTGCATTTGAATCGCGTGCACTAATGCAAGAACAAGCAAAACTGCGGCACCACCAAAGTAATGAACATATGTAGCCAGATCATATGACCAATAGCAACACAACCACACTTGTTCTCTAGTTTCTTGAGAATGGCATCCAAAAATTTAACTTCTAATCTACCTTCCATGTTGACAAGTTCTCAACTTATTCACCATACAGATTTTTACAAACTAAAACTCCACCCTAGTACAACTAAAAACTAGCTGCCAATGGTAACAGGTCTGAAATTGAATCTAAAGTACTTACAGCAAGTACAGATTTTGAAGCTGGCCAAGTTCCTGAGGTATGGGACCAGAGAGGTGATTGCTTGACAGATCACTACAATTAAAGAGTGGTCAAAAAGCTGAAAATCAGGCACACTATAAATTTAAAATAACTGAATTTATCAAGGTTCCATACATCTCCATGATGCTCCTTAAATTGCCAAATTCAGCTGGCAAGTATCCATTTATTTCGTTCTTGCTTAAGTTCCTATAGCGTTCACAAAAGAAATGTAAGCAGAACAGATATATTATGATAACTTAACACCCTGACGGCTATACTCACAGTTTAAGAAGATGTTCCAAATCACCGAGAGAAGAAGGTATAGAACCACTGATCCTGTTGTTTGACAAGTCCCTAAGCCACCAATGTAGAAGACTTCTTAAACTGACAAAAAAGTGCTTCTTCCGCAGCCATAATTTCAAGGAGAGAAATAAAAGCAGATGAAAAAGTTTGCGCTTACAATGTATCTACATTCCCAATACGAGAAAGCTCAATCGGAATTGGGCCTTTGAGGTTGTTAGAGGAGAGATTCCTAAAGCAATTAACAAAAATGAGATACTCAGTGTTCAAGGCATGCAGAATAAGCAATTGAAATTCACATAACTAGATGATGCAGTGGCTCTAACTAAGCAAGTTAACAACCATAATGTTTATGACTTGAGAGCTAAGAGCTGACAGTAGATATGATTCTTCATGCATGGATAAGCTAGTAATGATTGAAGAGCAAGATTGACAATGAATTTCTGCAATAATACAACACCAGTAAAATTTAAATATACATTTCGTACGGCAAGTTTACAATCTTCCTTAACAGCACGAATGGGTAGCATGATCACTTAGATATCCTTAGAAGTATTTCTCTAGAAGATAAAATCAGAAAGTAATTAGAACTTACAGATAGGTCATACTTTCCAGCTTCTGAAATGCAGGTGGAATTGTTCCATTCAATTTGTTTCCATGAACGTTGCTGCAACCAAATCAGGTGTCAATAACTTCCAAACAAGCATGTCGTGCATAATCGAAACACACTGGACATAAACACTTACAGACTATTCAAACTGGTACATGAACTAAGATTGGAGGGTATGGGCCCATCAAGGTGGTTGTTTGCAACATTTCTGAAACATACCACAAAGTAAATCAAAAATGCTGTAAACAAGTCCAAGGTAGAAGATTAACAGAAATGGGATTTACAAGTCAAACAACTCCGTCAGCTTTCCAAGTTCTGGAGGTATGCCTCCAGTAAGTTGGTTATCATTCAATTCCCTGCAAATTACCATCTTTGAGATTGAGAAAAGTTTCTCTAGTGAAAATTCTCAAAACATCTTCTATCAATCAAATCTGTGATTGCCCAAAAGGCTCACTAAGTAAACAAAGGCTGGTAAGCATTCATTAAAAAGGGCCTGACAGGATGAACAAAACCACGCCAAAGAAATAGATTGATAGAAAGTGCTCATACAAGTAGTGGAGCTTTGTCATATTTCCAAGCTCTTTAGGAATGGAACCAGATAGCTTGTTCCCATGCAAATACCTGCAATACAAAATGAAATTACAGCACATCAATCCATTACACAACTTAACAACAACAACAACATCCCCAGTACACAATTTAGGAAGCACAAAATGATCCAAGTTGCCTTTAGTTTAAATGTTGTAGAACTAACAATTTCTCCGTGTAGGTCAAATTCCCAAGAATTGAAGGAATTGTTCCACTCAACAAATTGCAGCTTAAGTCCCTGGATGTGAAAGGGTCAAAAGCTTAAATAACAGATGCATTATTTGGTTTCCTAGAAATCTCATTCATGACTCAGTAGCATCGTATGGAGATAACAAGACACAAAACACTCACAGAACTGCCAGAGCCTGCATCAATCCAATGACGGAAGGGATCTGCCCTGAAAGGCGATTACCTTGCAAAGACCTGAAATGATGGAAGTAAACTTCAAATAGTAACCATATAATGTGTTGGTGATAAACAGAAGCAACATAAGCTTACAAGGTAGCCACTTGCAGGAAACCAATATTGAAAGGAATCTCTCCAGTCAACTCATTATAAGACAAATCCCTGACCACCCAAAACAAGGGTTATGCCAATGAAACATAATAAATAAAACAGTCAAACTTCATTCATTTATTTTAGATACTTACAGAACCTGGAAGGAGGTACAGTTGCCAATGTTTTGAGGAATGGAACCAGTTAAACTATTATTTCGAACATCACTGCACAAATCAACAAATGATGGTTAATTTAATCACCTCAAGGGGCTAAAGTAAGATCTTAAGAACAAAAAGATTACAAACTTACAAGAACCACAGGCCAGTGAGCTGACACATATCAGGAGAAAGTGATCCACCCAAGTTGTTACCACGCAGTCCCCTAATCGTATAAAATCATACAACAGATATGTTCATCCATGTGAAGTCGTAGTTACCAAAGGTATTCTAGAAACTTGGAAGAAGAGGAGCACTGGATTAAAACACTTACAAATACTGCAGGACTTCGTTCCAGTATATCAGCCGAGGAATTTCTCCACTTAACTTATTTTGAGCCAGGTCCCTGAAGGAAGTTCTTGGATTAAATTGATATAATCCTTAATCTCACAGTATAATGACAAAACAGAAGACAATATACTTACAAGATTTTCAAATTTGGGATCTGGGACAATGTTGATGGAATTGGGCCAATCAACTGATTATTTTTTAAAATCCTGAGTTGATTTAAGACAAGCATGATTACTTGACATTCTTAGAAAGCAAATACTAGAACACCTAGAAGAAACGGCAGAGTATCAAAACTTACAGATTTTCCAGTTGCTTAAGTTTTGATATGGAAAAGGGAATATCACCATAAAGCTCATTGAAGGATAGGTCCCTAAGGGAAAAAATGGTTACTTATTTTCCAAATAATAACATAAGAATGGTCCATCATTAACTTGGTAAGAACTAAGAAGAATTTCAAACTTACAAGGTTTTCAGTGCTGAACAATCACCAATCTCATCTGGTATCTGGCCAGAAAGGCGATTTCCTCTTACATCACTATTGATAGAACCCAAAAAAAAAAAAATTAACCAGCATTGGCTATACATATACACTATGTCAAAAGATCAATTGAAAAGGGAAAATGTGGGCAAACGGGTGAAGATTTTACATAGTTATTAGGTCTTTGAGCTGTCCAATTGCAGGAGACAACTCCCCTTCAAGATTTAAACTCGAAAGATTACTGCAAGATGGTCAATAAAACAAAATTTAAAAAGATTAGCACTTTAAAGTAAAGAATCCCAAATGGTAATGTGGCAAATGTGTTTTTTGAAGTTGTGTCTTACAGTGCAACAATACTGGAGGTGAAATTGTCACAGGTAACACCTCTCCAGGCACAGTAATCAGATGAAGGAGAGTCTATCCAGTCATACAACACATTCTCCACGTCTCTAAATGACTTCTTAATCTCCAACAATGCAGAACCTGTTATAATGATGAGACAAAAAATAAACATTAACAAATGACAACTACTACAAACGTGGGATTAATCAAAACACCATTTAAAAAATGATTAAAATATAGAAAGGACACTTTTTTTTAACATTTAACAAAACATAGAGTCAAAAAAAAAAAAAAACATAAGAAGCAGAATGTTCTACTACTCACCATCATCAGCCTCCACATTACCAAAGCTGAAGAAAAGCAAGAACCCCAAAAGAAAAAAATAACATGTTTGAAGTGAAAATGGTGCCATGGTTGGTTTTTGTTAGTCTGAGTCAAAAGCTCAAGTGTTTATTACACTCAGGTTATTGGGGTTAACGACATTGATATTTGAGAATGGAGAATAATTAATTACTCAGTTAAGTTTTAACAAAAGAAGTGGGAGCAGAGATGGCATAGTGTTCAATCACATCGTTCTGGCAGATAGGCCTCACCACAAATACAATGGGTATTTCAGAGAAACGTAAAAAAGAAAGAGAGAATTATTTGAGAAGATAAAGTTAAAAGAGCTTGTGCCAAGAAAGGGGTCTGCAAGAATCAGACCTGCAACATTACAGCTATGGAGTGATAGTAGTACTCTTTCTCTCTCTTTAACATTTTACTATTTATTTATATACGTCAATAAATAAGTTGCTGTAGTTTTTCTTGTTTATTTTTTAGGATGGTGGAATCAGAGACTTCACTTGATGATAAGTCACTGTCTGTGCAAACCCAAAGGGGTAATCCTTTGATAAGGACTACTCTTCTCTCTTTTAACATCTTCCCTTCTCTACCCAACATGTGCAGTTACGTACTCACGAGAAATGGGTTCAGTGGGGTAGCGCCTTCTTTGTCTTCGCATCTGCTATCTCATTTATGAACACATCTCATTTCTTTCTTTTCTTCTTACATTGTATCAACCTAGCTAATCACTCTCATATATCCATTTCAAAGTAAAATGTAGAGAAAACACTTTTAAGATTTGTAGTTTCCGGTAATACTTCGATATTTGTGTGGTGTTAAAAAGAAAGTTTCGACGTTAAATTATTTTTAAGATGACATTTTATTTTAAAATAAACTAAAATCAGTTGTCGGTGACCAAGAAAGTACTTACTTTATTTTTAATTTAAGTATCTCATTTTTGTTTAAGAAATAAAAATAATAACTTGAATTTTATGATTATAAATTAAAAATATATATTCATTTATATTTTATGATCTTAAATTTGTTACGTAGGTATTGAAATTAGAAAATTTAATAAATGTATGAATTAAAAGAAGTAGATATTTAAAGGGACGGAGGAAATAGTGCTTATTTGATTCTGCAATTATTTGATTCTTTACCAAGAAAATTATGGCAAAGATGAAACTGACATGGAGCATAGCGAAAGTCCCCAAAGGCATATTGTGCAGTTGTAATGTCACTATAAATTTTAACCAAAAAGTTCAGAGGGACCATACCATAGTTTATTTCATACTACTAGCTGAAAAGCTAATCTTATATACATACACCTGTTGTAAAAGGACTTATCCTATTAGCACAAAGATAACAAGAAACAATTGTTTATAAAAAAATATAATATGAGGACACACCAGGAGTGAGGATGTTGAGATGGATGTGTGGACACACCAAGAGTGACAAGGTTAAGAATGATACAATTCGAGAGAAACTAGAGGTAGCCCCGGTGGGCAAAAAGATGAGGGAAGCTAGACTACGATGGTTTGGACATGTGCAGAGAAGAAGTACCGATACTCCTGTTACGAGGTGCGAGACATTGGTTGTGAGAGCTACTAGGAGGGGTAGAGGTAGACCGAAGAAGTATTGGGGGGAGGTGATCAAACAGGACATGGCGGAGCTCGACCTCACTGAGGACATGACCTTAGATAGAAAGAAGTGGAAGGCGCGAATTAGAGTAATAGGCTAAGTTCTTCTTCTTCCTCCTCCTTTTCTCTTCCTTCGTCTTCCTCCTCCCCTTTTCCTTCGTCTTCTTATTTCTATTACTAGTAGTATTGTTACTGTTATTACGATTATGATTAGTAGTATTATTACCATTATTATTTTTCCTTTTCCTTTTCATTATCTGGCGTCTATATGTTAGTTTTATCATGTTTACAAACTACCATGTACTATTCATTGTTAGTCGCACCTATTGCTCCTTTCCCTCCCCTTACATTTCATTTTTATCATATCTAGTCCTTTCTGCTTATGAGTTTTGAGCTGAGGGTTTTAGGAAACAGCCTCTCTACTTCTATGAGGTAGCGGTAAGGTCTGCGTACAATCTACCCTCCCCAAACCCCACTTGTGGGATTTCACTGGTATGTTGTTGTTGTTATAATATGCTGTCACCATATAAAAATTAAAAATAATCAAATCAAAGGTATTTTTAAACATTGCTCCAGCTTCTTTTAAAAAGAAGAAAATAACTATATTATAGAACTTTTAATTGCATGAATTTTGCTGTGGGCCCATCTACACTTGCATTGTGTTTCTTTTGTATGAAACAATATTCTATACAACATAAAGTTAAAGAAGCTTGGATAATGTCGTCGCATACGAGAAAAAAAGAGTATGGTTTTGACTTGAGCACTTTGTTTATTATGAAATGATTAATCTCGGGAAAGGAACAGAAATAAAGGAAAAAGAAGTGCAGAAATGATGAATACGTTATTTTCCACTTATGGAATGATCAAATCACGACTTCTTGGTGTTTAATTGGACATTTTTCCGTTTAGGCTTTCTGGTTCTTATTATCCCTTTTTTTAATATATATAGAGAGCGGGGGGGGGGGGGGGGGTGAGGTTTATT
>JAPFFP010000103.1:9707335-9736093 GCA_026153255.1 Solanum medicagineum
GATTCCAAGTACTAAGTTGCTTGGTCTATGATGATGGTCTATTCCTATACATGTAATATGTTCCATATATAAGCATGATTTACTTAAGCATTTATCATACATGAAATATTGCTATTATGCTATCTATTGCTAATCATTATGCATTTTGGCTATGTTGCCTACTCCTGTTGCATTGCATCCTACATACTTAGTACATTTAAAAGTACTAACGCATACTCTATGCCTACATGATGTTACCATGTAGGAACCAGAGTCCCACTTGATCATCCTCCTCATCCACATGGCTAGTGTGATATCTCTCAAAGCAAGTTGGTGAGTCCTCAAATTTGAGGGTATACTTCTCTTGTTTTATGCTATGTATAGACTCTTTTCCTTTAGTGTACGCTTTGACTATGAGGGTGAGCCCGGTTGCTTGTCTTGGCCTCGGCTAAGTTCAGTGTTTAGAGGTGTTTTTGGACAAGTTATGTAACGATACTATGAGCCTTGACCTCTTTGACTCTATGATGTTTTATGATATGAAAGATGTCTCTTAGCCCCATGTTCCCTTTTTACTATCTCTTATTGTTGTTTTAATGCTTCCGCGACCAAGGATGTGTAATAATAAGTTAAGAGGCTTGATTGGGGTCCCTTTGGATTCTCCACTCGCAGTGTTATCTAGGCCCTAATCTTGGGTCGTGGCCCCTGGTTCTCTTGAAGGAAAGTACAAAGCCTCAACGAGCTACAACTTTTAATATGAACGGACAAGGTAAAATACTAAATTCATAAATCATTTCTATTTTGGACATTTATAAGATTTTATTGAATTGTATCGAACTCATTTATTGTTTTAAAATTAATGGTTCTGCTAGAAAACTAAGAAAAAGGAAACATGATACATAAGTGATTTGGAAGGACTAAGCTTTAATAGTTGAAGCAACAAGGTCTAACTTACAAATGTTTCCTCTACACATTGCTTTACCGATTCTCCCCTAATACTATACTTATTTTTTTCCTTATGTATCTCCTCAAATACCTCAACAATTGACATCTCTTCACTTTTTAACTTTGTCTGCAAAATTAATTAATAAGAGTCAAATAAAATTCAACTTCATTTAGTTAAAAATAACAAAAATAAATCTAAAGGTTACCATTTTTCATCAGTGGGCTGCAAAATGCATAGAACTTCCAGTGTATAAAGAGCCGCCATTTACGAAGGCTGAAGCTGCCATGCTTGCTCACACTTACTTTTAAATTAAGGAGTGTTTCATTGCTCCAAAATTTTAACCCATACTTCTTCTCATACCAATTAGGCTTCTCATTATTTTTTCAAATTTCAAACAACATATTTGTAGCTCGTATATGAGCTTTCTTCTTATAAATGAAATTTATTTTGTTCTCGTTACATGGTAACCAAGTACACTTTGTCTGCATAATAAATAATATCATTAGAGTAAAAAAATTAAATTTGATAACTAATATGAAAATAAATGCTATTTATACCCTAAACTGATTCCATATTTGTTCCCTAATGTACGAAAAATCTTTCCATCTACCCTAAGCACCATTGAAGAATGGTTGAACAGATTCTATAACTGTATGCAAACGAGCATACGATGGTGCAAATCTGTATTAAAGTCAATTTATGTAAAAATTAGCCTGTGAAACACATCATATTCTCTAATTTCTCCAACATCTTGAGTCCTTGAACGAGCTAGTGCGGTAGTATTATTGATAGATGGTGATATTGGTACAGAAACTCTAATATTTCACCTAGATATGCTAGGTGTGGATGATGTTGGAGATGGAGATGGAGGTGATGGAAGCAGAGAAGCAGAGCTACCATTCTGATTACTATGACAACTCGAAGTAGAATTCATGTTAGGTGTGGGCACAACATTACAGTGGAAACTGGTATTTATGCCATGAGAAGCTGTAGAATAATTTTTGTCAGGCCCAGGTGGTAGTGTACTAAAAAAGGAAGAAGGTAATAAAGTCTATAGGGAGGAAAACTAGATGGTTATTATCATGACCCAAGCCTAGGGCCTGACGTGACACGGTGAAGGGAAAATCCAAAGACAGCCCAAACAAGTCTCTTAGCATATCTTGTACACATCCTTGATTGATGAAATGAAAATAAACATCAACAAGAGTCAAGTATAAAAGGGAAGTGGGACTAAGAGAAGTATTTCACAAATATAGGAAAATAAGAAAAGTCAAGCTCCAAAGCATATACAAACTTAGTATCCAACAATACCTCTACTAGAATGGAGCAGGGGCCAAGACACTTCCTGGGGGCTCACCCTCATGATAACAAGTGTTCAAGATAAAAGAAGTCTCATCATAGCATGTGTAACATAAATATTGTCCTCAGAGTGGAGGATTCACTAAAGCTTTCTTCGAAGTACCAAACTAGCCACGTGGAGGAGGATGACCCAAAGGAGCTCCTATCCCTACATGGCAATATCATGTACCCATAGAGTATGCGTTAGTTTGTTTGAATGTACTAAGTATGCAGGGTGTATGTAACAAAGACATAAGACAATATATTCAAAGTGCATAATCATAAACAACGGATATATAATCTCAACATGACATACATGATCAATGCTTGTAATAAAACATGTTTGTAAATGGTTTAACTTGCATAATATATCACACATAGATGGGAAGGGATCTCAATCGACATAGACCAAACAGCTACAACTTGGAATCTAAGGCATGACACCCCCTCGGTACTGGTGACCAGGCATGACAACCCCCGATGAAGTATGGTCTACTTGCCATGAACTAGATGGAGCCACTAGTATAGCAAGGGTAAATATATAATACTATAGTGGCACATAGCTTAGAGATTAGAGACTTTATATAAGGACCCTTTGAGTTGAGCCCCCATCTTAAGTCTCAATCGGTGCTAAGTATAATCCCACGGAATACTTAAAATAATCATACTTTAATAATAACATGAGTAACTTGTAAGAGACATGATAACATGACATGAGTAGCTCTTCAACATGATTGACCTCTACTAGTAAGCCTAACGTGAACATGATAGTAGATAACAATCATACATGATCCCTTGCTTTGACATATATGGCTCAAACGAGGTAAAAATCTTAAAATAGGGCTCAACTTGATATTTGTAAAATCATAGATACTTTTCATGAATTCAATACATGCTTGAAATCCCTTAATCATCCTGAGATCGCTTGACTTGTAAATCATGCAATAGATCATCAACAACTTGAGAATTCTTGTCATGTAATTTTATCAAAAACATGGTGGATTCATGATACTTGTTCAAAATCATGCAATTCAAGAGTAAAACAAGATGAGTGAATTCAATACAAATCAACCCACCAATATTGTAGTAAAACTCTCATTTAGGGTATCTTGAAATCCATCAGAAAAGCTCATAATAGTTCATAGTTTCATAGCTCAAATCATACATAGTGTCAATAGACAAAACCAATTCATGGAATAAGCATGAAATAGATATTCATGCATAATAAATCAATACATAATACAACCCCAACATAATTTATATTCATATTTCATAAGAAAAGATATGCATAGCTAATACATCTTGAAAACATGCAATTTTCATAAAAAGAAAAGGTTGGGCTCCATGTGTGAAAGGACCCATGGATAAACACCCACATACCTTAAACCTTGAATTTCTTGACATGAACTTAAAGGAGGCTTGAAGCTTGAGATGGGTTCTTGAGTTCCAAAATTGAGCTTGAAATCGTTGGATTTGAATGAGTGATTTGATAAAGTATTGGAGAGGTTTTAGAGAGCGTTTTATGAGTTATAGAGTTGAAAAATTGCTAAGTATAGAAGATTTCACGTTTAATTGGCATGGGGATATTACCCAATGCCCTTGGACAAAATGAGAAAACTAAGGAAAAACTTACACTATGCATCACTGGCGCGACATGGACCCAACACGCAGGCCAACTTACACAAGTCCACGCCTCAGGCACGTCGCGGCCTAGGCGTGGATAGACACTAGAAATTCAAAAATTAGCAAAATTTATTTTTCGCTATGGGTCTTCTAGAATCCAAGTTATACCCATTTCCCACTCAATTTTTCTCCCTAATCAAGAATATGAAATCGAATTTCTGAAATCACGCATGGATTTTGAGATATAAGAAAATTACGATTATGAGGTATTTCGAAGCACATGAGGAGTGTTTCAATATCTCCCCCTTGGAAAACTCCGTCCACGAATGTCAAAGGAACATGTATAAGCGAAGTAATTATGAAGATTTTAACCCGAGATGAATGCAACAAATACACTTAAACATCATTTTTAAAAAGTCTCAACATGATATCAAAATCATCATAAACTTGTTACCATAAACATGAACGCATGCAAAATGAAATGAGGACTGAAAATTAAGACTTGAAATCATAAATGGGACTTAAGTTATTACCTTCGGCTTGAGCAAAGTGGAAGAGATATGGGTATCGCTTTTTCATGTCTACCTCGGCTTCCCCTGTGGCACTTTCAACTTGTTGATTCCTCCAAAGGACCTTGACGGATTCTACATCTTTGTTTCTCAACCTCTTCACTTTTCTATACAATATCTCCATCGGGACCTCCTCAAAGGTCAAATTATCTTCCTCAACACCCATAACCTCTAAGGGAACTACAGCACTTAGGTCACCCACACACTTCCTCAACATAGACACACGGAAGATCGGATGAACCATATTCATCTCAATAGTTAACTCCAATTCATATGCAACCTTACCAGCACTCCTCAAAATTCTATATGGTCCCATAAACGTTAGGCTTAATTTCCCTTTCTTGCCAAACCAGACCACACCCTTCATGGGTGAGACTTTCAAGTAAACCCAATCACCAACCATAAACTCAAGATCTCTTCTTCTCACATCGGGGTAGGACTTTTGTCGACTTTAGGCCATCTTCTACCCCTATCTTATCCACCTCACCTTTTACAAGGCTTCCATAACCAAATCTGAGCCTAACAAAGCCATCTCCACCATATGAAACTATCACGACCCAAGCCTAGGGCCTAGAAGTGAAACAACGAATGGGAAAACCGAAGGGACACCAAATAAGCCTCTTAGCATATCGTTACACATTCTTAGTCGTGGAAGCAATAAAATAACAATAAGAGACAGTAAAAGAGGGAATACGGGACTAAGCGACATTCTCAACACCATAGGATCATAACAAGCCAATAGCATAACATTAACATATCATAAGGTTCCAACACCACCTCTTATACATAGATAGGTGCAAGGGCCAAGAAAAATTTCTGGACTCACCCTCATAGTCAATAGCATACGATTAGATAATAAGAGTCTTTTCATAGCATAAGAATAAGAGATATCATCCCCAGAGTTGATGACTTACCAAACTTACTTTGAGAAGATAGTACTAGCCACAGGGAGGATGAGGATGATCATGAGGAGCTCAGATTCCTACATGGTAAAATCATGTAAGCATAGAGTATGCGTTAGTACGTTTGAATGTACTAAGTATGTAGGATGCAACGCAACAAGAGATAGGATATATATATATGCAAAATGCAATATCATAAACAATGGATAGCATAATAACAATATGATATGTATGAATGATGCTTGAAGTAAAACATGCTTATATAGCCAAGAAAGAAGAACAATAAAGTTTTGTGAAAGCTGAAATTATCCAAGTCTAAGAGTGAATGAATTTGTTGTTTGTAACCCCTTTTTAGAGGACTAATTGTTCCAACTTTCTTTTGACCTTTTGACCACATAATACCACATATTATTAAGCTAGTTATGCAGCTTCTTGGCCCTTACACTTGGGCCTAATTGGGTCTCAAAGTTGATGGGCTTGGGCTGTCCATTTTCCAACTTTCTCTTCACTTAGTTTGGGCCCAATTAGCCATGTGGGATGTGGTGTACTTGGGCCATTTTTATATTATTCTTGGGCTGAAAATAAGTCCATTTAAGATGGTAAAACACGGGCTAAAGTTATACCCTTAACGCAGACTTTATTCATAATTGGATTTGGTCAAATTCGACGTCAAACCTCGTCTCCATTTAGCTATCAAATTTAAGATAAGCAAGTAGGTGACTCACCTGCTAACTTCTTAAGTCCGATAAGCACCTCAATTCTCTTACTTCATTTAAGGCCGTGATCTCCTTAATTTGACATAAAACATGTATACACTCGACCCTCTTAAGAGTTAGAAGCACATATCCCCCTATAACATGAAATTGGAGCACTTTTAAAAATGGGAGCTAATTTGACCAAACCATATCATGTTTCATTTGCATTGTACTAGTATTGTAAGATGTGGGGTGTTACATCCTCCCCCCCTTAGTAATATTCATCCTCGAATGTTAGCACAATTGGATAGTTTAACCAAGTTTAAACCTTTACTTACACAAACTTTAACAATACACTAAGTATTCAATCACACATACCTATTAGTGTCCCAATTCTGCATGTTGGATTTACTTTTTAGCTTTAAATAAGTAAGGGTATTTTGCTTTCATTGCGTCCTCAGCCTCCCATGTTATTTCTTCTGCTTGCTGGTTTCTCCAAAGTACTTTTACTGAAGCTATTTCTTTATTCTTTAGCTTTTTAACTTGATGATCTAGAATAGCAACAGGTACCTCTTCATAGGTGAGATCTTCTGTAACCTGTACACCCTCAATAGGAGTGATACGATATGGACCACCTATGCATTTTTGAAGCATTAAGACAAGAAAAACTGGATGAACCATTGAAAGCTCTTTGAGTAGCTCTAGTTCATATGCAACCTGCCCGAACCTCTTAATAATCTGATATGGCCCTATGTAACGCAGACTCAGTTTTCCTTTCTTACCAAATCTCATAACCCCTTTCATTGGAGACACCTTTAAAAATACCCAATCCCCTACTGAGAATTCCAGTCCTCTTCTTCTAGCATCTAAATATGATTTGTGATGACTTTGGGATATTTCTAGCTGCTGTTGTATTACCGTAACTTTTTTCATGGCTTGTTGTACTAGATCTGACCCAAGCAAGGTGGTTTCACCCACTTCAAACCATCCAATTGGCGATCTACACTTTCTCCCATACAAAGCTTCATAAGGTGCCATCTTGATACTTGAATGATAACTATTATAATAGGCAAACTCAATAAGTGGCAAATAGTCCACCCAACTACCTTTAAAGTCCAACGCACAAGCTCGCAACATATTTTTAAGTGTCTGAATGGTGCATTCTACTTGACTATCTATTTGAGGGTGGAAATTCGTACTCAAATTCACTTGTGTCCCTAAAATATTTTGGAAGGACTTCCAAAACTTTGCAGTGAATTGAGCTCGTCGGTCAGATATAATGGAGACTGGAACCCCATGTAGCTTGACTATCTCTTTAAGGTATAGCTTGGTATACTCTTCAACTGTATAATCACTCCTGACTGGCAAGAAGTGTGCTGACTTTGTGAGTCTATCAACTATTACCTATATAGAGTCAAACTTCTGAAATGAGCAAGGCAAATCGGCAATAAAATCCATATTGATCATATCCCACTTCCATGTTGGAAGCTTTATGCATTCCATATAACCTCCTAGCTTTTGTGTTCTACTTTCACCTGTTGGCAATTTGGACATTGAGCCACAAATTCTGCAACGTCCTTCTTCATGCCTCTCCACCCAAACATTCTCTTCAAGTCATGGTACATCTTAGTTGATCCTGGATGGATGAAATTTCGGGAATGATTGGCTTCTTCCATTATTCACTTTCTTAATCCATTAATATCAGGCACACATAATCTATTTTGGCAGTAAAGTACTCATTTTGTGTAAGGTCAAAGCCCTTTATCAGACCCTCACTTTTTTCTTAAGCTGTTGTAGAACAGGATCCTCAAACTGTTTTTCTTTCACCTCTATTATTAGTGAAGATGTTGCTACATTATTTACAATAACCCCTTCCTTTGGAGTTTCAAGAAGGCGAACTCCCAAACTGGCTAGCTGACGTAGATCCTTAACCACTCCTTGACTTACCACAGCTTGATCACCAGTATTCATGATTGCCTTACAACTTAGAGCATTGGCTACCACATTTGCCTTCCCCGGATGGTATAGTATATCAACGTCAAAATCCTTTATTAGCTCTAGCCACCTCTCGCTATCTTAAATTTAGGTCTTTCTGCTTAAAGATGTATTGTAGGATCTTATGATCAGTATATATGTTAACGTGAACCCCATACAAATAGTAGCGCCATATTTTTCAGAGGAAATACAACCGCTGCTAGCTCAAGACCATGAGTTGGTAGTTTTTCTTATGTGGTCGTAGTTGCCTAGATACCATTCTGTGTCAGTACACACCCTAAGCCAACACCTGACTCATCACAAGATGGTGCATACCCCTTAGTGCCTTCTAGAAGTACTAGCACAGGTGCAGAAGTTAGCTTATTTTTCAGCTCCTGGAAGCTCCTTTCACATGCATCATTCCATTGGAACTTCGTCGCCTTATGTATCAACTTTGTTTGAGGTGCAGAAATAGAAGAAAAACCTTCGACAAACCTCTTGTAATAATCTGCCACATCTAGGAAGATCCGAAATTCCTTAGGTGTTGTTGGTCTTGACCAATCTTACACAACCTCTATCTTTTGTGAATCAACCCTTATTCCCTCATCAGACACAATATGACCCAAGAATGCCACTGATTTTTGCCAAAATTCACATTTAGAAAACTTGGTATACAACTGTCAATCACGAAGAACTTGTAACACCTGTCACAAGTTATTTGCGTGGTCCTCTTCTTATCTTGAATATACCAAAATTTCATCTATGAATACTATCACGACTACATCCAAGAATGGCTTAAATACCTTATTCATCAGATCCATAAAAACTACTGGTGCATTTGTTAGCCCAAATGATATAACAAGAAATTCAAAGTGACGATAGCGTGTTCTAAAAGCAGTCTTAGGTATGTCTTTCTCCTTCACCCTCACTTGGTGATAACCTGATCTCAAATCAATTTTTCGAAAAGCATTTGGCACCCTGTAACTGATCAAATAAATCATCAATCCTGGGGAGGAGGTATTTATCCTTAATTGTCACCCTATTTAATTGTCGATAGTTGATACACATTCTAAAGGTGCCATCCTTTTTACGTACAAATAACACTGGTGCATCCCAAGGGGATACACTAGCTCTTATAAAACCCTTCTCCAATAAGTCTTTTAACTGCTCTTTTAATTCACGTAACTCTGTCGGGGCCATTCTCTATGGAGGGATGGAAATGGGTTGAGTGCCTGGAAGTAAGTCAATACCAAAATCTATTTCTCACTCTGGAGGTAAGCTTGGGAGTTCTTCAGGGAACACATCAACAAATTCATTCACTACTGGAACTGATTTAAGAGTTGGTGATTCTGCCCCCATATCCCTCACTCTAACTAACTGACACATATACCGCTTCGATATCATCTTTCTGGCCTAAAAATAAGAGATAAACTTCCCCTTGGGTACCCCAACATTGCCTTCACATTCAAGAACTACCTCATTTGGAAAGTGGAAGCACACTCTCTTAGTTCGACAATCTACGGTGGCATAGCAAGAAGCTAACCAATCCATACCCATTATAACATCAAATTCCACCATTTCTAGCTCAATAAGTTCAGCATATGTGTCACGGTCACAAACAATTACTACACAGTCATAATAAACCCTTCTAGCCATAATAGATTCACCGGTTGGTGTAGACACTTCAAATGGTTTGTTCAATAGTTTGGGTGTTCTCTTAAGCTTCCCAACAACTAGTGGCGTGATATATGATAGTGTAGAACCAGGTTCAATTAATGCATATACATTATGTGAAAAGATGGACAATGTACCTGTGACCACATCAGATGAAGCTTCCAAATTTTGCCGACTCCCCAGAGCATAAGTGCGATTGTGGACTCCACTAGAGCTAATTACCACTCTAACACCTCTACCACGACCCATAGGTTCCTGTTGACCCCTACCTATTAGATGAACTGGCGATGATAATGCAATAGCTGACCCAGTAGATTGTGTTATACTACCCATACGTCTCCTCGGGCAATCTCTCATCATGTGCCCTGGCACACCACACCAATAAAAAACATCTGTCCTAACATAACATATACCCGGATGACTCCTTCCAGACTGTTTACAAGGCTGCCTAGGAGTCATTGGTTAGCCTGCGAAATATCCTGTTGTTCGTATACCTTGTCCCTAACCTCATTGACCAAACTGATTACTTCTAGATCCTTGAAGTTGTGGTGGAGCACTGGTTGCAAAGTATGAGGATAATGGCCTAAGCGGTCTATTAGAAACCTGAGGCCTAAGCTCCCCTTGGGATGGTGTAAACATCTCGGTAGATCTGGCCCTTTTGGCCTGCCCTCTTTCCAACTATTGTGTCCTTCTCCTTTGCCTCTGTTCCTCCAATTTCTGTGCAAAAGCCTGCATTCTCGCTATATCCATGTCTTTGTTCAAGGAAGTAATGGTACAGTCTCTGACTAGATACGTATCCAATCTATCTACATATCGATGAACTCTATCTGCCATAGTAGCAACTACATTAGGAGCATACCGGGCTAGGGAATTAAATTGAAGGATATACTCCCTCACGCTCATATTCCCTTGGTAGATATTCAAGAACTGATCTGCACAGGCCTCTCGGATCTCTAACGGAAAATAATGGTCAAGAAATGCCTCTTCGAATTCTTTCCAGGTAGTTGGGTGTGCATCTATACCCTTAGATTGCTTCCAAGCTTTATACCACAATTTAGCGACACCCTTCAACCTATATGTCACTAACTCGACAGGTTTTGTACCAGTCACATGCATAACATCTAAAGTGCGCTGAATTTGATCAATGAAGTCTTGGGGATCTTCATTAGGATCTGACCCAGTGAAGGATGGAGGGTCCAAATTATGGAAATCACGTATCCTTATGGCAGCTGCCCAATTCGCACCACCTGCACCTATAACTGGACTTTCCTGTCTTTGACCTTGGCCAGCAACTATACGAGTCAATAGTTGGACTACATTTCTCAGATCCTGCATGGTAGCATCAATAGGTGGTTCTAGGGGAATTTCACTACTTCCGGGTTCATCAGGAGCTGGAGGAGTTGGAGATGTCTATGACAGAGACTCCTCTTGAACCTCATTTTGTTGTCTCACCTGACTGGGTATACCAACTACCACTTCTACTACCTTCCTTTTACCTTTGTTTTGCCTGGTTTCTGGCATACTTGCTGTACAAAACAATTAAGAATTAGACATAATGCACCTATTACACTTAGCTCTATGGCACGATCTAAAGAATGAAAAGAAAGTAACAACTCCTAAATGCCACGTAGCCTCCTACTTATAAATGTAGTGCACAACACATCAATAAACAGGATTCTACATAGACACGACTTCATAGACTCCCTAGGACAACCTGCTCTGATACCACTTCTCTCATGCCTAAAGTCCCGTTAGGGCAGCTGGCACCCGTTGCCGGTAAGGCCCAGGAGAACCAGCCTGTATCTATGTGCTTTCTATACATATTATAAGGTGTTTCTACATTTGACATGCCCTTAAGAAAATAAACAGTGATAACAAGCCAAAAGGAAATGCATATAAATAGGGAGTTGGGGCCATGGTGGTTAACGTACGAGACATGACCACATTTTAGTTTACATAGTCTACAAAGGCTCTCGATAAGGAAAGGTATCTGTTAAGGGTTGAGACAGGCCCCGCCTTGACTAACTGTACAATACAAAAATATAAGCTCTAGACACGAAGCTCCGAAGCAACCTGGAGCTTGGTAACAACAGCTGGATGTCCTGTACTCTTACTGGGCAGATCTACTAGTACCTGTACCTGCAGTATGAAATGCAAGTTCGCCCGTAAGGGACATCAGTACGAGATAATGTACTGAATATGTAAGGTAGGAGATATTGTATATGAAGTAACAACTCAAATGAAACTATGCATTGGTGTAGGATAAGAGACCACCTTTAATTATACTGTGGGATCATGTACTTTATGTTCTTTATATTACTTTACCTTTACTGTATAATCTGCGCACGGTATGTAATATAAATGACCAACTAATCAGTGGTAAAACTGTATCGGGATCGTCCCTGGCTAGGTTCTTCCTTAACCCCTCGGTCTACCACCTGTGATAAGATCGTCCCTGGCTAGGTGATTCTTTCACTTCTCGGGCTACCACCCATCAATAAACAATATACTTTATCTTTCAATTACCATTGGGGTAATTCTTTTGGTGGTCACAATATTGGAGCTGTAGGACTGTAGATGTGACATGTGACATGTGACACGTAGATAATCATACAAGACAATATGACAATGAAAAGAGTACGTTACATAAATAATGAAATGCATATGAGATGAAATAACTCGTGAACTTTATTTGGCAAAAAGAACCCATGTAACTTGGTATCCATATATATATGCAGATTTGAAGGTGACTATGTATGAAAGCATATGAACATATGCAAGAGTGCAGACATAGTTAATATTTATGTCGGAGTTGGTAAGCGCCTTTATGTGCCAAGGAAGTATCTATGTTTCATGCCAAACAATACGAAATCAAGTAGCGTTACATACCTCATTGTATGACCTCGTTACTACCTCGAGATAACCTTTCCTTCCTACAAACATTTATCTACAACATAGTAGGTGATAAGACTAGTATTAATAGCCAATAGATACACCTTGGCAGCCCAATTACATAAAAGAAACACAACACACGAGCAGCAAGCGGGTATTTATAAACCCGAGCGTATTCTTTCAACCTTTCCGCCCCTAATCATATTTTCTAATACACATTCACATGTACACATCATGTGCAACCTGTTTTAGTGCCATAACAGTCTTACAACAGCCCACAAAGCACAACACATAACAATTCTATACAACCTACAAATGGACAGCATAACATTACGCCCCTTTGCCCCATTTTGACGTCGACAATTCCAAACCCGTTCCAACTTTAGCCAAACTGTTCTCAACACATCTATACATAAAAATATCCATAAACCAGTCTTAGAATAGTAACAAATCAATCATTAAGGACGTGAGGCAATAGCCTTCCACCCATCAGCCCACAAGTTCCAATCAACATTACACTTAAGCTAGCACAATAAAACTCGTTTGTTAAATTAAACCAAAATCAGGGCAGCAACCTTAGGGTAATTTCTACAACTCAAAACATGCTAATAACATTAACCTCTCTTTATAATACAGCCCACAAACCATAGAGAAGTCACTAAAACAAAAGGCAAGTGTGCAGCAACTTTCTAAACACATGTCCAAATTTTCAGCACAAGCATAACTAGCAAATACTTCTTGTTTTTCATGAAGAAACTATACTAAATACACAAATATAATTACTTACCTTTGCCTTCAAGATTTGGATTTCCTTCAAGAACCCTACAAACTTCGTTTAGCTGCTTTACAAAGCCAAGAAAGAAGAACAATAAAGTTTTGTGAAAGCTGAAATTTTCCAAGTCTAAGAGTGAATGAAATTTGCTGTTTGTAACCCCTTTTTAAAGGACTAATTTTGCCGACTTTCTTTTGAAATTTTGATCACCTAATACCACATATTATTAAGCTCGTTATGCAGCTGATTGGCCCTTACACTTAGGCCTAATTGGGTCTCAAAGTTGATGGGCTTGGGCTGACCATTTTCCAACTTTCTCTTCACTTAGTTTGGGCACAATTAGCCAAGTGGCTTATGGTGTACTTGGTCCTTTTTATATTCTTCTTGGGCTGAAAATAAAGTCTATTTAAGATGGTAAAACATGGGCTATAGTTATACCCTTAACACGGACTTTATTTATAATCGGACTTGGTCAAATTCGACATCGAACCTCGTCTTCGTTTAGCTAGCAAATTTAAGCTAAGCAAGTTGGTGACTCACCTGCTAGCTTCTTAAGTGCTACAAGCACCTCAATTCTCTTACTTCATTTAAGGTCATGATCTCCTCAATTTGAAAAAAAAAACATGTATACACTCGACCCTCTTAAGAGTTAGACGCACATATCCCCCTATAACATGAAATTGGAACACTTTTAAAAATAGGCGCTAATTTGACCAAACCATATCATGTTTCTCTTGTATTATACTAGTATTGTAAGATGTGGGGTGTTACAGTTGTCTCTTTATTCCTCAGCTTACGAACTTGACGGTCAAGTATTTAGATTGGGATCTCCTAATAAGACAAACTATCTTTTAGTCTAGTACTCTCAATAAGGATTGCCAGAGCAGGATCTCCCAAACACTTCTTCAGCATCGAAACGTGGAATATCGGATGGATCCCGTTAAATTCAGAAGGCAAGTCTAACTCATAGGCAACCTTCCCAATCCTTCTCATAATTTGATAAGGTCTGATGTAGTGTGGACTTCACTTTCCTTTCTCCCCGAACCTCATGACGCCCTTCATAGGTGACACCTTCAAGTACACCCAATCATCTACCTCAAACTCCAAGTCTCTTCTTCTCACATCAGTGTAAGACTTTTGGTGACTTTGTGCGGTCTTCAACTTCTCTCTAATAACCTTCACCTTCTCCATGGACTGGAGGGCAAGATCTAGTTTGATTCAGCTTCACCAACTTCAAACCACCCAATCGGTCATCTACACCTCCTTCCATAAAAAGCTTCATAAGGGGCAATTTAGATACTCGGATGGTAACTATTGTTTTAGGCAAATTTGATCAATGGAAAGTGGTCGTCCCAATTCCCCTTAAAGTCGGGAACGTAAGTCCTCAACATATCCTTCAGTGTATGGATGGTGCACTCTGCCTGACCATCCGTCTAAGGGTGGAAGACTGTGCTCAGATTTACCCTTGCACCCAATCCCTTTTGAAAAGATCTCCAAAATTGGGAGGTTAATTGAGCTCCTTTGTCCGAGATGATAGACAAAGGGACTCCATGCATCCTCACAATTTCACAAATGTATAACCAGGCATATTCCTCAGTTTATTAGTTGTCTTGACTGCTAAGAAGTGCGCTGATTTAGTCATCCTATCCACGATCACCCATATCGAGTCGTGTTAGTTTTGGGAATTCGTTAGGCCGGTAATGAAGTCCATGTTGATCATCTCCCATTTTCACTCTGGGAGTTCAAAATTCTGAGCTAACCCGCAAGGCCTTTGATGTTCAACCTTGACCTGTTGACAATTGGGACACTTAGAGACGAGTTCAGCAATGTCCTTCTTCATTCCATTCCACCAATAGACTTCTCTCAAGTCGTGGTACATCTTAGTGGAGCTAGTATGGACTAAATACCTGGAGCTATGAGCTTTGGCCATGACTCTCTCTCAAACACCATCAACATTGAAAACAAACAACCTACCCTGGTATCTCAACACCCCATCTCCCCCTTTGGAGAAAACCATCACCTTTTGCTTGTAAACAATTTCTTTCAATTAGAACAAGAGAGGGTATTAGTGTTGCTTTTCCTTCACCTCTGACACTAAGGATGAAGTAGACCCATTCTGAACATTGACCCCGCCATCACTATTCTCCTCAAGTTGTATTCCCAATCGGGCCAACCTGTGCACTTCCTTAGCCAACTCTTTCTTCCCTTCCTCCACGTGGGCAGTGCTACCCCTAGACAACCTGCTAAGAGCATCAGCAACCATGATCGTCTTACCTGGGTGGTAGAGAATGCTCATGTGATAATCGTTGAGCAATTCCAACAATCTCCTATGCCGTAGGTTAAGCTCTTTCCGACTGAAGACTATTCCAAGCTCTTGTGGTCAATGAACATGTCCACATGCACTCCATATAAGTAGTGGGGCCAGATCTTAAGTGTGAACACCACTATTGCCAACTCGAGACCATGAGCCGGATAATTCTTCTCATGAATCTTAAGTTGTCTAGATGCATAGGCTATTACCTTCCCTCTCTGCATCTACACACAACTCATTCCAACTCTAGACGCATCACAATATATCACCAAGTCTTCTGTCCCATCGGGCAAGGTCAAAACTGGTGCTATATTCAGTCTAGTCTTTAACTCGTGAAAAAACTCTTTTCACATTTGTCGGACCACTAAAACTTGACCTTTTTCTGAGTTATCTTGGTCAGTGGTGCAAACAAGGAAGAAAACCCCTCAACGAATCTACGGTAGTAGCAAGCCAACCCCATGAAACTCTGAATATCGGTGGGAGAGGTCAGTCTACGCCAGTTCTTAACCGCTTCAATCTTTTGGGTATCCACTCGAATACCATTGCTTGAGACAACATGACCTAAGAAGGCCACGGGCTTGAGCCAAAGCTCTCACTTCAAAAACTTTGCATACAATTCATGGTCTTTGAGAGTTTGTAAAACCACTCTAAGATGTTTAGCATGCTCCTCTTCATCCTTAGAATATACCTAGATATCATCAATAAATGCAATCATGAACATGTTGAGGTACGGTATGAATACTCTGTTCATCAAGTCCATGAAAGTTGCAGGTGCATTAGTCAACCCAAAGGACATGACCAAGAACTCAAAATGGCCACACCTTGTCCTAAAGGCTGTCTTGGAAGTGTCACAGTCCCTTACTTTCAACTGATAGTAACCCGATCTGAGGTCTATCTTGGAGAAAAAAGAGGCACCCTGAAGTTGGTCAAACAGATCATCTATCCCAGGCAGAGGATACTTATTCTTTATTGTGACCTTGTTCAGTTCCTATAGTCTATGCACATTCTGAGGGATCCATCTTTCTTACGCATGAGTAGAACTGGAGCACCGTAAGGAGAAACACTAGGTCTTATGAAACCTTTTTCTAGAAAGTCCTTCAATTGCTCTTTCAATTCTTTTAATTCAGTGGGGGCTATCTTATAAGGTGGGATTGAGATCAGTTGAGTATCGGGGAGAACATCAATCCCAAATTCAATCTCTCTATCAGGAGGGACTCCGAGCAAATCCTCAAGGAACACTTTAAGGAATTCATTCACAATCAGGACCAACTCTAGAGTGGGGACTCAACATCATCAGGCTTAACTCACATGAGGTGATACATACACCCTTTAGAGATTAGCTTTCTGGCTCTAAGATAGGAAATAAACTTGACCTTAGGTGCAAGAGAGCTCCTTTTCCACTCTAAGACAGGTTCATTGGAAATTGGAACTTAACAACTCCAGTCCTACAATCAACAGAGGCATAACGGGCATGAAGCCAATCCATGCCAAGGATCACATCAAAGCCAACCATTTCCAACTTTACCAAGTCAGCCAAGGTATCTCTATGATATATAGATAGTACACAGTTCTCGTAAACCCTCTCAGCCATGATAAACTCACTTGTAGGAGTGGAAACAGAAAAGGTTTCAAGCAACCACTCAGGAAGGATCGCGAATCTACTAGCCACATAGGGAGTTACAAAAGATAGAGTGGCACCCGGGTTAAGTAATGCATAATAATCAAAGGTAAAGACTCGAAGAATACATGTAATAACATCTACTGCTGCATCTCGATCCTGAAGATTACCCATAGCATAAAGATGGTTTGTCTCGCCTCCTGTCCCCATAGTAGTACCCCTCTGATGACTACCAATTGGGGGTGCTGCGAAGGACTGGGCCCTATTGCTTTCTTCACCTCGTCTCCTCATCGAGCAATCATACTGAAAGTGATCAGCCTGTCCACATAAATAACAAACATCTTTGCCCACACGGCATTCACCCAGATGGACTTTACCATACTTATCACAGGCTGGTTTTCCCTATGCACCTTGGGTCATACTAGCCTGGGATTGAGAGCCCTGAGCCTTGAAATTGTGGTGGCCATAAGACTTCTGATCATACTTGTTGTGTGGGATAGTGCACTCACCGCAAAGGGTGCATAGTGAGAGGACCTCTTCTGGAAATAGGATTTATCAACCTTATTTTGTCTTTGCTGGCTAGGCTCATACCCTGTTGATTTTGCTTTCCTTCTCATCTGCTCTTCTCTGTCTCTCTCTTTATCTTCCTCAGTTTTCTGAGCATATACCATAATCCTGGAAATGTCCATACCTGGGATCAACAACACTGCCTTACATTCCTTCTTCACATGTCTGCCCAACCCAGACACAAACTTCCTCATTCTTGCCCTCATGTCTTGAACCATATCCAGAGCATATCTGGATAGCTTAATGAACTTGTGGTTGTACTCTTTAATGGTCATCCCTTCTTGTCTTAAGTTCACAAACTCCTCAACCTTCACCTTCCTTAACTCTTGGAGAAAGAAGTGCTAAGGGAAGCAGCCTCAAACTCATCCCACTCCACAGGCTCAACATCTTCACCTCAACTGTCCTCCCATTAGTTGTACCATACATTTGCAACATCTTTCAGCTGGTAGGAGGCAAGCTCAGCTCCTTCAATCTCATTAGCACGCATGGCCCTCAAGACCTTACACATCTCGTCAATGAAGTTCTGCGGATCCTTATCTACCTTTGACCCCGTATAGACCAGTGGGTTCATCCATAGGAAGTCCCTGAGCCTCATTGCAGTTGTGGACTCCTGTGAGCTGGAACTAGGAGCCTAAGGACCACAACTGTTACCCTGGGAGGCTACTAGCTGAGTAAGCATGGTAATGGCTTCCCTAAACTCCACCTCTGAGGTGGAGGCTGGCTGTGGTTGTGTAGGGGGTGCCTGTGGGACCTCAGCAGTCCTGGCAGATCGACCCCATCTCCTCATCCCTGTCTTAGTATGGACCTCTCATCAGGAATTCTCAGCAGTTGGGGCTGAGGCATCTCTCTGAGCAACAATTCATTTGGGAGGCATATTCTATAAACGTGTAACGTATAATTTAGAACAAGATTTTCATAGAGTTGAACTCTACCGCACGATCTCAGATCATAAAAGAAGGGTAACACTTCCTAATGTCCAATAGCCTTCTGTTTATAAAGTGTAGTGCACAACACATCCATAAACAAGACTCTACTAGACTCGGCTTTATAGAATTCCTAGGACACTTGAACTCTATGCTTTGATACCAAGTTTGTCACACCACCAAAGGGTACCCTTAGCGTAACTAGCACTCAGAGACTATTGCTAGCCCCTGAGCGAACCACCTGGCCTCATTACATTCATTCAATCATACATCAGCGGAAGACATTAGAATTAGAAATCAATTACCAGTGGGCCATTCTATCTCATCATATCTACATCAGGAATAAAGGCCACTGGCCACAAGACTAGTCATTACGTCCATACCATCAGATAGAATTAAGAAACTCAGTTTAACAAGGGGGAAAGACCCCAACATCAAAACATCATCTTTCTATGTTTATGAAGCCTCTATCTCTATAGGTCTAGCAAGGTACCATGACAGGCCATGGCTACCATTAACTCAGAATAATAATATAACATAAGAAAATGAAATGAAAGACATTCTCCAAATGTAGGGAGGACTCACCAAGCCTCTAGAGCTAGGAATCTCTGAACTTCAATGAATCATCTGTTGAAGTCCTCTGTCTGCTGGATCTGCATCATGAAATGATGCAGTGCCAAATGGCGTCAGTACGCGAAATGTATGGTATGTAAACGGGTTAAAAGTAAACAGTATGAACAAGATAGTAAGGAATAACATCAACTCATCAGGTACTCATCTCATCTCAGAATAAGGAGTAGGATAGTATCCTCTCAACATCAATCAAGACTCATACCATCACATCAACATCAGAGTACTATCAGGATGAAACCTAGCTGGGAGTTTCTCTAACCGACAACCACCACCTATGAGCCGATGATGATACAACAAAGTGATGTCATTACCACATCTGTCCAATACCTTGTCAAGGTAAGGGATGAGTCAATTTTGTCAGTGGATCCATAAATCTATCAAGTCCTCTTTTGGGACTGAGGAAACATTCGTTTTTAACTATTCAGTCCCCTCCTAAGCTGGCCACATAGTTGATGAATGCGAGTGGGTCTCACTCTTACTCATTTTGGTGCTCAATACACCTCCCAGGATTCAACAAGCTAATAAGCTATCAGACATTCAAGATTTGTCATCATGTAGTCTTTTTTGGACAAGGAACATCAACTCATCTCATCATCTATCCACTCAAGGAATTAGGAAAAAACTTTCAAGGTTGATTTCATCCTCTCTAAGATTTCAAGGACATCACTCACAACCAATCCCATCAACATCCTCATCAATACATTCAACTTAGGACTCCAACCACAACACAATCACAAATATATCGTCAAGGCTCTAGACTTCAACCCCGAAATTCATTGTTGTAGTCTTTAACAAAGGAATCATGCATGGTTTAGATAATAATTCAAGGAATCATTTAAACAATTAATTCAAAGAATGATGATCATCAATTCAAGAAAATATATGTAATATAAAAAAAGTTTTCAATAAAGCATTCAAGAATTTCGCAGACAAAACTCATCACCTTCAACTATCAACTTTCTACAATCAAAGGGGCACATGGGAAAACAATTCCATGCTTTGGGTAGCCTTACGTACCTGGAATGAAAAACAACTTAGTGGTATTCAAGGAATTGACTCTAATCTTGAATCTTCAAGCCCTCTTTTCTTCCTCTCTCAAGAATACGCACTTAGAACTAGAGAATAACAGATTTTGAAACTCTTAATTGGATATAGACGGCCCTTAAACTTATTCTTCGGACTTAGAATAGGTTGGGGAATGACCAAAAAGCCCTTCCGATATTAAAGGAATATAATTTGGCTCTGAAATACCATGTCCGCGACGCGCCAGGGGTGCGGACATGTGTATTTTTGTGAATTCTCATTCCTTCCCATTCTTGTCAAAAAATTTTAAAAACATATAAGTGTTAGTCCGTGTTCCGTCTTCGTCACGCCAGGGGCGCGAACTGACACTGTTTCTCAATTAATTAGCAAAAAAAATTGTTTAACCCGGTTGCTCTAAAATCAGATCGAGGCCATTTTTCCACTCGATTTTTCGCGCTGATCGCAAGTCTGGTCTCAAATTTTCTATTGGAGCTTGGGAAGATGCGTTGTGAGAATGATTACTTTCTAGGGGTTTTCGGTAATTTCACAGGGTGTTACACCTTCTGTAGTTTTTCTCAACCTTTCTCTCAGATTTCTCTATGTGTCTATTCCAGACTAGGTGTAAGGAATTAGAAGGTGTTACAGTCTAGCTTTTGGGTTATCTTTTGTCTTCCCCTTGGCATCCATCACTGTGTTGAATAAATTGTCAAAATAATTTTTCTCAATATGCATCACATCAAGATTGTGTCACAAAAGAAATTATCCTTCTAATACGGCAACTCCCAAAATATGTTTTTTTTTGTCCAATTGTGTTCAACACCATATCCAGGAAGTCCAGAATGTATGGAAAAATCTATAACTTTAGGTAAATGAGAAACGCTCTCCCAAAATTGATGGCCTATCAATGATGGAGGTTGGGGATCCATTCTCAACCCTATTTTTTCTAGACATCTATTTCATATTTCTAAACTCGTGATCCATTGGGAAGAATTGACGATGACAATCAAACCATGAATTTTTCCTGCCATGCTTTAGGGTAAAAGCCTTACTACGCTCCATGCAATAAGGACAAGCAAACTTTCCAGCAGTCATCCATCCAGACAACATACCATATCCAGGAAAATCATTAACAGTCCACATTAAACAAGCACGCATAATAAAATTTTGCTTAGTTGATATGTCATACGTCACTACAACTTCAAATCATAGTTGTTTAAGTTCATCTATCAATGGTTGTAGATAGATATCAATTAAACTTTTTGGATTGCATGGACCTGGAATAACACAACTTAAAAATATGAATGGACTTGTCATGCACATTTCAAGAGAAAGAATATATGGAGTAAGAAACACCGGCCAGCAAGAATAAGGCATGGGAGAATTAGAGAATGGTGTGAAACCACTTGCACTCAACCCTAATCTAATTTCTAGGCTCTCTAGCAAAGTTAGGATACACATTATCAAAATTGTAACATGCTTCCCCATCAGATGGATGAGACAAGACACCCAACGACCTTCTATATTCATGATGTCCTCATATATGCGGGGCAGATCTCATCGATACATACAACCTCTTCAATATAGAAATAAGAGATATATAATGCATCGCCTTAATTGGAACCATCTTTCCAGCTGAACTCCTCTTATAACGAGCATGACCGCAAACTTACAACCAATTCACTATCATCCTTGTAGTATAACATGTAGCCATTAACACAATGATCAATTCTATGATGTGACAATCCTATTTTGGAAACCAACTTCTTTGCTTGATAGAAGTTCTTGCGTAAGTTAAACTCAATATGAACCAACTCGCCCAAGAGATCAACCATCGAGTCCATAGCCGCATTAGGAACATTCCAATTCGATTTAATATTAATTAATCTAACTGCTACAGACAAAGCAGAATGCAGACTCCCCTCACATAATGGATGACTAGCCTCTTCTAATTCTTCATAGAAGCGTCTAGCTTCTTCATTAGGAGCTTCATTAAAGAACTCATCAGGTTCCATTCCCCCCTTGAATTCCCAAAGCATCATTAATCATTTCATGAATTCTATCATGTTGAAAGGTGTCATGTTGATTCCTATCAGGTTCAAATCTAATTTGTCCATGTGTTACAAACATATTATATGCATCCACTAGCATCAAATTATAAAATACACCATTCTATCCATCTATTTCTCCATGATCTACTCACACGAAATATCTGGACTTAAATCCCTTATGATACAAATGTATAATAACTTCATCTTGACTAAAGAATTTTAGGCATCTGCATGTACTACAAGGAGACCTAACTAATTGCTTTCTCTTGAAACTATCGAGTGTCATTGCATGATCGATGAAACTTCTAACACCGTTAATAAATGTAGATTTAGCCCACCATCATTTTCATGATACATGTCATACATCCATAAACGATTATCCATCTACAAAAAAATATTCAAATATATTCAAGGTTCAAAAGTGCATAAGTTGAATATTCTAAGTATATAAAGTCCTAAACTTCAATTTAACAAGTATATAAACTCCAAGTTCTAAATTATATTCATCTTAAAGTTCACAACTACTTAAAGTTTACTTCATATCCTAAAATATAATAATTCAAGTTTCAAAAGTGCATAAGTTGAATTTTTCGAAGTATATAAAGTCCTAAACTTCGATTTAACAAGTATATAAACTCCAAGTTCTAAATTATATTCATCTTATAGTTCACAACTACTTAATGTTTACTTCATATCCTAAAATATAACAACTCAAGTTTCAAAAGTGCATAAGTTTAATTTTTCTAAGTATATAAAGTACTAAAATTCAATTTTTTAACAAGTATATAAACTCCATGTTCTAAATTATATTCAACTTAAAGTCCACAACTACTTAAAATTTAATTTATATCCTAAAATATAATAATTCAAGTTTCAAAAGTGCATAAGTACAATTTTTCTAAGTTTATAAAGTCAACTTCAATTTAACAAGTATATAAACTTCAAGTTCTAAATTATATTCAACTTAAAGTTCACAACTACTTAAAGTTTACTTCGAATTTCAAATATAATTATACATTGCTAAACTCAAAATGGGAACTCCAAGCAAGATGCAAGTATTTTACATTGAATAAATTTTACAAAACTAATCTATACAACAATTAAAAGTTTGAAAGAAAAAAATACCTTCACCTTTTCCAATTAGCTTGATAGGTCGATCGACTTAGCTTGACGGGTCAAATATATCCTACAATGATGCTAAAATTCTAAAGTTTAAAATTTATACATGCAAGTTTGATTTTTCTAAGTTCAGCTGCAAACTTTTAAATTTAAAGTACAATTAATGTACAAGCATCTAAAATAGAGAATTCAAATTTCCTAGCTTAAAGTTCACTATTTAAAGTTCTATTCCGTGACATTCAACCTACATTTTCCTAACTCAAAGTGCATAACTTAACATATATTTAACAAAAATTTGTAAATTAAACATCAACTGTTTAAACTTTCTATGTTAAAGTACAAGCTTTATATATACACACCAAAAGAAATTCTAAATTAAAGTTCAATACATCCAATTCATAACTAGAATCCAAACTTAATTGGAATTACAATAGCTCTATATAAATTCTAATTATGTTATAATATATTCAACATTTCTTTACTTCTAAGTTCAAAGACTTCTAATGTCAACAGTTCTAACTTCTACCTTCTTTACTTCTATAACTAACTTTTAAGTTCAACAATAAATCAATTAAAACTAACAAATACTCAAATTTATAGTCTAATTCAAAAAACCTCAATTTATACTACAATCCAAAAAGCTATATTTACAAAGTCACACTTAAATATTCAAACCAACAATGTCAATAACTTCAAATGCACTTTAATTCCAACTAACAAAACCAAAATCACAAACTAATTCAAAACTCATTTCAAGCTAAAATTCAAAAATACTCATTCACAAATTCACATTTCAATATAATTTCCAACAATGATAATCACTTCAAATACCATTAACTCAAACTAACAAAACCTCAAATCACAAAGTAATTCAAAATACCAAATTTAAACTAAACCCTAAAATCAAGACATAAAATCTCTTCACTAATTCACAATCAATATTACAATTTAACAATGACAACAGCATATGTAACAAAAAAAAAATTAACAAACAATTCATGATTTTATAATTTTAAAAAATAAAAAAATCTAAATATTGGCTAATAAATTAAAAAGGGAGAAAAAGAGAAGATAAGAGAGAGAGAGAGGTAGTTGTACCTGGGAAGGGTGGCCGGACGTTGGGCTGAGCGTTGATGGAATGGAGGCAGCGGCGGCGGGCGATGGAGGAGAGGAAAAGTCGGGGGAGAGGCTACAGTCGCGAGACTTTCTTTTTATTTTAGGGTAAACTCGACTGAAAAAAATGGGGTGCTGGGAGGGGTATATTATGATAGAGGTGATGGACAGCTTCCTTGAGTCCATCACCCCATTTAAACAATTAAATATTTTTTAAATTAAAAATTAATTTTTTTATAAAATCAAAAGCAACGTACATTGCCATGTTGTCCGTCGTAATAATTTGAAGAACATTTCTATTTATTTAAATTCAAGCAATTGAATTATTTAAAGGTTTAATTTTTTTAAAAAAATAAGCTACGGACTTCATCACTATGTCCATCATAGTTTATAAAATAAAATAAACTAAAAAATAAAATTTGCCAAAAAATTCTGTGAAAAAAGCGATTGACATATAGTTTTTGTCCATCATTTTTAGTAATTAAAATATTAAAAAAGATATTTTTTATAAAGAAAGCGATGGATAGCGTCCCTTAGTCCATCGCATTTTAAAGCAATACAGACCATCACTTTTTTCTGACATTTTTAACGCAGTTTTTAGTAGTGCCCTTCGTGCTATAACATCCCGTGAAATTACTAAAATGCTCCTAAACTTGATCATGCACAAAACATGTCTTCCCAAGGTCTGATGGAAAATCCGAGACCGGATTTGCGATCAATAAGAAAAACTGAGTTGGAAAATGGTCTCGACTCGGCTTTAGCGCGAAAAAATGCAAATTATTTTCTTCAAAGTGAGCTTAAAATAGTGAGGTTTCTGCGCCCCTTCTGAGATGCGGAGAGGACGCGGAACCACACATTGTTGTTTTTCAAAAATTCGACGGAAATCAAAATTTCACAAAAAGTGTATATTTACAGTAGTGCTAGTGCATGGGGAAGGAAAATTTTTTCATTTAATTCGGGAAGGGCAATTTCATCCTTCCCGACATATTTTTTATCCGCAAGTCAGTTTTCGAAGCATATTTCGTATGAAAGAGGGTTTTAAGACCCAAAAATATTCTAAGTCTTATTTCTACGCTAAGCCAGAGAAAAGAAGAGGAGAGGAAAGTGAGGGTTTCATAAGAGAATTCAAAGTTGTTCACTGATTCTTTCTTCCCAGGTACGTAAAGGCTACCCAAAAGCATGGAATTGATCTTCCATGTGCCAATGTAGAGTTAGAATGAAGAAATCATGTTTAGAAATCTTGAATTGATGCTTTCCTGCAAGTTCTTAGATAATTGCTTTAATTTCATGGACCAGTAGCTTGGATTCTTGTTCTTATTCTTTAAACTATATTTTTGTACCCTAATTTGATGATCATCATGTTTAAAACTTATTGTATGTGTTCTTTATTATGTGATTGTAACTTGATTTTTAAACATTGCTCTTTGTGGAGACTTGAATAATGAACTTAGGGAGATGTCTAGAACTTTGAATGTCTGAAAGTGATGTCTAACTGAGTCTGAGTCCTGAGTAGAGTGTGTTGATGACTATGATAGATGAAATTATTGTTGATAGAGTTGAACGGGTATAATTCATCTAGATTGGATAGATAATCTTTCCCGTAGAGGTTGAGTGATGAGAGTTTTGAAGGATTGATAGATTTATGAGCATGTTGAGTCCTGGGAGAAGTATTAGCACCGAAATGGGTAAGAGTGTGTCCCACTCAAACCCATTATCTATGTGGCCAGTGTAGGAGAGGATTGGACCATGAAAGCGGATGTTTCCTTTGTCCCAAAAAAGGACTTGATAGACTTTTGGATCTATCAGCAGACTCGTCCTTTACCCCGGCAAGGTACTGGACGGATTTGGCAACGACATCTCTTTGTTGTATCACTACCGGCTCATAGGTAGTGGTTGTCAATTATAGAAACTCCCAAATAGGTTTCATGATGATAGAACTTTGATATGATGTGAAGGTTTGATGCTTGATAGCTAGTGAGGTGATAGAGCCTTGTCTCCTATATATGAAGTGAGACTAAGTGATTGAAGAGTGTCAATTATACTGTTTCCTTTTTCTTAGCCCATTTTACATACAGTACATTCCACATACTAACGCCCCTCTAGCGCTGCATCATTTTATGATGCAGATTCGATATACTGAGGACTTCAGCAGCCCGATCGTTGAGGTTCAGAGCTCTTTATTCCATATAGTGGTGAGTCTTCCCCAACATTCGGAGGATACTTATTTTTATGATTGGATAGTCTTTTACTTAATAGTTGTAGCCATGGCCTATCATGGTACTATATTAGACGATAGTATAGAGGCTTCATAGAAATAGATGTTGATGTTGATGTTGATGTCGAGGGTTCTTTTCCCTCATACTCCTTTTCTTTATATTGAGATTTTCGTTATCTATTCTATTCTCTTGTGATAGACTGATGTTGATAGTATGAGCCCGCTGATAGGATAGCATTTATATTCATCAATATCATTTCTTTTCTGCTGATGAAAGAGATTGAGTGGTCCGCTTGGGGGCTAGCAATAGTCTCCGAGTGCTAGTCACGTCTAGGGTACCCTCCTAGAGCGTGACAAACTTGGTATCACAGCGCAAGGATCGAGTATCCTAAGGAGTCTATGAAGTCGTGTCTAGTAGTGTCTTATTTAGGGATGTGTTGTGCATCACACTTCATAAGCAGGAGGCTATAGGACATTAGGAAGTGTTACCCTTCTTCTATGATTTGAAATCGTGCTATGAAGCTAACTTGTGAAATTCTGCTCTTAACTCGTGCAGTATACGCTTACAGGAAATGCCGCCCAAGAGAACTGCCGCTCAGAGAGATGCCCCAGCTCCCATTACTGAGAACACCCATCTCGAGGTTCCGGTGCAGACTGAGACCAGAAGACGGGGATGCCCCGCTAAGACTACTGAGGTCCCTCAGGCGCCCTTGCTCAGCCCCAATTAGCTCCCACTACTGAGGCAGAATTCAGGGGATCTATCACCATGTTAACTCAATTGGTGGCCTCCTAGGGAAATAACCACGGTTCTCAGGCTCCTAGTTATAGCCCACATGAGGCCTCAGCTGCAACCCGGCTCAAGGACTTTTTGAGGATGAACCCGCCAGTGTTACCGGGTCGAGGGTAGAGAAGGACCCATAGAATTTCATTGATAAGATGTACAAAGTTCTCAGGGCCATGCATGTGACCGAGATTGAGGGAGTTGAGCTTGCGTCCTACTAACTGAAGGACGTGGTCAATGTGTGGTACACTCAGTGGGAGGGGAGTAAAGGGGAGGATACGGAGCCTGCAGCTTGGGATGAGTTTGAAGTCGTCTTTCTTGATCACTTCTTTCCTTAAGAATTGAGGGAGGCTAAGGAAGATGAGTTCCTGAATCTGAAGCAAGGGGGGATGACAATGAAGGAGTACAGCCTTAAGTTCACTAAATTGTCAAGGTATGCTCCGGAGATGGTGAAAGATATGAGGCAGAAGAGGAGGAGATTTGTGTCTGGCCTAGCTAGACATATGCAAAGAGAGTGTAAGGCTACTTTGATGATTCCTGGCATGGATATCTCTAGACTTGTGGTGTATGCCAAGCAGATGGAGGAAGATAAGAGGAGGGATAGAGAGGAGCACTTGAGTAGAAAGACGAAGTCTGCGGGACATAAATCTAACACAGAGACAGAACAGAGGTGACAAATCTTATTTCTAGAAGAGATCATCACATCCTGCACCATCTACAGCCAGTGCGCCCGTGCAACCAACCAGGTATGATCAGAAATCTCAGGGTATCGAAATTTTAGGACCCAGGCGCCCAATCTCAGGACAGTGTTGTTAGACCCCGTAATTAATTTAATCAGGGCAAATTGTCGACTTGAAAATTTTTGTAAATATTGTGCAATTTAATGTAAGTAAGTTATGGTGCTTAATTAAAGGAGTTAAGTGCAATTGGAGTGTACATTTAAGTTGAGGTTCGGAAGTCCTTAATCGATTTTAAAATAGAAAGTTTGGAACCAAATTGATCAATAAGCAAACTTGAAGCCCTTATGATGCAATTTTGAAGAATTC